>JADMLL010000012.1:483624-993862 GCA_016920875.1 Columbicola columbae
AAAGGGAAATTTATTTTGAAGAGGAAAGAGAATGTCAATATGCTGGAAATTCATCAGTTAAAATCGTTTGATGGAAAATATGGGCGCGCAGGAACGGAGCAAGAAGAAGGATAGGTGATGTGAAAGTATTGGGAAAAGTCGGAAATTACAAAAGCATCTGTAAATTGGAAACAGAAATCGAAGAGAGAAGAGATAGGAAAGTGATGAGACATTTAGAAAATTTTACATTTACAATATTTATGTCATGAGAAAGGGGAATGGGAGGCGGATAATCTCAATATATTGTGCTTTAAGACTTCGTTGCCCCTCGACACCAAACCTTTTGAAAAAAGAGACGGAGAAGAGTGACGAAGGGATTAGAATACTTGTTCCGAAAATTCCACGTTCAGTACCGTTCGTATCGTTTGTAGGGCTGGAAAAAAATATTTTGATCAATTAGTAATTTTTGGAACGTTCTCCAACAACTGGTCACGGGCTTATTTTTATTGAAATTTGTTTTTAGTTTCTCGTCGACGTTCTCTTTTTTATTTTGGCAAAAGTCAACATTTTCCCTTTTATTTCTCTAATCTCGTTTAGAGTTGGAAAAATTCAATTTTAACGGGGAGCGGGAATTAAGATGAAAAAATTGCCAAAACGGAAGTTTATATCTGCTCTTTCTCTCTGGATGTGTATCTGTAAGAAATTTGGCAAAGCCCCCAATTGTTTCCCCTTTACAGTTTGGGTTGTTTTCCTCTGGGGAATACTTGCTTCCAACGTGAAACTAGGAAGAAAAAAACGAAGGAAAAAGTGAAAGATAGTAGTAGAGTGATCATTTTTATTTTACGCTTTTTTCGTTGGTTCTATCGATAATATTGTATTTTTATGGATGTGTTTTCATAATTTTTTATTCCTGTCCTTCGCACCTCTATTTTCTTTCGCTGGAAAAAAATAACAAAAGGCAACAACCCTAAAATGCCTTGTTAGCATTCATTTGAATCGAAACTCATAGCCTTCATTTAGGGTACTCATAAAATTGAACAATTTAAGATCGGAGCGAATCGATCGGGATTTATATGATTTCAGGGTTTTAAGTTGAACTGTACAAGTAGGAAAATAGAAAGGAAAATGTAGGCGAGAATAGAAGTGTGTGAGTAGAGGAAGGGGGCGTAAATAACCTACACTATGCGGGATTTGAACCGAAATTTAAAACATATCGAACATGAAGTGAGTTTGTTTTGCTTTTGATGTTTAGTCGATAAACAGGATTTGATCAAAAATGACAAGTAGTATTTTTGTAGTGTTTCATGTTCATTATAAGAACCCGAGCAAAAGGTTTTACTAAAAACAGACAAGACATACTAGAGCTCGTTATTAAGCTCGTCACTTACGGACACTAATCATTGTCTAAGAAAAGTCACTAATAGGAATGTTGAGGAGGATTGAGTGTGTCCGGAAATGATAATTTCTTTTGCAATTGAGTGAAAGGGTTCTAAAAAAAAAAACCAGGATTTATAATAAAAGACAAAAAAATTTATTTTTCTAATGCTTCAAAATGGTTCGCACTTGTCTCATCGGCACGTAAAAGTATCCAATAAATTTTTACCTTTTGCTCTGTGTTGTAAGATTATTCTGCATATTTTTCTTTTTTCGTTATGTACTTAAAACTTTAGAACCATCTTCCAAATCCATTGCAACTAATTTTCAATTTTTTATCACTACTATTGCTGCTTTTGGTTTTATTCTCCATTTTTTTGTACTCACTCCATTTTGTCTTCTCCCCTTTTTTAACCAGCTCCTGGGCTTATGATACTGGACTGTCTTCTACATAAAAAGCCCTTTTAGAAAAAGTTAGCACTAGCTTTTTTCTATTTGAAAACATAGAGTTGAAACAAATGCGTTATAACTGGAAAAAACTCGAGAAGAATCCTAAATGTATAATAAAAAAAAGTAAAACAGAAGGAAACGGTTTTCGAATAAAGAGAAAGGTCTGAAATTCGTGGGGAGCAGTCTAAGAATAAAAAAGAAATTCAGAGGCAAAACGAACAAAATGTAGGAAAATAATGAGAAGAATGAAAAAGAGAGAAAGGTGGGCGGGTAAAGAAGAGACGAAAGAGGGCAATTTTAATTTGTGGTTAAGACGTTAAAAGGACCCTTCGGTTTTTTATGTTTAAGTTTGACTTTCAACTAAAAAAAAAGTTGATGAGCATCCTATGACTTGGGAGCGGTTCAAGCACAAAATGAAGAAATTAAAGGTATTCAGTTGGGGAAGAATTGTATTATTAAAATATTGTTTAAGTTTGAACAGCTGTTATGTATAATTTTTATGTATAGGCCTACACAAAAAGAAACTTTTTTTTAACATTATCACAAATTCTGTCCAACTGTTTCACAAACACTTAGCATTCACAATACTAAGTAACGTAATGAAACACAATTCTAGTAGATAAAGCACCACTCGTGAGAAAAAACACGATTCGACGTTTCGCCAAATTAGAGCTGTTGGCATAACTGGGGTCGAGGCGAAACTAAATGTAAAAAAGTCCAGCTTCCTAATCACCAACTAAGCTTCATAAAAGTGAATTATAAAAAGAACATGCATGGAGTTTGTGAGAGAAGGAAGGGTTTGTAAGGTAGTGTGTGTAAGGAAGAAGGGGCAGTAAAGATTAATGTTTGGGTAACAAAAAGTCAAGTGAAAAGAAAGTTTTTCTATGACTAATGTATTAAAGAAAAGGTTTCCAATGAAAAAAGTAAGGAGTTTAGAAGGAGGAGGAGTTATGACTTTGCATTAACGGAACCCAATGGAAAAACACTTTCACCCAGCTTCCCTTCATCAGGAAAAATCTAAGCTTACAGAATATAAATTAAAGTGAAAGAAAAAGATGAAGAACATATTCATCTTAGTCCGCCTCGTTTCCTCGTTCGATCTAGCCCGCAGATACTGGCCTCATAATTTCTCGTGACGTTTTGGGGTAGAGCGGGGCAGATTGTAGGGAAAACGAGGATTAGAAAGATAGTGTGAAAGAAAACTGTAATTAAATAAAAACCGGAGGGAATGATGCTTTGGAAAATCGAATAAAAAAAAGGAAAAATGGGCTAATGGCTGAAAGGAAGGTAATTAAGGGCAGGGGGTGGTGGCGGTAAGAAGGAGAAAATATCGAGGAAAGGTTGGGAGGATTGATCTTGTGGAGGGAAATCAGATATTGAGGAAAGGAAGAGCTTTGGTTGGCTTCCGAAAGTCTGTTCGGTTTATACTTGTACACGTCATTGACTGATTTTTTTGTTTTTTCTAGAGGTAGCCCTCGCCATCTAACCCTATTCTAAAATCGTAGTCAGGCAGTACAATACAGAGACGTTAGTTTAGTTTTTCTTTTTTTTTTTCCTGACGGAGGAAAGAAGAAGAGGATAGGAAGGAGAAAATTAAAGAGAGAAGATGCTGTCATACGGACCGGTATCACATTTTTTAATTCATTCTCTCTTTGCCTTCAACTTTTCCAAAGTTCTTAACCCTGTTGGTTGACTTCTGTTTTAAATTTCATCAAGAACTGTTCACTTCCGTTTGTCTACTCTCATGAATAATTGTCTCTTTGAATTTTTTCTTTTCCTTTGTTTGCTTTATCAAGCTTATTTTTCTCTTTCCCAAAAAACCTCTTCGACTTTTCCTCCTCTTTATGGGAAGAAATTCTATGCTTGCTTCTGGTTTGGTGTGAGCTTCCAAATTTTCCGTCTTTTTCCTTTTTGTCAAAAACGTAACAAGTCTGCCGTTTTTTCTTTTATTTAGTCCAAAAACATGAATTGTAAAAAAAAGAGATATAAAACGTTAACACTTCTTCAGTCGTTATCAATGTACTTTTTTTAGTATATTTCCTCGCCACCTATTGTCGTCTTTATAGTTGGTTTTTTTTCGACTCTCCTTCAAATTAAGTTTCGTTATAAGGAAATTTTATTTTCGAGATAATCCTAAATGTCACAGTTTTTATTATGGCTGTTGAAATAACGGATTTTAATTTAATGCTCTTTTGTGAGAAGGAAGAAAAGGTTCAGAGAGGTGGAGAAGAAAAGAAATTAAAAAGAGACAAAAAAAGGTTAATAACGAAATATCCGTTAAAGAGAAAGGTTTTTGAGATAACAAACGTTCAGAAACTACCAAAACGAGTGGTTTATGACAAATAATAAAAGCAGGCTTTTACTCTCTCCCCCATCATCCAGTCCACTCACTTTCTCCTTCGTCACTCCTCCTTTCCTTATTTAGAGTGCTAAGTTCGAATTATGGATTTTCCCAACCTGAGTGGACTGATGAAAAGTTTCATCTGGGAAATGAGCCTGAAATGTTTTGCATGAAAGCAGAGGCGAGGGGAGGGGAAGTGGTTGAAGTAGTTTGGAAAACGAAACGGAAGTTTAAGAACGTTTGCTCCAATATTTTACTTGGAAGTTTCTTTTACCGACAGTCAAAAATGTCGAGATAGCTAATGTGTTCTTTCATTATTATTATTTTTTTTTACTTAGTTTATCTCTCTCTGTCTCTGTCTCTTTTTTCTCTCGCTCTTACTTCCTTCCCCCCTTTCTCTTTGAAGAAAATAATTAAAGTGACAGACGAAAAAAAATGGTTTTGAGTGAATTTCGTGACGGTGAGCAATTTGCCTCTTTTTTTATGGCGGTTTGTGATGAAGTAGGTGAGAAGTTGATGAGCGACAAAAGAGAAAAGGATAAGAGGAGGTGGGAGACAAGGGAGTGGATAAAATGATTGATGATGACATACGCGGGTTTCAACAGGCGGACGGAAATCAAATTTTGAACTAAGGGCTAAGGGTGTCCTCTTCGCTTTTCTTTTTTCGTGCCTAACTGGAAAAGAAATGAAAAGAAGTCCAAATGCCTCAACGAAAAATATTGTCAAAGTGAAACGTTTTGCTCGAGCTTCACGTGGGAGTGGAGTAAAAGCAGTAAGAAGAAGGAAAATCCTGGAAAAGGGATACGAAATCCTGATTGCTGTAAAATGCTTTCTCGTTTTTTGGATTCTATTAGAAAGAGTAAAACTAGAAGAAGGCGTAAGAAATGGTCTCATTTACAATCTACTTCTCGAGAGAAGATGAAACAAGCTGGCAGTCAAAGATGAAGGCGGTTAACTCGAAAGATTTTCTTTTCTACTTTGGAACTAAATTAATGTGAGGGAATTTCTTTCCTCGCTTTTCATGTCGACTGTGGAAAATGGGTCCTCATTTTTACTCGTTAACGGAGCCTTTCCTTCCAAAATTTAATTTTTGACATAAATTTAAAGCTATTTTAAAAGGTTTTGGTGAAGAGAAAAAGTTTGTAAAACTACTTAGAACGAGAAAGAGAAGTACGTGGTTCGTGTCTGATATTTTAGCCTTTTCTGGTTTTTGTCCTTTTCTTTATAGTTTTGAGAATTACTTTTCTCTGCTTTGATACTCTTTGAATTCTTAGCTCCAGTTTTGGCACATTACGTGGTCTTGAGAAAATTGGACTCGTATCTCAAATTCCTTTTGATTAACTAAATGAGACCGTACTTGACTTTTTTCTTCATTTTGGTTATATGCGGACAACGATGTCTCAACAACTTATTTTTGAGAGTATCACTGGTCAAAATTACTGCTGATAGAAATCAGTCAGTGAAGTTAGTAATGAATTTTTAAGTGTTAAAGTTACTCAGTATACTACTGTGCAGTTGTATATTGATAATAGCACTGATCAAGCCTTTATTTTATAAATGTTGTTTCCTGCGGCTCACAAGTTTGATGATACCGAGCGTAGCTTAGCCCTGACCAGCAAGAATTCATATTACACACACTTTTCCTGTGCAATTGGATTTATGATCTAATAAAAATCATTCTAACTGAAATAGAATCAGTGCTCAGAGTAAAGCAGTTGTATTATTATTTGCCTTAAACCACCAAATGCTATTAAACAAATACTGTTGTTCATTTTGTGCGGTCCTTACTCCTTTTCTTTTTTAATAGTTTATACATTTCACGTATAAGGCACACTGCTGTTTCTTAAACACTGAACAGTTAAATGTATAACAATGTCTAAGAAATATTTTTCTCGGGGGTTTAAACCAGGAAGGAAGAGGAAGTAATAGCAAAACACAATGGCGTTTGGTACCGCGACCAAGAAGGATTGCTCAGTGTAGTCGCAAACAATATCAACGATCAATGATTTCAGCCTACACAAAAGTGTTTTTTTTCCCATTTCGAATACATTACTTGATAGCATTTAAAAACTCTGAAACGTCATTTTTTTCATAGCGGAAAAAGATCGATTTCATTTTTATTTTAAATTGCTAGTTTTTATTTTGATAAACAAAGTTGACCTACTTTCAAGTATATTAATATTTTGACCATAAAACAACTTGACTGGGGAGATTGTGAGGGGGAAGAAAAACAATTTTGTAAAAAATTACTTTTTTAAAAATTTTGTCATATCAAAAAGATTTTCAAACCTTGTTTTATTATTTATTTATTTATAAACTGCACGTGAAATCGACTGGCATTTCTGAAACTAGGTCTCCTTTGAAACCATTTTATCATAAATTTTTATCTTATTAGAATTTCAAAAGCGACCATGATCAAGAAAAAAATCGAAAGCTCCAATAATGATAGACCTCGGGTCAGACAAAGAAAAATGTCACTTTTGTTTTGACTTGTCAAAAGGCAAAAGTTAAAAAATTATAAAAATTAATAAAGCGAGATGACTCACAGGTCCCCCCAAAACATTTGTGGACTTTGCTCCCATCTAATTGCCGTCTTTTATATTCCCCCGCACTCTCGGAACGTTTTTCCTTTTTGCAACTCGCCTAATAAATCGTCTCTTAGCTGACTATTTACAGCTTCTCTCTTCTCCGTTGGTACTTATCTTCTCGGAAATTCTTTAATACTCTTTTACTTTGAAAGGTATAAATTGTTTACGATGAAGAAAAGATAAGTGAGGAGAAGAAGAAGGAAAATGGTTTATTAAGTTGAAGAT
Source organism: Columbicola columbae (assembly GCA_016920875.1). NCBI lineage: Eukaryota > Metazoa > Arthropoda > Insecta > Psocodea > Philopteridae > Columbicola > Columbicola columbae. The sequence goes on from JADMLL010000012.1 coordinate 490,582, forward strand.
TTTCTCTTCTTTTTAGAAAAATACACATTAAAAAAATTCTCGCATTAAAATTATTATGCAGTGGGCCTTCGACTTTCGCATACAATTACTTCGTAGAAATATTCGAAAGTAAAGGGACGTAAAATATTATTTACCAAAAACTGTGTTTTAAAGTATTTACTGTATTTATCAATATGTATAAATATTGAATTTAGAGGGGTGTATTAGGTGCTTTCTTCAGTTTCTCTCATAAACTATTATTTTCTTGATAAAGGTTTCTATTATATAAGTTGAAATTTAAAAAAAACGCGAGTAAGTCGAGGGTTTCTTTCTTTTCCTTTTGGTGTGATCGAGAGAAATGGAGTTCACAGAAAATAAAAGCAATAAAATAATTGGCAAAGGGGTATGTGGCGTAAAGACTTGGTGGACAAAAAGGAAGTGGACTGACTCATCATTGCAAGGGTGGTTGGTTCGATCCCCAACTGGATAAAATCACGAAGCTTCTTTTTCCTGAGCTTTTTCGTACCTATGGTCTTTTCTTCAAGCCTCACCAGTATTGTTGTCACAAATATTTATTCAAATGTCTTTTTAGTCCTTGAAAAACGGCAGTGTTTTTTATAACTGACATGTATACCATACTAAGAAGGAACGTGAGGAACGAGTACTCAAAAGCATCAGTAATACAATGAAAACTTACATCAGTAAGGGTGGAAATGCATATTCATCACTTTTAGAGAACTCACCCTAAGACTTACAAACTATAAGGCTGATTTTACTAGCGGATGCTGAGTTACTGACCTGTAATGAATGGCTTCATGGAAGCCTAAATTAAGGGTATTTATAGGAAACACATGTTCTTTGTATTATATCTTTATTTGTCTTATTTTCATAATTAAGGGAAAATTATGTAGTCTTTCAGGAATTATTATGAACAGTGTCTAGATCTTTGAAACATTTAAGTTGACATAACGCAATGAGCGACGAATAGGGGTCGTTGTTATTATTATTTGTTGTAATAAACCGTAGCCTTTGTCTTATGAAAGAATTTTTTAGGTTCTATTATTGTCTTTGATTTTATAAAGTTTACCAAAAGACGGTGACAGATAAAATGAGCTAGCTTGCAGCTGACAATGTGAAACTCTTGGTAGAAAGGAAGCTCAAACTTTAAGAAACATTTCCGCATCCGGGACGTGGCCAGCAACTGGAATGGAAAATATTTATTTATATGTTATTACACAGATCTCGAGTGAAAATCAAACATACTTCACCGGCTAAGGAAAACAAAAAAGTTGGAGATTACGGGGTGGTGTGAAGAGAGAAAGAGAGAAGGGAAAGGAGGGACTTTAAATAAATTATTATTGGAATATGGGGCAAAAAGGCGGTGTAGGTGGGGGAGTAAGGTCGTTGGGAAAAGCATTGGTGGTATCGATTGAGTCTGGGTTAGTTCCTGGAGAAGTAGTCGGGGGAGGGTATATAAGGTAAACAGTTAAGAGAGTTTTCAAAATTTGGTTTTTACACTTTTTACCTCAACTTACGTATTCTCACTCTCTCACGCACCCTCTGACTCTGATGTGTGTTTATTTTTTGTACAGTGAAACTCTCGGAATGTGGTTTTATGATACGTAATTTTGCCGAACATTTTTCCCAAAAGCTTTTTTTCCCTTTCTCGCAGCGTCAACCGCAAAGCCTCAAGCCTTCCCATGGGACTCGGCATTTTGCTCAGCTTTCTTGCTTTTGCGCGTAGCCTAGACACCCGGAATTTTATCTTTGCCGTTTTTTGTGAACACCTTGAACAAGGGAGTTCATTTTACAGCTCCTGGCTTTTTACATTTTCTCCTTCAGTTTTTCTTTGTTTATCACTAAAAATCTTTCTTTATCACTGCTTCTTGAGCTATTGTGTTTAGTTGTCGGAACGTTTGAAAGAGTTTGGCTTTTGAAAAGTACAAAGTATTTCAAGTGCCCTGGCTGAGCATCTTGCTTTATCATTTGAACTACATTTTTTACGAATTTGAATGATGTGTATAATACATCGATTGCAGCAATAAATCATTTTGACTTCGTAGTAAATTAATACAGTTGTGCTTGACACGATCACAAGGGTTCAGTTGTTATTGTCGTTTGAATACAGATTCGTGATCACACAAACAATGGCGTGTGTAAGAGTATTTGTAACTTAACGATTTGCGAAACTACTACAAGGGGTTTGGGATAATTGGTTGAAAACAGGCGTTACGACTAGACACTGAGTAGAAGGAGTCGAACGTCTCTTGAGCGGAACATCGTTTTGTCTAATTGAGAAATATCAGGAGCGATAACATTCTAGCCGCTGACCACGCTGACACAATAAATAAATAAATAAAAATTGGTTGAGGGTAGACGTGAGTTACATTAGCAATCAAGTTATTTTCAGTTGGTCTCTACCCCCTCTCTCATCTTTCTAGTTAAACACGTTTTTTAAATGTGAATTTCCTTCGAACTCTATTCGTGTTAAAATAGAAGTTTCATAAAAGCTCACAGGAATAGATTTAAATCTCGGGGGCACCCCACAGAATGAAAATTCGGGACACGTTTCTCGAACGTGTGTTTTGGAAATCATAAATACAATTATTGAACCACAAAAGGAAAAGTTTTCATCAACAAGAGCGGAGGCGGCGGTGGCAGCATCCTCAAATAAAACGGTTTTTTCCCTTAAAGGCTCAGAGGAAGTAAATAGAGGGTAAAGAAACGCATCCGGAAATGTTAATGGCTAGAACTGGATGATAGAAAGAAGATAAGAGAATCGAATATGAACAGAAAAGCTCAAAGCAATATTTATTTAGCAATGCCATACGTGGGGGGTCGTTTTCCGGAAAACTTTTCGAACTAATTTCGACAAATAGTTTCCGTTTCCGGTTTATAAGAATAATTTCAGTCAAAAGGAAAGGTGAAAGGATGGGAAGATCTAGGTTTTTCACTTTCTTGTTTTAAGTTCTGTGGGCAAAATCCTTTTTTGAAAAGGTTTGTTAGCTGTGAATTTCCACCAACTTCCTTCTTCTTTTCCTCCACTACTTCTCAAATTAAAAGCTGAATGACAGATTTTTCTTTGTAAGGAGGCAAAGGATAGTTGAAGGCCGAAAATTGGAGATGAGAGTGAAAATGAAGAAGGCTGAGGATAAATCGGGAAGGAACACTTTCATTCATTTGAAGTTTGTGGCCGATAAATGAGGGCTTTTCCAAGAATACGCTTTTCTGAATGAAAATGGTGGACTAGAAAGGTCATTACGCAGACTCAGGTCGTCTAAGGCAAAGATATCATCCATAATGAAACGTTGGTAGGGAAAGGATTGCGTGAAAATGTATTATATCAAAATTAAAATCAGAAAAACGTAAATTCACGTCCAAGTGCCACGTCAAAGCAAAAAAATGGAGTAGCAAAGGTATAATTATAACTAGGATATTGACCCAATATAATTGTTGGTTACAATATTGTTTAAATTTGCGCAGCCGTTATACATAATTTTTAATGTGTACAAAAAAATTTTTTTTTGGGTTTATCACAAACTGCGTCAGCTATTTCACAAACGCTTACCACTCACAAGTAGTGCTTTGTATACTAAAATCGTGTTACAGCCTTTTTTTTAGTATAGTGAATGCTAAGCGTTTGTGAAATAGCTTGACGCGACTTGTCATAAACCCAAAAAGTACAAAATTTGTGTTTATGTTACAGTGTGTGTACGCCACTAACCTCCGAGGGCAAGGAATCTCCGAATACATGAAATGAAGTTAACCGAGACTTAGAAATGAAGTTTAAGGTTTTTTTTTTCATTTTGAACCGAGGGGTTTTAAGGAAAATATTAATATATGAAGTTGCCTTTTAATGGATATATTTCATGGCTGTAGTTTATAGCTACAAGATTTACGTGTAAAATTTTTTTTAGTAGCGGCGGCGGCAGTGGCGGCAAACTCAGAACCGAGAGGTTTAGGGGTTGAATGGATGGGAAGGTTGCGTGCAAACTTCTTGCAGCCTGCTTGAAAATTTTTTGCCTCTCATTTCCTTACCTTTTTCGTTAACTTATTTCAAGGTTCGAGCAGGCTTTCTTTTCCTTTTTATTGCAGTATAAATGAAATGTGTTTTTGAGGTGAAGTTTATAGCCAAGTCTAAAAAGAATTCAAATTAATTCTTTTTCGGTGGAGAAAGAACTTTACTTTAAGCTCCTGCTAATCATTTGATGTTCTGATTGCGTGGGAAGGGGTCACACGAAACCGCTCTGCTAATGGCCGACCTCCCGAAGAACCTTCTCATGCAATTTTCTAATAATCTGATTTTCCTTCTTTTTTCCAATGGTTTGCTTGGCCTAAAGGACAAGGAAGGAGAGAAGTTGAGGAAGAAAATGGATTTTTTAAAAACTTATTCCCCGTCTTTCTTCTCACACCCTGTGATAAGCCTTAAAATATCAATGTCATGGCCATTTCTGATTCTCTCGTCACTGAATTTTATGGGGCTTACATACTTCCTTCTGGCGTCTAGTCACACCACCATTTTTCTTCCTCTAATTTCACTCACCCAACACCACTCAACCAAAAAGAATTTTCTAGAAGTTGTGATTGGAGAGCATTTAAACTAATTTGAAATAGATAACAAAATATTTCCAAACGGGAATTATTTTCAATTGCCTTTAGCTTCTCTTTCACCTCCTACTTCTGCTTTCTCTTCGGCTTTACGCGCCCAGAATGAAATGGTTACAATATCTCTCTCCTCCCTTTCATACGCTGTTCTCTTTTGCCCATTTCAAAATCAATTAAATAGTATTAAATGTATACATATTTTTAGTTACATCGCATCATGGTCAAGCAGTTCCATTAGAGATAGAGAGATGTGGGAGAAAGGGTGATGGAGTAGAACAGCTTCAGTATTTTTGATCACAGATAAAATGAAATGAAGAAGCACAACTGATTTCTACACGGTGATCGGTCACCAGTGACTATTTGTAAGCGCCAGTTTCAATAACAGGCGCAGGAAGGGGGCGGAGCGAACCGAGTCCGCCGAAACGTTCACCAGGCGAGCGGAAGGTGGACAGGTTCACTCCTGCCGCAAAGCGAAGAGAGAGTATTTAGCTGAGTAGGAGAGTCGCTGTCGGACAGAAGAGTCGTGTTCAATATTTCGTTCAGAGTAGTATTGAGTGTCACGTTCAAGTTTTCGTTGAGAGTAGTGCCTTAAATTTTATCCCGCACAGGTTGTGTGATTTTTTATCTCACCGCGTGGTGTTCCCGATTTCATCTCGAATTCACGTGTATCATTACCCTCATACCAAGCGTCCGGATAACTGTAAGCTGTTCGGGGTTCCTATCTTTCCTATCCTCTCCCCCTTTCAGCTACCACGTTCAAAACAGGACAAGGGGTAAGTCTCATTCTCAATTGTTTCGAAACCTCATCTCTCACATTTGGACCAAATCCGCAAGGAAATTGGTCCTTCGAACCGAACTCTCATTTCTCTGCTGGGGATCGAGAACCGGCAACCGAACGCTCGGCCTCAACATTATTATAATGAATGAGAATCTTTGATCTGGTGCATTGGGGCGCTGTCGGAGTAGTTCGCTTTTAGTATATTTGAATAATTTGTTTTTTTTTACAAGTTTCATGGAAAAGAAGGGAAAACTGGGAAATGGGGTTCTCAGGTATTGACATTATTGAGTGTACTGGAAGAGGAAAAGGCTACTTTGGATTAAATTTATGTTTCTGATTTAAAAAGGGAAGCGAGATGATAAGAAAATTTTTTGTTCAATAAATTCCCTTTCTCAGTGAATGACTAGACTAACGACGTCTCAAAAATCATAACCCACTAGACTCCATTACGCGCTTTTCTGACCCTTCTTATCTTCTGTTTTCTCTGTCCTATCATTTTTTTCTCTCATACTTCGCTCTTTCCACCTCTCTTCTTAATCCTCTCTCTTTCTCTCCCTATTAACCTTCATTCTTTCTACTATTATTAGTTCATTCTTATTTGCCCATTCGTCCATTTCCTTATTTGCACGACGCTAGATGTTGTTTGTCGATGACTTATTTACCGGTACATTCCAGGATGCAGCCAGTATCCTCAGGAACGTATCGAGTAGGTAGTAATGTGCGTTTTCACAGCGCCTTCCAGAGAATGTGTATTGTGCCCATTAATGCAACTTGTTGCACAGCCCAATCCTTTGCTTGGCCAGGTATTTGTGCCAAGTTATTGGGGAGGCTGAATGGTGCATAGCCTAGTGCACTTACCACCACAAGTATGATTTCTGCTTTCACTCCCCTTATCAGTTGCACCTTTATTTCTAAGTTCCTGTATTTCAGTAACTTCTCCGCTTCTCTTAGTGTTATCATTCAACCAACATTCTCAGGAAGGTGACAGACGATGTGAGCTTTCGCAGCATCTTCGTAAGGATATGCGCTGTGCCCATTAGCACGGTCTGCTGTACATCCCAACCCCTCACTTGACCAAGCATTATTGTTTTATTATTCCTTTTTTTTTTTATACCCACTCTTCTTCTCTTTTAAGCAGCTCCTGGAACTAATACATTTACATTGGTCTGTTCCCTAGACAAAAAGCCTCTTTTAAGCCAGACCACCTACGTATTGTTTTTCTTAGCGACGGGCCGCAAGGGGTTTTTAAAAAAATTAATTTCTTGTTGAAGGTCTCGAAGAAGAAACACTTTATTCAACCCGCTTTTTTCTTAGTATCAGTGTATTCCTCTACCAACTAACGTGAGATATATATGTGGTGGGGAAAGGTGAAAATGACATTTCGAGATAAAATTCTCCCTTTGATTCAGGGCCGATCACATTCTAAAGGCATTACATTGAGGAAAGTTGGTTTCTCATTTTGCTCGAATAAGTTTCCTGAGGTTTTAGGATTGTTTCCTCTCACGCATGACTAGGTGTCACTCCATAAGCAAAAAGGGAACGTACAAATTGTAGTCGATCCTTTCGAGAAATGATTTCGGTGCTGTGGTGAACGGGTTGAGTTGAGGAAGAAATGAAATGTGGGATGAGAAGATGAAAGCTGAGGGATTTTCGTGCCGAAATCATTCTGTTTGGGACATTTTGATGTGAGGTTGCGAAGGTGGAAGAAAGGAGAGGTGGCAAAATGTCCGTTTTGAAAAGCCTTCAATTTCCCGGACTCTGCTGTTTCCAAAGAGAGTTCTTCTTTAAGGTTACTCGGAAAGAAAAGGTTCGATTACAGCAAGGACGTCGATTTGTTTACTTTCCCACCCTCCTACCATTCGTCTTCCCTTTCAGAAGTCCGGAAACCAAGTCGAAATTGGTTTAATGATGTCTGAGAGGTTTGTCTGAAGGACGTTGGCTCCTCGGAAAGAGAAAGGAAATGAATTGTTTGTTTTGCGCTAAGACGTCATGTCGATTAGTCAGAAAAATTTCTGGCGATGGTTGGGTACTCACCGGGTATTTTTACGTAGAGGTTGAGTGGGGAGGAAGAAAAAGAGAGAGAGACAGTAGACTAGAGAACTAAGAGCAGGAGGCATTTTATTTCAAAGGTTGTAATAAGCTTCTTTTTTTTTGGTTTGCCATGGTCTTTCTTTATCCCTTTTTTTCGAAAAAGGGTTTGGCCGTTTGTTCATTAGATAGCTTTTACTCTGAGAGGCTTCACTGCAAAGAAAAAGTTTCACTGTTGGTCTTGCTTGCCTGGAAGCAAGGTGACAGCTCAGTTGTTTTATTCACATTTTTCCCCACTTGTTTAACTGACCATCCGGTGCGTCACCTGAGGCCGACGAACCGACCAAAAATATTGACAAAGAGGACACGAGTTTATTTGATTGCGTTAATTGAATTTTATGCGCAGGAATGGAGAGTTTCATTTCCTCTAGATGAGAAACAAAATTAGATGGAGAAGAAACGATTTTGTTGTGTGAATCTCTTTATTTTATTCATAATCTCATGTGTATTACTGCCTCCCGGAAGTCATACTTAAATCGCGTGAGTCTTGTTTTGCATAAACAGTTTATTGAAGGAGTTTCTCGTTTTAACACGTTCGCTACCATCGCCGCACATATGTGTTGTATCGGCTCTTGCATTTGAGTCCGCCGCCGCAAATGGGCACAGTGTTTACTTTTTCACATTCTATTTCTAAAATTCTTTCACATATTTATAGCCGAAAAAGTTTTAATGGCTTGGAAAAGAACAAAGTAGATGGAAGCTGACAGTATAAATATACAGATAATTTAACTTTATTTTAGAACCCATTTTTCATCACAGGTAATAATCCGATCGAAAAATGGCTCCCAATGAAATCAGGTTAGTAACGAAGAGCATACGATCCAGATTATTTTGCTCGGTCAGTTCTTGCGGTACCCACTTATCCATTTTTTTGACCTTGCCAATTTCAGAAAGATGTTGTTATATCGTTGTATGGTCAAGATCCTTCCTGGCAGTGAGTTTCCTCGTTAATACAGTTGAATTCGCTTCCATCAATGTCTTCAGATCATCATTTTTCACGGTCGTTTTGTAGTGAAAAATCATCAGAGCAAAATTTTTCTAACCAACGCTGCCCTTTACGATCTTTAACAGGTTTATGTTGCGACCAGCAAATTTTACTCAGAGCCCCAAAATTTTTTTCAAAATAAATGTATATCCCAAGAGTTAACTTTGGTTCTTATTACTGAACTGATCGGTTTTAAAAATTTATTAGTTCGGTTCATTTCAAAGTTGTAAGTAAATACAGTTTTAAAAGGAACACGTGATCCTATTAAAAACACGATAACTTCCCGAGGATTCTGGGGGCATCCTGGAAGGTACCAGTTACTACACCATTGACAAACAGCATTGTTCGTTACGTTTGGACTTAATTAATTAATTTTTTTTCTTTGGAAAATATTGTAGGTATTTCCTCAGTTTGTGCTCGTTCTCGCCTTTTCAAGTTCTCGTATTTAGCGATCGCAGGGAAATAACTTATAAAATAGGAGAAAAGCTGAAGCGCAAAACTTACAGATTCACGATTAAAAAAATTGTTGAGAGAGAATAAAGGAAAATGGAAATCTTGTTTTGAGAAACCATTTCCTCGGTTTGTTTTTCTCTTTCTGTCTTGATGTTTTCACGAAAAACATTTTTTAAACCTTTCCCGACCTAAGAAGTACCTGAAAGTATTCAATTAAGTTACCTGTTACCAAAGAGACCCAACTCTTGCGGTTGATTTAAAACAACCAACACATTAAGTTGGTGGGTCAAAGAGCGACATAGCACAGAGGGAAACGAAGGGATATAAAAACAGTTGAATTATTGTCAAAGGACAGTGACGCCATGTTTGTTTACGAATATCGATGTCGACATCAAAGGAAAGACCATCGCCCAACCATATAACTGGGAAGTCAAAGAGATGAACAGCGTATGTGCCCATATCGCCTCCTGGGTCACGTATATCTGCGCATGATTTTCGAATAATTGTTAACCACATTTTCCTCCGGTAGAAATTCAAAAATGGGTTAGACGAAATTGGTGGTCGGAATATACAGACGAACAGAATGATGCTTCAGAATAAACTTGAAAGTAGTAATTACTGCCGGGGCTCAGCGTCGAAAAGTAAAATGAAAATGAAGATGGTCACCCTAAAAAGAAGCTACTCACTTTTTAACTAGTAATATAAATAATAATAATAATAATAATAATAATAATAATCCCCGCCTGCAGGTCGGGTGCCCAGGCCTTGGCCTGCAGGATGCAGAAGGCAGTGATCCTCGGGAGCCTTAGGATCCTGCGTGCCCATGGGGCAAGCTAATCCCCTGCGGTCACTAACTGTCCTTGTTGGAAGAGTGGCCGTAGGATGAGCTCTCGCCGTTCGGGTGCACAAGTTCTTATGACGCCGAACAGGCTGATGTGAAAACTTTACAGTGGGAGATTTAAATGTATCATTTATATTATGTCCCTCTTTCGATTTTGGACACTCAGGTAGGAAATGCCCGACATTATCATTTATTGTTAGAAGTGATCAACTACAATGAAAACAAGAAATAGAAGATAGCGCCGCATTATAAGTTTACAACACCTTCATGGACAATATCTGAAGCTAACCGAAAACCTCAAATCAGCAAGTAGTACACTCACATGTGACTAAGAATGATGAAACTAAAGCTCTACTGATTGCTGCACAGAACCAGGCACTGAGTACTAGAAAGCAAAGTTCCAAAATTAACAGTACAGGCTATTGAAGACAGGGAAAGCATGGTCGGAAGAAAGGACGAAAGAACACTGCATAAAGATGAAGGAGTAGGCCTATTGGAGGAAACGAAAAGAAAAAGTCGGGAGGAAGTGTTTACGGCATGGTCCAAGAAAAAGTTACAAGTGTCCTGCTCTCGCCAAAAATGAGTAGTGAGCGAGACACAACAAATTATGTGCTTATCTCCACTGAAACGTTTGCAAAGTGCTCAATATTCAAGGGATAGCCAAGGAACTTGGCATTTCTTCCATATCTTTCTCTCCTTTTAAGGCTCGTCAGGCCTTTTCTGTGTGCTTTATATCCTTGTTTATCTGTGATTCAAAGCTCCCACTCGCTTTCTTTTCCTTTTTTCTGAACACAGCAGTCGAAACGCTCTACAATCTCCACATCATTTCTGTTTTCAACCATATTTCAACCACGTCGCCTCCAAGCCAACATTCACGTGATCCTTCCCAACTCACTGAGCAAACTCTCCTTCAAAATTATTCCCCTGACTTTCGTTAGGTTTCCTCTCCGCTCCACTTGCCAGATATTTCTGAGGTTTTAACGAAAATCAGTTCTCCTTCAGCATCACAAGTCTTTATATCTTCATAACAAATTATTTTAAAAAAAACGTTTTTTCCTCTCTCTCACTCTCCGATACACATACCACGGTTCATGTTAAACGATTCCTCAGTTTTCTACCAATTTATACATTTTTCCAATACAGTCGTTTTATCTGACTTCAAAAGAATGCGGGAGAGAAGAAAGAGACGGGAACAGGAAATATGCGAGGAAAAGGCGAACGAACGGATTTCTTTTATTACGTACTAAATGTTCTAACTGAAGGCTCTATAAACTCATATTTATATTATATTTTATACAATATTCCTAGGTCGCTTCGAGGTATTTTCTTTTTGTTCCCATTTCTGTCGCTTTTTAAATAAACCATGCGAGCCTCGAGAGCTTGAAAAGCCCTTTTCTATTTCCATCCTCTTTTTAATTATTTCAGCGCGAACATGGGATGGAAGTGGAACTTTGGACGCTTTTCTTTTAATTTTGGGGAATTTTGAGTCGAATATACAGTTATTTCCGGTTAGTGAAAATTTCCTGCTCTTTTATTTATTAGAACAAGGAAAAGGGTTGGAACAAAAAAGGTTTCTCAAATTTTTTTTTTTTGTCACTTTCTCTTCTCGTCCTCTCTTCTTCCATCAAATTCGTTTCTTCACCTAATTCATACAAAGTCTTGAGTAACTTTTTTTCAAACTAGTTTTCTTACAGGAAAAAAAAACCGTTGACGTCTTCTGAATTCTTCATTTAGCAGTGTTTAACTTTCGCATTGTCGAACTGTAGGCCTACATGTAAAATAAATAAAATATAAATAAAGAGAAAAAAGCGGGAAAATCCAGGAGTTTGTCCATCCGTGCTCGTCCAAAGCCGTCGACGTCGTCGTCGTCGTAGAAATGTGGAGGTGCCAGAACGCATGCGCTCCGGTCAGGAAAAAGAACCCGGCTCAACATTCGTGAGCGAACCGGGTCACGAGGAGCTTGTACGAGAGTCTAGTTACCAAACCGACGACCGGACTTTTACACAAACATAATTTACACATACAGACACGCATACACGGTGGTGGCTGAAACAAGAACAGGGCTGGAAAGAAGGAGAACTAAAAAGAACCAGAAAGGGTGCTGCAGTGACCAGTGATTTTCCTTCTGTTTTCTTGCTTGCTTGATTTTTCGACGAAGGCGGTGTGTATAGTGCGCGTGTAAGGTGTACACCAGTGCGTGGATATGTTTTCTCGTGTTTAGTGCCAATGCGTTGATACGTTTAACAAATAAATGAAAGTGTGATGGATATTAAGTAACCGTGAATATTCGTTTGTTCTTTTCTTCCTTTGACGATTTGATTTTTTTTTGATAAAAGAGATTCAAAGGTAAAAAAAAAATTAAATTAGTTTTCTTTATTTGTCAATTTTAAGAGACTTTCAGCAATTTATTTTATCAAATTTTTCGATTACTCGAATTTTTTTCAAACTTGATTTGCATCGACCTGTTGCCCCCTCCCCCGCCCCCCTTATAATTTGTAATTAGTCATTAATTGGTTTCATTATTTATTTATTGATAAAATCGATTTTCATGTGTTTCGGAAAGAGAAATAAAATAGATAGGGATGCCAGTTATTTAAAAATTTGGAGGTTTTTGTTGCCAGAATAATTTTTATATCGAATTGCCTGGGATTAGTGGAGTCAGGGAAATGTAGCAGCAGCAAGTTGACTTTTCAGAACCTTTGACAAAACTTTCGAATGGTATTATTGGTAATTAAAAATCGAAATTTGAGTGAAAAAAGGCCTCCATTTTTGTTTGGTACTGCACGTAGAAAGAGAAAGGTTTTGCATAAATTTGCTGTTTTTCGCAGAGGTGGGAAAAGAGGGATTAATTTGATACTGGTTTGTCTAATATCGTCCTCTTTTTTTCATTTTCATGGTAGGACCAAACCTGTCTTTTACCTTCCCATTTGATTCAGACGGATTTGTCTTTTGATTCGCTTTCAGTCCCATCGTTAACCCTGTTGTCTTTTCCGCCATTTTATCTATAATTATTCCTAGTTTTAACATTCCAAGAAATTTTTGTTATCTTATCTGTGTTTCGGAGTTTCTTGAACAAAGTTAAACCTGTTTGCTGATCATTTAGGTAATGCTTTCGAAAAACCAAATAAAAAAGTATTTCCTTTTCCTTTTTCATTCCCCCTTTCCGATTAATTTGAGATTTCCTTCCAACCTAGAATTTCTTATAACGCCAGCAGAAAAAAAAAATAATTTTTTTTCCTTTTTGGTATTTTTCTTGTTAACCCTATGAATACACATTTTTTCAAAAATATTTTGAGTTTGAAGGATATTTAATCTTTTTGGAGAAATTTGTAAAAGCAGTAGATTTTATACAGGAATTCGTTTATTTTATCCAACCTATACAGTGTATTACCATTCACGAAGGTTATTCAGTTCCTGAGGTTAAGGCAGTAGTCTGTTTCCTAGGTATAAAACCCAACTAGTTAATGTCTCGATTAGAAATTGATTTATTATATTTCATCGTTTTCGTGATATATACTTGATGTTGAGATTATTTTAGGTAATTACTCCACTTGTGACATCAGGATGGATAATACATTATATACTTATTCTTGGTCAGAATTAACAAAGAACCACCTTTTGCTTCTTTTTTCCCTATCATTGTTTGGCATCTCTATTTTTGTATTCTACCGTGATATTCCAAAAGTCCTCATTTAGGATTTCATACAAAACATTTAAAGCTTTAAGATTGTGACGTAGCCTTTACAAGGACTAAGGATTGATTCCAAATATTATACTGTATTTTAGAAAATTGTTTCATATGAATTAGATTTTCTTCTTTCCAATTCCATTGCTTTCATTCTTCAGGGAAATATTTACTATCACTGCTTAATAACTATCTTAAATGTCTTTCACATGTTGGTATTATTTCACTTTCTATTTTATCTACAATTTTCATCATCCTCATAGCGTGTTATTTTTCTCCTCCCATTAGATGTGAGCTAAAGTTTAACGACAGCAATTTTAAAAATAATTTCGAGCAAAAGACCAACGTTTGTTTTCTTTTGTTTAAGTTGGTTCAAAGTACTATGGTGAAAGAAAACAATTTTTGGTAAAAATTCAAATTTTTATTTTCCATGATAAGGATTCGAAACTTGTTTTCGATTTTGAATGTCGAAAGTTTTTTCTTGGCATGCCGGAATGCTTTTCTATTTTCTTTTTTTGGAGCTTTGTAATGGAAATGTAGTTGCGATTACAAACTTTGTGGTTTTTTTTCCAAGTGAATTCTTGATAATAGCAAAGAAAGTGTTGTGTTCTTTTTATTATTGAGCTGAAAGCGGAGACGAGACTGAGGGAGGAAACGTTGTTCTGGTTTTGTAAAGAGAATTTATTTTATCAGCGTTCTTTTTTGCTGCTGTTAAAAATGATTCAAGAGATTTATAGTTTGTAGCAAAGGAGCTCTTTATCATACTCGGAAAGTGATTTCTTCATTTTTTTTGGAACTAAAAGAAATTTTTTCTCTTTGAGTATTGTTTATACTCACCCCTTTTCTGCAAATGGAAGAAGAGATTTTTGTTTGTCAATAACAAAGCTCTTTTTGTTTTTCTTGGAAGCGGTTTTTTGTCTTTTTAGTGAAAGACCCAGTTTGTTTGCTTCCAGAATTGGAATTACTTTTATTTAGAGCTTTTGGTTTTACTTTTACTTGTTTTTTGTTGCTTTTTAGGTTCTTTTGTGTTTCAATTTTGGTTTCATTTGATTTTTGTTTCTCAATCTTTCTCTCTTTTTCTCACTTTCACACATTCTCGTATTCAGTTTTGAAAAAAACTTACTTTTTACTTTTTTTATTTCAATTTTTGCTTTTTTTTTAAAGACTTCCTAAGATGTGGTATGTTGAGATCTTGTCAGTTTGTGTGGTTTGAATTTTCACATTTTTAATGTGTAGTCGGTGTAGTGGTTAGAGTTCCTGACTTGGACGCAATGATCGTGAGTTCGAATCCTCCTGTTATACCCAAAAAATAAGGATGAAAAACGGGATTAAAACCACCAATATTTTCAATGTGTAAGATGAGTTCGGTAACAATGGGTGTATACTGTAATAAACAGCAAAAGTAATGAAAAACAGCCCATATTTAACACCAATTGTGTTACATCAACTTAAATGTCTCAAAGCTCTAGGTACTGTATAATGATTCGAAAAGTACTAAATACTTTTCTCTAAATTATAAAAATATTGTAACATACATGCGATAGAACTTAACGAGTGACAAATGTTTTCTATAAAAACCCTCCATCTAGGCTTCCGTGGGAGCATTCATTACTTATTCAATTAGAGAGCAGTCAGCCTGTATCAGCCGGTAGGTAAGTGTTGGGGCGAGTTCTCTAGATTTGGTAATCATGTATATTCACCCAAATCCTTTATCCTTTATTGATTAAGCACTGTTGACACTTTTTGCACTCATTCTTCACTTTCCTGCTCAGTATGTTATACATCTAACTCACACGTAAGCACGATATCGTTTATTAAACTTAAATATATAACTGGTACTGGAGTGTTTTGTTTTTCAGCTGTGTGAAATCATTTAGAACTTTTGTCGCTGAGAACGAAAGATGAGTAGTTTCTTTAAAAAAAGATTACGTTTGAGGTTCTCATTTTCATTTCAAAAACCCCTCTGTCTAAGGAGTTTTTCCATCGAAATCGTTTTCTCGTTTCGTTCTTTTCTTTCTTTCTTTTTACTGCCATAATTTAATAATGTCTTTTACTTATCAAGAGCAATGGAAAGATTTACGAGAGCAGAGCCTCGGGATTATTTGTCTTGACTATAGCAAATTAAATCTTTTAATTACTTAAAATGACTTTTTTTGTTCGTCTTATGCAATGAATGAAAAAGTAACAAAGCAAAGTTGTTCTCATTTGACTGTTTCAGCTTTTTTTTTTCAAATTTAAATTTTTTTCTTTTCTGTGTTTGTTTAGCAATAACGAGGTGTTTGTTTGGGGACCTTTTGCTTTACCTATAACATCTCCGTTCCTCTTTTCCTCTTCCAGCATGTCCCAACTGTAGGGTTGCTGACCTTGAAGGTGGGTTGACGGATCAGCCAAGAAGGTTGACGAAAGATTTTGCGGGAAATCGTACATAGGAGAGATTGCAGCTAAGGAGCACAATTCATGACTCGACGCCGCCCACAGAATCTTTGACAGGATGTGTGCTCTTCCGATAACCGTAATGCCCTGGATTTCTCTGGATCTGTCCGATTAGATTAGATTAATTTTTTTTTTCAACGGACTATCTTTAGCATTTTTAAATCTAATGTGACATGAGGTAACGGAAGGTATTTCTGTTCGATATTTGAAGACAAATACATCAAAAGCAAAATTACAACATTGGTATCTGACGTTGGCACAAGGTGCTCAGTTCGGAAGAAAAAAGAGCAGGCGGGAACAATCCATGGTTGAACGGTTTTGTTCGTTTCACAAACTGTGGCCGGAGCTTTAAAAGCATATGAGAAAAAAGTTGAAAGGCTTTCGTTCTATCGGAATGGAAAAGCGAAAACAAAACAAATAACGAGCTGCTCGAAAAAAAAATAATGATCTCAATCCCAAAAAACGACAATAAAAGCAAAATGATATTTGTAAATAAATTCAGGACTTTTACAAGACCCCGGGGATGACCGGAAACAAAAGCTCCCATTGACTCCACTCTTTCCACCAACGTATTCCGACTTTTCCTCCACGTAAACGTTCACCCGTTCGTTTCGCAGGATAAATAAACCCGAACGTCGATGAAGGAATATGCCCCGGAGGTTGTCGAAAGACCGTCTTTGTTTGGCTAGCGACCGAAGGAGTCACGACCAGAGGAAACTGGGTGAGGAGGAGTTGTGAAAAGGGAGGGAGATGGGGGTGGAGGGTGGGTGGTGAGAGGATTGGTCCACTCAGTCGAAGGTCAACTGAGTCGGGGTGTTTGAGCAGTCCAAATGTCAGTCGGAAGAAAATTGAATGACATCTTTGCCGTTTCTATCTGATATCGATGTTCATCTTTTCTGTTTGATTCAGACCTCAGCCAACGAGAAAAACTGTCGAACGGCGACATCTTGCCATCATGGCCGCCGATCAGAGAACTCTTATTTCTCTCCCCGATTTTCTTTTCTATTTCTCCTCCCTTTCCTCGGTTTTCTTTTCTACTCTCACCCACACTTTATTTTACCAAAGTTTTCTTATTAATATTGACTGAAAACAGAAAAAATTGATTTTCAAGGTCTCTCGAGCTTAAAAGAAACGGATGCGAAGTGTGTCCAACCGATCCCACTTTCTGCTTCCACGTGTTGCAAGTTTGAACAGTTCTGCAGAGTTCTCTTGTGGATGCTTTCTCCTCTTCCTATAATCTTGGAAGTACTCAAAGGGATACAAGACTTTTGTTGTTGATGATGTTTTTACGAAAACGCAATGCTTAAGTGTTAGCTCAGATTAGCTGAGAAATTCGAGATTTGGGCAAAGAAATTGGGGTTGGGGGTGGAACGAAACTTGAAAAGTTACAACCTTGTCAGTTGAAACATTCCTAATTTTATTAGTCACGCATTCTTGTCGTGTTTGGTCGTTTGCAATATTTGTTTTTGGTGGAGGATGGAAGGAAAAGGTAGACGGAAAAGGAGAAAGAGAAAACTGAGTTCTATACAAGTCAGAGTTCTCTTTCTCCTTCCTCTTGTCCTCCCATTTTTCTGGTGAATCATCACAAAAAGTTTTTACCTTCACAAAAGCTCGTTCTCTCAAAAAGACTTCCGATAAATACTCTCTCAATTTTGGTTTGACCAAAGCTCAAAAATCGTGGACAAAAGTGCTGGAGGTCGTGATTGTTTCAGGGACGGATCTCGGGGATGGGTTTTGGACTGTTTAGGTCTTAAACAGTTCGGTTTTGCTTACTTCTCAGAGTGTTGATGAAATAATTTTGACCCCAAGTTTCCCTGGGTTTTCCTAAAATCTGAGAAAAGGAAGGAAAGAAGCGTGAAAAGATTGTAAAAACTTTTTTTTTCGGGAGGTAAGTTGAGGAGGTTGAGGGGCTGTTACTGGTGACCAGCATCATTATGAAAACGAATTTTTTCACTGTGTTTCCGGTTTCTTATTTCTCTTTCCTCCTTGTCATATTTATTGATTTGCATTATTGGCGAGGTCACAAAAAATATTTTCGAAGTTGGTGCTCAAATTTGAATTTTGTTTTATGACGGCTATAAAAAGCGATAGCAGAAGCGAAAAGTAAACCCACGGGATCATATAAAAGGCTTTCGAATGTGTTGACACGTGGCATGCACTAGAACTTTGTGTTGTTTCGTTGGAATTTATCTCGGGACACGGGCAGGGCAACTAGAAGATACTATTTTGTCCTTTTTTTGACCATTGTCATGGGAGCTTCATATTTGCGGGAAGGTGGGGGATGGGGAAGACAAGAAACAAAAAAAGACGGGGTAGAAGGCTGTAAGGGTGGGGGTGGGCCATGAGATGAGATAAAATGAGAGGCAAGAGAGAAGAAAAGCCATCGAGATTTATGTGGGAAGTTTTTCGGCGCTTTTCTTCGCTTTTTTATTTGTTATTGAGCCGTCGTCGAAGGTTGGAGCCTCCATAAAAAAAAGGAAAGAAAATTTGTTTCCTTGGCGGATTTTTCTTTTTCTCCCTGTGTTATTATTCCATCTTACTCTTCTGCCTTTCTTTTGCTCTTCACCTTTTTTTTTGCACAGAAACTTTTTCTTTAATCAAGAAAATGACTGAGCGCGGTAAAAAGTTTTAATCGATTACATTTAAAATGGCGTCCGCGTTTTCTGAGTTTTTCTAACTTTTTCCTGGCTCTTCCTCCGCCTCTGATTCTCTCTTTTTCCTCAGCCTCTTTTTTTTTAAATTTCCCTCTTTGTTTAGGAGTTCCAGGCCTTTATTTTGTTTATTAACCAATTTACTGAGTATCTCAATTTTTTTTCTTTTTCGTTTGTATGGCTTCCGGAGGAGAAGAGGGAAGACGAGCTTTTGGGTTGTTTTTTTTGTAACAAGCTGGTTAAAACTCTTAAGCCCTCGAGTTAGGGTCGATTATTTAAATAAATAAATTTGGTCGATGGCCAAAACGTTGGTTAATGTAGTGGAGAGAGAGGAGGAGAAGAATCGAATGAAGGCTAAAACCTGGTTAGAATTTTAAGGGCGTTCGAGCCGACGCTTCGTCTCGAACAAAAGAATATTTATGTAAATGTGACCGATGAGAACATGCCAGGTCAGGTCTCTGACGCAATGTCGTACCTGTTCAAGCGATCGCTTGTGTTTATTGCTTGTTGGCGAACCGCGGTGCACCGTAACTAGGTTGATTTTTAATTCTATGCGAGAAGCGATGAGAAAAACGATGCGAACGGTTTTGAGTCGTAAAATTTCACGAGAGGTTTTAGTAATAAATTTCTCGAGGCGTGATTCTACTCGTTCGCTTCGCAGAGCTTTTTTTGGAGGCTTTCAAACGTAAAAAGCTTGAGGAAGAGGAAGCGTTCGTTTGTTATAGTTTCGTTGAAATGTTTCTGGAGTTGCTTTGGGATTTGTGAGCCAATCTTAAGCTCAATACACTTCTTTCAAGCTTTCGTTCGACCTTTTTTTCTCATTGTACATGGCGCATGGAGCCCCTGTACTTGATAATCTTCTGCGAACCTGCCTTTTGTTTTTCTTTTTAAATTCAAATCCGAACATCTTAAATATTTGGGAATTTTTGTCCACGATGTTTCAATAATCTCTTTTTTCCATTTTCCCTCTCCTTCTCAACCTCAGAATTTTCCTTTAATGGATCGAACGTTCACGTAAATTTGCAATTTTTGATTTGTTGTCTTCGAACTAGTTTATTATCCTCTTCTTTTATTAATATTATTTTTATATCGGTCGATATTTGAATTTTAAATGTCTTATGCATACTTAGGCATGTTGATGTCTTTGTAATAAATCAAGTTACCTAATGATTTCTCTGCTCAAAACCTTACTAATTAAGTTTAGTTTCCGTGGACGTGATGGCAGTCTAACGGACCAGCGATTGTTGTGCTAACCGAGCGACCTGGTTGAGCGCTCTTTCCATAAATGGACGACTACGATCATTGGTACATCAGTAGAATCGCCCTCGCTATCATGCAAATTCTTCTCCAAATAAGGTTCGTTGGACGTGAAGAACTTCTTGAAAGACTCAAACCACTTTCGTTCGTTCCCAATCTTAAGTTAGCTTTTAGAGACTTTCTATCGCAAATCTCGTGTAGTTGGGGCCTTAACTTTTCTTTGGGTTTATGCCTGGACTACCAAGCACCTATTTTAGAATATTTGAACTAATGGGTAGGAAGTGTAGATAACTTCTGGGTTTTGATTAGCAAAAAACCTTCTTACCTGATCTTTCTTCTCTGAATTAAATCATCTGAATTCTTTCCCGAAGTGATATCTCCTCTATCCCCCACGACTCTCAGTAGAAAAAAAGCCTTAAAAACCGGGCGCTTTTGAGGCTTACACTTTATATAAATAAATGTTATAGTAAATGTGGCAAAATAAATTGGACGAATATATATTGATAATTAACGGTTATTATTATAATGACCAATTCCTAATAATAAACATTTATCGGCTACTGTGTACGATGCCCAAGTCATAGAGAGAGTTCATTAAGAGTTTGCTCTGATGCTTATTTTTCATTTTTCGCTGCTTCTGATTTCAAGGTTAGACTGTGTTACTGGCGACCAGAGCTACTTGGTTTGTTTGGCTTTTGTCAGGTCTTTTCATTAATTTCCCAAAGGTTTATTAAATTCTCTATAACGAGTTGGAACCAGTAAATGTGTGTTTGAACTTCCGAACAGAGAAAACCCTGCAGCTTAGTTGATATCCTTGAGTTTAACGATGACGAAGGTGAAGGAAGGTTAGAAGAAAGAACGCATCCTCTGATTGGAAACATCCCAAAATCGGAATGTTTTAAAAAATGAAATCGAGCAGCATCTATATTCCGAGAAAGGTTTACAAAACGATTATTTTCTAAGCTATTCATCCATTCTGCCTCATGTGCCGTGCCTAGAAACTTTCTAAGTTTTTGTCTGGATGTATCCTCTCACAATAAAATAATAAATTCCATTGACATATGGTCGTGGGTATCACAAATGGATGACTTCGGATTCTAATTCCGTCACTTGATCGCAGGTCTAAAACAATGTGATAAATAATCAGTGATTTGTCACTTTCATCAAACTTAGTTGAAATTTCATATACACTCGATTTATCACTTTTCCCCTAAAATATTTATTGAAAATACAAGAGCTGAGAATAAAGAATCTCTCAATTGTGATATACGACAAAGAAGATATTGTACGAGTTTTTAAAAAGTATTGTCTATATTCTGTGAAATTCGTGTGGCCCAAAAAGCATTTTTTTTTTAAATTTTGGGAAGTTTTGCAACACCGGTTTGACAAACCCTTAGCGCAGTACGGCATCCCTTTTTCTCACTCTTCTCCTTCCCTTCCGAAAACCCGTTAAACTTTAACCGCAAAAAGCTTTTTAATAATTCATAATACACACGACGAGGCGTGCGCGGTCTACGATCCAATCTTCTTGTCTTAAGACTTGAAGAAGTTTTCTTTTTTGAACCTCGTTCTTTCCTTGTTTTTGACTTTAGAAAACCGTTAAAAAGCTCGTAATGTGCTGCCAAACTTCGAAAATGTCTTTTTTTTTATTTTTTGATTTCGTCACGGTAGCGATGTGACAGCGGAGCGAGGACTCTACATTTATTTCCCTACATCTCGTGTGAAGGAGAAGGGGGGAGAGGAGGGGAAAACAGCTTTCATGTAAACAAGAGAAAGGAGTTAATAAACAAAAATGATGTGATGGCGCTAATGGCTCCTGCTTAAAAATACGCCATTTTGAAGGACAAAAGAGTTTGAGAAACAGTGTTGGGAAGAGAAGAAGAGGAAGAAAATTTTAAAAGAAAACGAAAGACGATTGAATCCGACCTTACAACTTTCTTTTCCAAATTTTCTTTTATGTATCAGTTTTGGTGTCGTGAAAATCTTGGATTGTTTTCTTGGTTCGGTTTTGGATCTGGGTCATCTCTACATGGACCTGCGCCACGTCTCTTTTTTCATTGAGTAATTCCCGTCGTCTGTTTTTTGATGTTATTCTCTTTTGTTTTCGCTCCGAATGTTTAACCAGTTATAAATCATCATTTTTAAGTGCCTGCGTCTGATGTTTCTTATTGTTGTTCTTCGTCAATTCCGTTTTGTGTTTTTAAATTTGTTTACAGTTCCTTTGTATTGGCTTCTATGGTATTTTCCTGCATATTGGGATCTAAAGGAGTAGGATTGTATTAATTAAATGTGATACTAATTAGTGCCTTAAACTGCATACTCACATATGTCATAATATCAGATGGTAGTGACGACGATGCCATTCGACTCATTTATTTAGTTGGTAGAAACCGCGTTGGACCTCAAACGCCTCAGCAATACATCAAAAGCAAACGATTGTGTCAAGATAGTGAGTGACAGCGAGTGAATTGATCGAAGGTCAGGTCGAACGGGAGACGATGGTGGTTTTTCCCGAATGCTTTAATCAAGGGTTTCGTGTTTGCCATTCGAACACTCGACTTCACCTCCCTCGGTCAACATTCAGAGGTCAACCGGGAAAGTCCAATTCTCGTCAAGGACCGTTGTCTAATCTACATGACAAATATTGGGTTTCGGTGGGAGGGGAGGGAAAGACTTTTTGAAATACCTCCGTGGTAAAATGGCAGACGGCGTTGAAGTGGATTTCAGGTTTTGCCACTCGGAAGGTCGGTTTAGATCGAGTGTTAAATCGTGTCAGGACTTGCACTTATCCTTTTTTTTTAATTAATTGGTTACCTTTTAAATGGTTTTTGCACGGCCATCTGTCTGATCCGGTCTACTGCCTTGCCCACCAGCCATTTAGTGCCCACTCTCTTTGCTTTAAGTTATTTTTTACTTTTTCTTTCAGCTTTTTTTCTCTTTATACTTTAATACATAGCAATTGCAGCGTTTTTTCTAACCGCGTCAAATTCTTTGAACAAACATTCAGGACTCACAACACCAAAACACGCATGGAACACAATTGTAGTTTTTAAACCACTACTCGTCCAAAAGAAACATTTTAAAAAAACTCACGTTTCCTTAAATTAGAGCTGCTGTCATCATCAGGATTGTGGTAAGACTGAATTTGGAAAACTTCAGGATGAGAAGACAGAGGAAAGATCGTTCAATGAACAGTATGAATGTGGTAATATAAGACAGAGAACAAATTGGAGATAGGAGGCAAAAAAATGAAGGCGGGTAGAGGAAAGGCTCAACTGTGGATCACCGCTGATTTACAGCAAACGATTGGTTTGAACGTTTTTTAAAACAGTTCAACGCTGTCAGTGAAAAATTCAATATTTTTGTGAATTAAAACATAATGCACAATGCGTAAGGGACAATTAAAACAATAAAAATTATCTTTTGTTTTTATTTTAATGTAAACCTCAAGAACAGTTTTGGCAACATTTTACACCCAACTTCTTTATTTATGGGATTATTCAGCATCACATACAAAAGTCTAAACCTTATAAATACTTGTCTACAAAATACAGAGCGTTCCAAAATGGCACAAAGTTAATGGATCACTAGAGGAAATGAGTTTGGTGTCTGAAAGGTAAATTAAAGTACCTGAGAGCTTACCAGATTGATTTTCAGTGGGAGGACCTCGGGAGAAGTCATCCAATTCAAAGCAAAACGTTAAAAACAATTCTGCGATCTATTGTAACGAGAAGAATGTTTCACCAATGCTTTTGTACTTCCGCCTTCTTTCTTTAGGTCACTGCAATCGTTGCGAACGCCTCCTCCTTTCCTCTCAGGTGTCTATACGTACTAGGAAAAGATTTAAACTATTCCAAGTTAAGGATTCCAATTAGAAAGTTCGCATTGTTGTGAGAGAAAACGAGTTGTCGTGGCAGGAGAAGGAAAAGGAGGAGGATGAAACTTTCTCAGGAGATTGAAGATAAATCTGTTCCGCAATTTGACTTACTTTGAAGAAAAAAATCGTCTTTCTCCTCCATCCCTTCTTTCCTCTTGTTGGGAGGGAAATTCCAGTTTTGAAACAATAAACCGCCCGAGTTAATTAAACTTTTGTTTTTCTGGCTAAACGTGAAGGCGGAAATCAGCGAAGAGAAAAGCCATACTATCGATTTTCTGGGTTATAAATAGTCCGAAAGGGATAGATGGAAGAGAGAGAGAGAGAATGAGAGGAAAGAAGAGAACAAGATATTGTTTGACCACAAACATTTGGGAGCCTCACGCGCGAATCATGTGTGTGTAAGCTTTAGTAATGAGTCAGGTACCGGTCGTCGCCGCGCCCACATTCAAAAACTGTCGACATCCTCGAAAGTAGATCAGAAGTGCGAGGACAAGCGCACCTCCACGACGTGGTTTCTCCAAGTTGCACTAGTCTAGGCCCTCGTTTAATTAACGGAACCTTGACAAAGTCGCTTTTGAACGATTTTCGAATGGTCTATTGTTGTCCCCGCGTATGTTTGACGATGTTTGACGAGGACGGCAAGTCGGAGCAAGACTTCCCGTTCGATTACCATAAAATTGACTATTATTTCTTGGAGAATTCTCTGCTTTCTACCATCTTCATTTTCTCAATTTCTTTCCCCGCGTTGATTATTAAAATGCTTGAAAAAAAATGATTACAGCCTAGAAACATGAAAAAAAAGGATTAAAACGCCTTGTTTCTTCCAAAACCAACACATGAAAGTTAAAAAAAAACAGACGGTAAGTACTGCCAACTTTAAAGCTTCTATGGAAAAGTTTAAAGAAAAGAGAAAAAATTCTTGCTGGAGAAGAAGAAAAATGGTTTCAATTAAAGTTCTCCGAAATGTTTTCATTAACGACTGAATACCGCACCCCACGAGAAATTTTAATATGACGCTGATGTTCTTCGTCTCCTCTTTTCTCTCTCCCCCTCCTTCTCTCTTTTTACGAACTTAATCAAAGTGCCGATAGATGAAGGGAAAAAAAAGAAGAAGAAAAAAAAAGATTTTTCTTTTTTCTCATCGGCATTCTCTTCTTTGTTTCAAACAACGACTCTAGGACGGATGGACAGGAGCGGAGGAGGGAAAAAGAAAGGAGTGCAGTAAAAATTAAAAAAAGATAGAAATTTAATTAACAACGGGAAATTTGTCGCTCCTTATTAACTGCTTCTGTTTTGGTTTTTTTTCTTCCTCCTTCTTCCATTCCTCATTCCTCATCTCTTTGGGTGAGAGACCATTGAACGTGTTTGCAGTTCTGCAATTCGTTAAATTGATTAAATATTGGTGTGACGATAGCGAGGTAGGAGAGGAAGAAGGGAGGATGATGAAGGCGGCTTTCCATCTGATAGATCGGTCGATCAATCAATCGGTCTGTCGGTTTAAAATATGGTCATGGAAAAAAAAATTTTGTCAGGGTTTTGTCATGAGGAAGGAAGGGATGGCTCAGGGGTTTGTAACGGTGAGGGTGAAGGGCGGAGGAAGCTTTTTTAGTATTCAGACAATTAAAGTTTTTAATGTTGTAATTCATTAGGTTAACGATCGACGCGTGTTTTAAAGCAGTCGTAAACGCTATATGATATCTTAAACGGGAGAAGAGGATCTAGAGAGGGGGGGTGAGGTGGAAGGTTAATTAAAATGGCTGCGTGGTTATTGAATCTCATATTTAATATTAAAATGTTTGCCATAGAAGGATATTGAGAGGGTAGACTGAAGCGGAAGTAGGAATCTCCTTTTGTGCTTGTTCACCTTAAATGGTACAAAGGATGACATGTTTGGGCGGTGTTAGAGCGAGTTTCTAGACCGGATTGATCATGGTCAACATAAAAAATAATTAGCATGTAATTGGTTTAATTGGAAAGTTATGCGAGCGTTGTGCTGAAGTTGATTTCAAATAAGATGGCATATGTTCCATATGTTTTACATATAACTATTTGATGTTTAATAATAAGTAGTGTGCTTTATAAGTTACACGTACAGCCTCTGAGAAGAAATAGACAAAAGAACAGTAGGCCTAATAAAATGGAGAGTTACCTCAGTACTACCATCAATGGTTGGGTCTTAGATTTGGGTGAAAGGTAAATTTTGCACCAGAGTGCTCCTTATTTTTTCAAGTTTTTATTTCACAATGCATAGGCTTTAAATTATACATATAAATCTTCCACCGACTTGGTTTCATTTCCCATTGTTCTGGTAGAAAATTGAACAAGCAGTGAATGATTACCTGAGGGCTTTTAGGATTCCAAAACTCATTATCAATTAGTATCTTCATTTGGGCCAAAATAACTGACAGTTATAGGCTTGTGTTTTTAATTATTATTGTTTCCTGTGATAAACTGTGTTCTTCGTTCAATAAATGACTGTTTAAGATTGTATTTTCGCCTTTGGTTTTATGACGTATACCAAAAAGACGGTTACACATCACACATTCCTGTCACACATATACGTGTGAGTTTTACTGTCTCGTGGGATTTCAATGAATTGAACATCACTCTTTGAGAATTTGAGATTCACAACGCACCTAGGCAAAACCAAATTGTGGATTTAATTAACATGGAGGGAAAGAGGGTTTGCGAGATAAAACTAAGCGACGAGCGCAAAACTTTCCTGCAAGTAAGATATGGGTTTATTGGGAATAATCGTATGATGGCGAGAACATTCCCAAAGAATCTGATGAGAAAACTGAAAGAAAATGGTGCCAAAGACCTATTGATTGCTGAAGGAAAGAAGAAACAATAAAAAAAGTGGGCAGAAGAAACAAATAAACCGGTTGTTATGGCGGCATAAAAAGAAAAAGATGACACAAGAAAAGTCGTTTTGAAGAAACCATAAAAATGGCTTGGATTTAGAGGAAGTGGAAGTAGAGGGAGCGGAAGAGAATAAGAGGGAGCTGTCGAACAGTGCTGTCGGGATGATACAAAAGTCTTTTACTCTGATCATTTTTCCAGCTTTGGGTGGGAAAACTTTTCGAGTTATCCTTCTTCTGTCTTCTCTTTTCCCTTCCTTCCCCCTCCAAGCGATGACCAGTGACCGGTAATGACACTCATATCTCACGAACTGCGATTTTTGGTCACTAAAGATGACCGTTTATCTCACTTTTTATTTTACCTTTGAAGTTGTAATCGATCCGAGAAGGGCGGAGAGCTTTTGCGGTTTTTCTGTGGGAGGTTTTTGCGGTCGTCAACTGCCGCGGGTTCTTTTTCTCAATTAAAATCCACTCGCTTTTTCTGAGTATTTTTTTCAGTTTACTATCTTAAAGGAATAAAAGTGTAAAGCACTGGAGTGATTTCTTGAATAGTTAGAGGCGTAACTCTGGAAAAGACAGTAAAGGGTAAGGTGGACCAAAGGAAATCAAATTGAGTGGTCCAAATTCTAGTGATAAACGGAGAAAAAGATGAAAGTAAAAACTGAATTCATCTCACTAGTTCATTTATATGTTTTAAAGAATCGTTATTGATAAGGGTGGGTGATACCAAGACTAGGACGAGGAAAAGAGTAAAGGAAATAGAAAGAGGCGGCTGAGGATATAAAACAAATATCGGTTTCCACTTCCGCTGCAAAAATGAGAGGTTTCACAAGAAACCTCCCATTCTTCTCCCTCTGGTGGAAACCCTGGGAAAAATCATTGATGAAATGCTTATCCCTTGATGATCTCTGTCATTTTAAGTTGAAGGTTGGTGGAACCTTTTCGAGTGCAAGCAAATTAGATTTGAGTTCTTGCGGGATTTTCCCCGAAATTCCGAGCTTTTTGAGAATGCGAAGTAGGAAAAGGGGATGAGGAGGAGAAGTTAAGAAAAGTTGGGTTTAAGGATTCATTTCTTAATGTTTATATGATTTGAATAGATTTGAAGAAGGGAAGAAAGGAAGGATGGAGGAGGAAAAAGGAATGAGAAAGAACATGGTTGGAATGTAGAAAACAAATTGTTGTGGTTGCTGTTGTTTTTCCCCTGGAATTCGAGCCCTCCGAACGTTGGATCCCTTCGACTTGAAAATGCAGAAGCTTTCTTTTCCTCCTAGTTCGTCTGCTTATCTTTCCTCTTACCTTTCATTTCGGACTCTTTTTGGAGGAACAAAGGCAAAAGGATTTCTCTCTTCTTTCTCTAGACAGCTAATCAGCATTTGGTCAGTTCGTCATTAGTCTTTTGAGCCGACTTTCAAAATTAATCTTTCGAGCATCATGTTTATTCTACCTTCCCTCTGTCCACCCTTCTACACTTACCATTCTGTGTTTCATTATAACTCTTCGTAAGTCTTTTAAAACCGAGTTTAATTTTCGATGCCTGTTACGCTTTCTCTTCATTTCTATGTTTTTGTGTTCTGCGTAACATGAAAAGGAAGGGAATGCTGACGAGGTCGCGGTTTAGCCGAAGAGGACCGAAGACGTTTCTAAGACTAACGGCATTCTTAATGAAGTTGGTTTTTGTTCCAAAGCTCCAGCTCTCAGACTCCTTTCATTCTCTGACAAATTACGGATCCTTTTAGTTAGATGATTTGAAAAGGAGGAAGGAAAACGTGGAAAAGATTGGTTGACTGACCCCCTTTGCCCTCCCACTCCTTCATGTGAACAAGCAGAAGAAGACAGTGTTTTACTGTTTGATTAGTTGACCTTCATCCTTTAATTCGTTTTCAGGATGTGTTTTTGGACTGAAGTTAGTCTAAATGTGAAAGAGAAGAGGAAGGGGAGAGGGGGAGAGAAGAAGACAACAAAACAGAGCGAGGTGGGAGGAGTGGGGAGAAAGGAAAGCTTTGTCTTTGCCTTTTTTTGTTCGCAAAATTTAATCAAGTTATTGCGTCAACCGTCTCCGTTAACTCTGCGTTCTCCTCCTCTCCTACGCTTTCCTTCTTTAGCTCTCCTTTCACCTTCCCCCTTTCTCCTTCTTTTATAAACGCTTCATTTTCCTCGAGTTAATTTAAGCGAGAAACGCCTGCTGTGCTGGAGCTTCGCCATTTTCCTTTTTTCTTTCTTTCTTTTTGTATTCAGAATCTTCGTTCCAGAAACGTCCCGATTGTCTTTGCGGGAGGGGAGTGAAGGGAAGAATAATGTGGAAAAAAGCCGAAGACGTGGCAGATCGAGGATCCCTGCTTTCTGAACCTAGAAGGCTAAATGCTGATAGCTACGGTTCTCCTCTGTCCCTTACTCCTTCTTCCCTAAACCATTTTCTGTTTGTTACAAACTTGGGTCTTTTCCGAACATTCCTTTCGACTTTAGTTTCTCTTTATGACTGTCCTCTTGGTGCTTAAAAGATTCCAAAAGTAAATTTTAGATGAATTGTCGGTTTCCCTTTTCTGTAGTCTTTAAATTAATAAAAATGTCATGTTTCGGGATCAAAATTTTTTTTTCCTCAACACCGTTTTGAATCAGTTTAGATTAGTAAATTAATAATTTATTACTTTTTCATATTAAGTACAATTTCCTTCTGTCTCACTTTCTTCCTCATTCCTTCCCCCTCCACTTTCTTTCCACTTTGTGTCTTTTTCTATCATTGAATCACTCGATTCTTCTTTCTTTTTATAGTCGTATTCCCTTTCCTCTTTCTTCCTTCTTTTTTACTTTTACTTTTACGTCTATTCTTTATTTGCTCTACAATTCTCTCCCTCTCTCTGTTTCCATCTCTTTTTTTCTCACTTTTTGTTTTTTGTTGTAAAGTTTCCGAAGAAAGGGTTGGTAGGAACAATAAAATTGGATTGTTTAATCCACTTTTCTTCTCTTTCCTTTTTTACGAGTCAAAGGGAAATGGCTTTTCCAATGTTTTTTACAGTTTTTCAATTCGATTTGACTTTTTTTTTTGTTTTGCGGGCGGGGTGTTCGCATTAAAAGGATGGAGGAAGCAAAGAATTCAAATGATGATTCGTAGCAGGTTTGGGTCTTTGTCGAAATTTTTATTCTCAATCTTTACTTTTCTGTATTGATGTAATCTTTACATCAATAATCTGAAATGTAATCTTTACATTTCTGTACTTTACTTGTATTTCTGCCACCGATTTGAGAATTTTTTGTTGCTCCCCCTCCCTTCCCTACAAACTGCTTCTTAGTCTTTCGTTTCTACTCTTTTGGAAACTTTCCAAAAATTCAATTTTTTTTTCTTTTTATCAATTGACTTTTCTTTCCGGTTGGTTTGTGTATTATTCCTGAGGAATGACAACAGTGGAGAGCAACAATTTAAATTTTCTTTCTTTTGAAAATGTCTGATTCTTTGAGTTTTTTTCCTTTTTCTTTGTTTTTTCGTTCATGTTTGAGAGTATAAGTTGATGTAACACAATTGGCGTTAAAGATTGTCATTATTGTTTTTAATATTATTATTATTTTCTGCGATGAAGATAGAACATGTGTGATAAAAGATCATCTTTAGATGCGCAAGGTTGAGGCACTATTGTACTGTGGTAGCCCTGTATGTGGCAGAATACTGGCAGTCACTGAATAGAATCTAAAGAACGAAAAATACTTAGAGCAATTCCGGGTCCAATGAACGAAAATAATAATACAAGAGACGTCATTCGAAATAGAATAATCGCCTGGCCTTCTGAGAGCACAAATTGAACCCGGAAATACTGACCAGCGGGATTACGAGATCCTTTTCAAAAAGAAAACAAAAGTGGCTTGATTGGTAGGAGCAGGAAAAGGTTTGAGTGAAGCAGGTATTACGACGGGGGACCTAGAACAGAATGAGATCCTCGAGAAGAAAGCGGAAACAAGAGTTTCTAAGAAAAGGCGAAACTGAAAACAGGACCAAAAAGTGAAGGAATACTGGCCGAAGAGAAAGCAAGGTTGCAGGAAATGTGATCCTAAGACAGCTGAAATCAAATTGCTGCAATAAACTACAGCTACGTTTAATAAAATAATATTGTGTTTATAGATTGTGTTTTTGGTTTTACACTCGAATATACGGTTACTGAATTGCGGAGAATGTTGAGAAAGAGTGAAAGACGACTTAGAATTAACGAACCAAACAAAGGGCTGAATGAAGCCTTAAGAAAAAGAAAACTTGATAGTCTTTTTTCATTCTAAATACTTCCTATTTTGTTATCCGAACTGTTTTTATCTGTGACTTCCATTTCGACCCCCCCCCCCAATACGGATTTTGGAGAAGAAAAATTTAGAATTGATAAGGAAACGTAAAATCTCATTTTCAAAAGGAAGAAAAATGAAGACGACTTCAAGTCGAAGAGAAGTTTCTAGAAAAAAAGATTTAGTTTAATACGAGGAGAAAGGTGGGAAGAAGATAAAGGAGGTGAAGGGAGGGAGAAGGATGACGGAGGAAAAAATCTTCTGAAAAGGATCACGCTTCAAAGACGAATTTTTTCAAGAAATCCTTGGCTTAAAAATGTAAAGAATAAACGACTCGAAGCAAAAAAAAGAGAAAATTCTTTTTGCCTCCCTCCTCCTCCTCCTCCTCTTCTTCCATTCCTCTTGTTCTTACCAAGAAAATTTTTTTATTTATCTTTTTTACGTTGAAGAAGGAAGAGGATGAGACGGGACGGGATGAAGGGTAATTACAATAATTGGCTCAACCCGATTCCTGTAAGCCAAAGATGTCTTTGACTTTTTTCCTTTTTGTTCGAAATGATGAAAAAGAGAAATCGCGATTAATTTGGAACAGAAACAAAAAATTCAACGATTCATTAATTATTCGCCATTTTTTTCGCTTCGTTTATTGATAAAAAGCTGAAATTTTATAATTTTCGTTTGTTTTTCAGGAACCAAAAGAGTCCGCAGACGAGATGGGGTGCTTCGGAAGCAAAGACAAGTTATCCAAAGAGGACATGGACTTCTTGAAGTCCCACACGAGATACGATGAGGCCACCATCAAGGAATGGTATAAGGGATTTAAGGTGAGTTTCTGTGCGATCCGAAGAAGATGGAGTCCTTGATCTTGCTTGCTGGAGTCTTATGCTGGAGAACCACTGCGATTTTTTTGTTGTTGCTTAATCAGAGATTGAGTGTGAAGGGATCGGAATGGGGGACTCTTTAGAAGGAACTTGAGCTGAGCTTAAAGAAAAGAGAATAGGAAGAGAATCCTCAGTAATGCTGATGAAAAGGACGGGTGAGTTTTTGTTTCAAACTTCGAAAAGGATTCTGTGGAAATTTGGGAAGTTTGACTGGCAAAGTTTCTAAAGAGCCTCTCGGATGGCGGAGGTGGTGGGAAAGGACCCTTGTGACCCTTGCATCTTATGTTGCATTCGAGTTGGTGATTTCGAGAAGTCTTCAAAAACCACGCAACTCCTAGACCCTTTTTTTCCCACTTCTGTTTTAACTCTTGAACTACTTGTCCTGCATCCTGTCTCCCTTCGACTTTTCTTGTGTTCACTTTTTCTGATCACGACAACATTTGGCGCCCATCATTTCTGTTCTGATTGTTCGACTTCATTCTTTTGTCTTGATGTTTAGTTAATGGTTCGAATCAAAAAGGAAATTATACTAATAGCTGGTAGTAAGATTTCTATACTCGTCTTTGTCTTTCGAAAATTTGCTCGTGAGAGATCATTTTTCAGTTACTCACCCCACCCCACCCCACCCCGGTTCGGAATTTCGAGAATTTCCTTGCTATCTTTTGAAGGATAATTAATTTAAATGGGTTATCAAACCTTTTAAGATGCGCATTTCATCCGTGAACGTGTTCCCCTCCTGTTTGTCACGTGGTTTGATGAAGGTGTACACTGTACACCTTCGGATAAATTTCTTTTCTCGTATCTTTGGATACAAATTCCTTCCTACAGCCGTTTTGAAAGCCCCAGAGTGCCTTCTCTTTGAATTAATTGCTTGAATTTGCTCACTCTTCTGTCGAGAAAATTTAGAAACTGAAAAGAGAAGCGAGCGGGTTGGAGCGAAATAGCAAAGCTCTACTTTGGAAATGATCTAAGCAGACGACAGCAAAAAGCGGAAAAAGTTAACGAGACAAAATTATTCCTTTAAAGCGGTTGAAATTGAATTTGAAAAGTGCCTTTGGATATCAAACTTTTCTTTTTTCCTTCCCTCTCTGAAAGCAGAAATGTTTTAGGCGCGTCTTCTATCTGTATTCATTGTACCATGTTTGAAATGATTAAATGTTGTGATTTTCTGTTTTTTTGTAGCAAGATTGTCCGAACGGCAGATTGACTCCAGCCAAATTCGTCGACATGTACAAAATGTTCTTCCCCAGCGGAAATGCAGAGGAATTCTGCGATCACGTTTTCCGTACATTTGACATGGACAAAAACGGATACATCGACTTCAAGGTGAGTTTTCTTTCCAGCATCCTTCACATCTCTTTCTTTTTAATTACGCCTTTGACCAACACAAACACTAACGAGCCTGGAAACCTGGGAATGAGGAAGGTGCTGAAGGGGGTAAAAGGGAAGAAAAAATGAAAAAGTGAAAGAGGAAAAGAAAAGAGAAGGATGATTGAGACCTGGCACTGAGGTCACATCAAAAAGAAGAAAAATATCGGAGCCATTTATAAAGTAACGACGTAAATAAAATAGGACGTGAGGTGACTGGGAGAAGGGAGGAGGGATAGACGGATGGTTTTCCTCAGAAATGAAAAGAATATCAGTGTAAATGTGGAGAAATTGGGGGGGTAGATGGAGGGAGGAGTGGTGGTGATTTATTTAGAAATGGGCGTTGTTCCGCCATTAAATTAGGTTTTATGGGTTCAATCATTTTGACCAATTACAATTCTTTTTTTTATACTTTTTTCTTTATTTCATCTCCTTTTTTGAGCTTTCAGTATTGACTTGAAGCTTATGTTCAAATAGATTTTTATTTCTTTTTCGGGACAGTTGACAAAGTAAACGTTTTTAGGTAGTCAGAACTGTGATCAAAATTTTTCCGATGAGTTCATTCACTGTCGGTTTTGTCGAGACACGCACACACAAAATACTTTATGTTAATATTCATTTTTTGGTTACAAAAACTTTTGTTAAGTCAAAAAGGAAAGATGTCGAGCCAAAAACAGCAGATACACACTTATGCGGTTGTGTGCTGATTTTGTTTTGATCGAAGGTTGAAGGCAAAGGAAGCAGTGAATGAAATTGTGGATACTGGGGTTGGTCTGAAAGTAAACAGGTGTTGATAGGCATTTTCATAAATTTTTTCATGGGAACAAGGATCTCAAAAATCAGAAAAAGGCATTCTGAAGGGCATGGCGGACTCAAACCCGCGTTAAACAAATGAGGAATAACCGTTAAGATCGGCTTTTTATAGTCCCAAGTTAAGGATTATTGTCGGCTAGGGAAAGTGTACAGGCAAGGAATATAGGTTTCCTCATCAATAGACGGAGATCCTAAGGGTCTAAAAGAGGTTGGCATTGAAACTTTTGCCTCGCTTATCCTGTCCACCATCTTTAGAGGATACCTTAAGAGGCAGAAGACCTTTTTCTTCTTTTTTTTTCTTAAAATAAAAAGGAACAACTATTCAACTGCCTTAAAAAGTGTGACAAAAAGTGTATTTGGATGTGATGGAAATCATTTCCTTGCTTAGTATACAGGGTTTCTTTAATAAATAAACATTTTTTGTGTAGAACAGAAAGTTTTGATGACTTTCCTTTAATAGTTTTCCAGGTTTGATTTCCGGTTTTATTAACAAGAAATCTTTTTACGAGTTGTAATAACTCTTTAACGTTTGTCTCATTTTGCTGTCTTTGCTTTGAGTTGTGTCGTTGCTTTCGTCTGAAGTGATGAAAGTGCTGCCAAAATAAATGTGAAAAACAGATAGTCTCACGGATCACACAGAAGATTATTCATTATTAAACGAAATATATCAAACATTCTCTTGTTGAAGTGTTTTTCACATAGTGGAAAACTTTTTTATTTACTTTTATTCTCGGATCCAGTGAGAAGAAAGAAAACGGAATGGCTGACTGATTGGGGGTATGCGGGGACATGCCAATTTCACTTTTCAAATGCAGACGCCCAATAATTTAAATGGAGTCTCCAAATCATTTCAAAAAAAAATTTCTGGAAAAGTTTGACAGAAAACTAATTTATCGGCTTCTTGTCGAACTTCCCCAAAATTTCTCAAATTCCAAGCTTTTTTCTAAACCCCTGAAGGTGTTATCGACAACTTTGATTTCCTCAAACTCTGCCTTCACGCTTTTCTCTTTGTTGTTTCTCCTCTTCCGAATGGTTTTTGAGAGGGGGCGAACGAGTGTTGAAATTAATAAAACTGATTCATGTAAGATTATCCGCGACATAGAAAATCTAATGAAATTAGATATTACTTGATCGAAAAACACTTTTCCAGTTTTGTATGAGCTTTGAGCTTTCCTCCTTTTTCTTTTACGAGAATAGAATCGAATAAAAACAAAACGAACGTGTGAACGAATCTCAGGAAAATTCTTATTCCGGTCTTGTCCGTTTTGTTGGTTTTTCCGGGTTTTTACTCCCGTGAAACTATTAATCTGGATCAAGAGCTTAATACCAGAAATGTTGACGTTCAACATCCTTCCCTCTTTCCTTTCTTTCTTTGCCCTGAACTGCAAGTCCTCTCGGACCTCGGAAAACCGCAAACCGGATTTCACGGCCCTCGCCTTTACATACTAATCACCGTGACTGAAAACTTTCATTTTTATTGCCTTCCTGACTCTAAAAAGGATTTTGTTGGATCCCACTCTCTCTCTCTCTCTCTTCTACCACTCTTTTAGTGAGCTTTTCAAATTTTTCGCCATTTTGTTTTTGTCACTGTTCATTTTGAAATGTCCTTTTTCGTCTCAAAGGTTTTTGACGGGGGTTCGCTAGTTTATCCTCTTGATCCTTTCGTTCGTTTCCAGGATTCATTCCGTAGGCGGCCGTTAATAGTCTTGTGTCTTTACTTTCTCTGATTAATTGTTTGCTGTTGCTTTCTTTTGAACAGAAACTCTGCAGAGGTCATGTGAAAACCCGTCACGGTTATGTTCTGTTGATTCCCTCCCTAGTAGCTTGTTTCTTTCCTTCCTTTGTTTTGGTCTATCTCGTTGCCACATAAAGGTCAAAGAAAGCTTTCTCCTAAATCAAGTCGAGCTGTTTTTAAGATCTAACTGTAGACCAAAAAGCTTTTCTCTAAACATATGAATTCTTCCTCTTTGATTCTTTCTATTCAGTGAAAGCGCCCCCCCCCCTTCCCCATCTCTCTGAGAGTGTTTTGAAAGTGATCTTTCTAAAATGCTTTCATGATTTTTATCTTTCTACCTCTCTTTCACTTCTTTGTATTCCCATCAGTTTTCATTTTTTACAAGGGTCGAAAGGTTTCCGCGAGTTTTCTTTTTTTTGTTGCTTTTTGAGTTTTTTATTCCCTTATATTCGGGTTTTCTTTGTTTTCCCTTTTTTCCTTTGTTCTTTCACCAAATTTTTGAGCACCTGGACCTTTTTCTTCTCTTTATAATGAAACTTACAATTCCTTTTCTTTACTTTTAAAACACTGCCATAAGTGTCAGCTTCTGCCCGAGAATTCCATTCTCTCTGTGAAAATTTCTTGCGTTGAACTTAATTATTTCTCCCTGTACTTTTCTCTTCCCTGTCCCTCTTCTTTCTCTGCAGGTTAGCAATTTTGATAGAACTTTGCTCAATATTCGTGCGTTGCGAGTCTTATTTCGTGTGCTCTCTCTTTTGGTTTTAGGCGATTTATGTTCCTAAATCTGAGTTATCAACGAACCATTTCCTCAGGGTTAGAACGTCACTTGGATAAGTCAATTTGTCACTTTTCCAGAGACCGCGAGACCGGTCATCAGTGAAACGGGAACCCATCCCCCCCCCACGACCTAACATTCGTTCTCCTCCTTCCCTCTCCCGAGGTTAAATTGAAACGTCACCTTTGAGGTGACACGCGATTGATTAAGTTTCGTGATTCGCTTGGGGCCTTAATATTGCAAGCGAACGGACTTCTCGGAACGTCTTCGAGAGAGGGGGTCAGTCGACAAATTTTGGGAAAAGGGGAGGGGACGATAAAGAAAAAGAGCGGGAAGAGGGCGAGGGATTTGTTTTATAAATTAATAGATTTATTGCGAGAGAATCCGCTTCAACAAAGAATATCTTTAATGAAATGAGAGGAGATTCGCTGAATTTTAATGATTTCGATTTCATTTGTGGGAAATTTTATTAGGCCGCTCTTCGTCTTCTCATCCTTTTCACTTTTTTTTTCAGTTTCCTCTGTCAACAACCTCAGTCGCATTTTCATTCCCTTCCATCCCTGTTTCGTAATAATATTCAGTTTGAACTCCAGGCGTACACACTTCCCTTGTAAGCTGTTTTCGGCTCTCAGTTATTGTTTCGTCTATCGGTTTGAAAATCCACAGAGGGGAAATTACAAAAAAAAGCTCAAAGAAGACGAAAGTAAAGGCGAGAAAAGCCAAGGAGAAGGAAAAGCCGAAAGGAGGTCGATAGGTGTCACGCGACCAAGTCCAGATTGCTTTCGCAATTTCCGGTCGCCATTTTTATTGCTCAATCTGGTAATTTTGCCTAATTGGATGGAGATTTCATTCTTCAATGTTGGAATCCCGCACGACGTCTGTGGCCTCACTTTCCGTGGTTTCCCTCCTGACGTCACTTCGTAACGTTTTTATTATAATTGGCTTCGTGGTAGATAGGAGGTCACTTCCAGTAGGATGTTTTAAGGCCGCACGACCTTTAATCACGATTCTTTAATCTTGGTAAAAGTGGCTAATTTCTGAATATTTATCAAATTTGCCGGCTAGTGTATAAAATCTCTAGCTCATTAGATTCATGTTCAACACATGAACACTATGTTTAGTCATGAGAATTTTAACAAAATTTTCTCATATTCTTGGCTTCTGTCATTTTTCGGACAAAGACCAAGAAAGCCAGGCATTGGTGCTTGTAAGTAACAGGAGCCAAGAACCTCGGAATTAAGAGGTGAGGTGAAAAAATGACAGAAACCAAGTATCTGAGCAAACTTCTCAAAAATCTTCATCACGAACTAGAGGTTTTATAAGTTAGCCTGTAAATTTGACAAATGTTCAGTAATTTGACACATTAGCCAAAGTTAGTTGATGATTATGAATAGCCGCCGGGAACAGTTTCATCGCAACATATCTATATGTAGTCTCTTGACAGAACCTACTCAATTAAATACAAAGAGGATTGGATATGACGTCTTCCTATTCATATTGAAATCTTAAGAACTGTTTGCGGCTCAGAGGGGATTCCTCATAGTCAGTGAGGGTGGAGGAGGCGGAAGCGGAAGAGGTGTATTAAAAGTAAATGAATTTATTTGCACTTCACCCAGAAATGGGATCCACTCTTTTGGCTTGGTTTCGAGATATGAGGGAAATGGCAGAATTGGGGAGGGAAAAAAGAATAGTGTTAGCAGATAAGTTTTTTTGTAACCTTAATTTGTTCCCGACAGAGAAGAAATTCGCTTTAAAAGGATAGACTATGAAGAAAACTGAAAGAACCCCTGGATCGCTATGCCCTTTCTTCTTTGACTATGCTCATCAGCTTGATTAGTCTTTCTTTTCATTTGGCCATCTGTCTGACTGCCTATCGTTTGTTTCACTATATTCTATGTTTCCTGAGAATTATATATATATATATATATATAGTAAAGAAATTTAAATTGAATTCCTATGAAGCACAGAGTAAAAAAGAAATATTGCCAGGCCCACAAAGCACTAGCATCCCTCTATTAGAAGACGTGCGAGGGAAATAGGAGGAGGGACCGGTCGAGGGGGAGACCTTCTTTTCATTCGGTTCATATACATTTAATGTCGTCCCAGGTTGACAGCTTTGAATGTTGATATGCATTTTATAATATCGAACACAAGATGAAAGTTTCGGTTGATTTATTAAAATTACATTTCTCGGCGATGAATCCCTCTTCCCTTTTCTCCTTCCCTTTGCCTTTCTCCCTTTTTTGTAGGCGCGTTTTAGCCTGGATTATAGGGAATTATGATACGGAAAAGGATTCACCGAATGAAATGCAAATGATCTGAGCCCGGATTAAACTTGAAAGTTAAACTTGTCAGAAGGTTTTTAACTGGGAACGTGGTATGTTGTCCCTGTTATTCGCGTTACACGATCAGATGGCTCTCTGGTAGTAGAGTGGGAGGAGATACTGTCGTGGATGCACCATCTCTCAAAGTGAATCTCAGATTGTAATCAGTGAGAGTGCACCTTGATGACACTGCTTAGGAAAGGGGAAAGAGA
Source organism: Columbicola columbae (assembly GCA_016920875.1). NCBI lineage: Eukaryota > Metazoa > Arthropoda > Insecta > Psocodea > Philopteridae > Columbicola > Columbicola columbae. The sequence continues at coordinate 529,443 of JADMLL010000012.1, forward strand.
ACAGGGAGAAGTGGTTCAAAGGAACGCGACACGAGTTCAGGCTCTCAAGGTTCTAGTTTCTGTGACAGTTCAATTTATTAGGGTAAAAGCTAGCGAACGTCAGCGAATCCCTTTTTAGAATTTTGACATTGTCACTGTAGTCGTGACATTTAGCAAGAGTGAAAAGCGAAATTTTATTTTGTGATGGTTTGGAAAATGACAGGTTCTTGGATCATCATCCGGTCAACAAGAGTTTTGCCTTGGGTTAAAACCATAAAAGACTTGTCGAAGAAATTAGAATCAATTTAGCCGATTAACAGATGGACACCATATTTTCCTTCCTCCTTCCGCCTAAAAACCCTCCAAAGGTCAGTGATTACATCGCGATGACCCCACTTTCCTTGAGAGTATTTCGCGATTTTTTTTTCTGCAAAATAACACCTGACTAATAGCTTCCTATTTCCTTTTCTCAACCTCTCCCTTCTCACCCTGTACAACTCCCTTGAATTTAATTTATGAGTTGGGAAACTTTGTTTATGAATTATGTATCGTTGTCAGGATACAGGATTCATGGGATTTATGTGTTCGCGGTGACTGGTTAGAGGTAGAAGAAGAAGAACGAGAAAAAGAGAAGGAAATGATGGGAAGAGAATTGCGGAGAGAAGGGTGGTGGAAGATGAAAGTGGTTGTAATCGTAATTGTGATCCTCGAGCGTGAGGTTGCTCTCTGAACCATTCTCACTGTCAATTTTGGTTTTTTTTTTTCGAGACTAAAGAGACCAGCTTGAGAGCTTTCCCTCTCATCTCATCTTCCCATTGTTCCCCCCCCCCCCCACCTCCCTCATCTTCTCCTAAGACACTTGAATACTCCGCATGTTCGTCTGTTTGTTTTCCTGTTTTCCTGGCCGACGTCAACCGGGACTCACATTTAAGTGTAGTCGAGGGAAACATAAACATGTCATTAGCTGCTGATTCTGCTGCGAGTCGTCTTTCGTGGCCCATAACTAGTTCTTCAATCCCGTTAGAACGACTTTTAATTACCTGTAACGATTTACCAAACGCAGAAGCCTTGTTGCAGGTCGCTCGCATAACATTGAGACGTGCGATGATTGATTAAAACAGGGTGTGTATGTTGGCGAGAAGGGAGGAAGAAAATTTTGGCAATTACGACTCTAAACTTGAATTTACGAGATATCGCTTTCTGTTCCAATGCACCAACAGAACAGAAAAAAAAACACTCGAAGGATAAAGAAGCCTCTTCCTATCAGCCAAACTCCGGAAATTTTTTCTCGCCCATTGTTTTCGGGGGCGGAAAGTAATTAATTATCCAAGAACATTTCGTCTGTCGTTTGCTTTCCCTTCCACCGCTCATTTTCCCCGTCTTTTGCCTCAACAAAAAAAAAATATGGAAATGAAGAGCTTTAAAACCTTTTCAACATTAATTTTAAATTTACCTTGGAAATTATAAAGTCAAAGAGAGGAGTGTGTGACAGTGTCGACAGGAGAGGAAAGAACTTTTCGCTCTCTTTCTCCTGCCTACCTTTCAGAAAAGCTTTTTCAACGCCCTCATTCCTTTCATTGTTTTGTCCCGAAATTCCGAATGTCGTTCCCCGGAAATAGAAATTCCTTGGAGAAGAAGATGAGGAAAAGGGAAGCGGGAGGAAGAAACTTTTTTGAGTCTCCTCTGTTCTGCTTCCGGTTTTTTGTTATTTTTTAGACTGCCATCGCTGGACTCTTGTTTTAGAACAAAAGCAGGTGGCACGAAAAATAGGAGAGAATGACAACGAAGATAGGAAGGAAAGTTATGAATGCCGAAAAGGAATAGGTAGACCTTGACATGCGAAAATGGCAGGGGGAAGATGGGAGGAAAGAAGGAAGAGGTAGGACTGACGAAAGAAACAGGAGAAACAAAGGAAAAAGGTTTTCTAAATCCGTCTCTAGATTTAAGTGATTCGTGGGATTCAAACTTTTTGGAACGTTTACGAGGTGAAAGCTTTTACGAATGGGTCACAGGAGAGGAAGGGGGCTGTCAATTTTTAAAGGATAAAAAAAGATGGCGGAGCTCGGAAGAAAAAGGGAAGATCTGGAAAGCGTCGACAATGAATAGTAGCACATTAAAATTAGGAGGTGGAGCCACCATGATGAGTTTTAAAGGAAACTAGCTGGTTGAAAGGGAGAAGGAAGATGGAAACATTTGGACCGGGAAATTGGCGGATGTGGGGAGGGAGAGCCAAAGACTGTTTTCATGTAAACATTTCCGAGGTAAGAGAGGATTTGTAACGTCATCGTTGACAAGGGTGAAACTGATTTACGCTCAAAACCTAGAAGGATAAAAAGAAAATGGCGGGAATTGCCATAAAGAGCAACAAATACTCCGAGACGGCCACAGCTTTACTTCCTTCCTTCCGACTCCCGTTAATCAAAACGCCGGAAACGTCCGACTCCCTTTGAGCCCAAAGTTAATTTAAACCTAATTAGGGTTTACCGATAAAAGCATAAATGTTTGCAGAGCAGGACGATATACAGCATGGTCAGAGAGTCGAGGTTCGTGGTAGACAAAAGGGTCTTTAGCATAAGCGGAAAGAGAGAGAAGGTGACATACAAGCAGCACATCAATCACTCTCCTGTTTATTTGTCCAACTGAAAACAAAGGAAGGGATATCAGCGAAAGGATTCCTCGATTGTTTTTCACTCAAAAGATCGTCCTTTGTTCCGTTCGGGGTGGGAAAATCCCTGGAAAAGAGATCGGGGAGAGCTGTTGGGTTTCCACCTTTTTTCCTTTGCCTTCTTCCATGATGAATCCCAAAGTTTGCTCGTCTGAGTTTCTCACTCGATCACCTGATGACGTTCGGTGACCGTTCGACGTGATAGTGACCAACGACATTCTTTTTCAAGTGGTCTTGTTTGGACCAAAGCCAAGGTATTTTCTACCAGCAGATAGAAAGCTTCGGATGTCGTCCTCTTTAACGTGTTGCCACTGGTCAATTTCATTTAATAAACGGATTCAAATTTTAGGAGTGAGATGAGAGGAAGCGTGTTCCTTTTCACCTGTTTACCATTAACATACAGTAAGTAAGAAAAATAAAATAAAACCAATGAGTAAATGCTATAAAAACTTACCACGGTTTCACCACCCAAAGCAACTAAGTACAACTTAAACCACAACAGCTTACTGGTCGTAACTAATGTCAACAGGAGTAGGATACTGTCTGTTGACTTCTCCCAGTTTGCCTAACGATGTGAAGTATAAACCGAGGTTTTTTACAGGAAGAAACACTTTCCATTCGATTTCGGCTTGGTTTCCCATACTTTTGATTAATATGTTTCAGTTGCTCTGGGATCCTGGGATTTAGACGTTGACATGAGCCTTCCAGACCACCCGAGTTGTAATAGCGATTAGTAATGGTTGAAGATAGTTAAGGGTAGAATTGTTTATCGGGAATTTTGGAAGACAAGTGGAATTGTTTAAGTTATAAACTGTGTTATCGTCTTTGGTTCTGTGGCACATCTCCGAAGACGGTAACATATCGTTCCTTATTCATCACTGTCGGAGGTGAGAATCAAGCTGACCTGCAGGGTTTTCTCCGTTCAGTTCTAGGCGGTGTTCTGATCTGAACGGTCTTCGGGCGTTCGAATTAGAGTTTTACGTCACTCTCATCATAGAGTCACTAATATTTCGAAATTAAAGAGAGGAAAGGAGGGAGGAGAGGAAAAGCCTTTAACCTTTTATGTTATTAAGTTACTACAGCTTGGAGCTATTTATAGTGTTAAGGGAGTGGGGGGGGAGAGAAAAGCCCTGATTTTGCACCCGAGGGCGTCTTTTAATGAAGGTGTGGCTCCACCGGATATCACTTATTTTCGCCTATTTTTCGGAGGTCGTTTTCCAGTCCCTTGTTCATGGACTGTTCTGGTTGCCCATTCGATCCGTATTACGGATTCGACGTTGCTGTTGTTTTGAAAAAGGTGAGGGGGGAGGGGGCAGACTGAACGCGAAAGGACAACCCGCAGTGAAAATAAAAAATGTGACCTCTCACTTCTACTTTTCTCGTTGGAAATGGCGAATTAACATCATTTCCGACAGGAAATTGAAAAGAACTAGAGCCCCATTTTTAGATCTCTTTCTTTGCTCTTCTTTCCTCCTTTTTCATACTTTTGTCTTTGTTCTGTTCTCTTTCTTTCTCTCTTTCTTTATTTTGCTGTTCTTTCGTAGCTTCTTCTTTCACCTTTTTAAACAGGCGCACAAAAGAACAGAAAAAAACGAGGGTCAACAGATTATTTGCCCACCTTTTTACTCTTTTCGTACTCTTTTCTTCTATCTCTTCCTCTCCTCTCTTCTCCTCTCCCCTTCTCCTCTACTCTCCTTCGCCGTTCTTCTTTATTGCATCGACTTTTGCAAACTTTTTGCCCTCTTTTATAGCGTCTATAATTAATTATAGCGAGTCACTGTGATACAAAGCGTCGTCTTCGATTTAATTTGCTTGCCTTGTTTTTGTTTTGTTTCTTTTTTCTTGGTTCGTTCGACATGTTTTGCTTTTTCCATTGACTGTGGGTGTGGGTGTGAAGGGGTGAAAAGATGGAAGGAGTCAACGGGAATGAAAGCTAATCGTTCGTTCCATTGATTATTCAAAGACAGCGCTGGCGAATTCAGTCGTCATTGTTTCAAAGTTTAACAGCCTCTCATCTGGGTTTCCTAGTGCTTTCATGTCTTTCCTGGCATAGTTTTCCTTCTAAGTTGAAAGAGGGACGGGAGAAAAGGAAGGAGAGGAAAGACAAAAGTTTTTCATTGTCTTAAGCAGAAGTTGTCACTACCAGGTCTGCATTCCACTAACCCGGAATTCGAAGTCAAGTCTGACACATTAATTCTGAAAATGATTGGCGAAATGGATGGCGGGGGGGGAAGGGGAGGCTCGCTTTTGCTGCATTTATTGAGAAAGAATAATTTTCCATCTTTTTTTTTGTGGAAATTTCATTAATATAATGTTTTAGAATGGCGAAAACGTGATTTATGGAAGCAATATTTCGTAACAAATGAGGTAGAAAAAAATTGGAAGAGGCTGGGGGTGGGTGGTGGAAGGGTGGATGAGATTCACACTTGCAAATACTCTGATTTTCCTCGTGCAAAAACCCTAGTTCTGTCGCATATAGGGCTCATATTCTCCAGTTAAGCTGCCATTTTTGTTTTTTGCTTGTCTTCAATTTCATTTCTTCATTTTCTCTTCCAGCCTTTCCCCTCAATTTTTACTTTTCTTTCGTTCTTTTTCTTTTCGCGGTTGCTTTCTTTTTTCTCGCAGACTTTTTGGGGATTTAGAATAAAAAAGAAACCTCGTAAGAAAACTAATATTTTTCTTAATGTCAAATTCAAAACCTCCTCGTGCTGCTTGGTCGCGTTCCCTCGAAACTCGACACTTTAACCTTCCCTCGGCGATGGCATTAGCTCCTCTTGGAACTTTCTGTCGCCTGCTTTTGTCAGCGATATTTCCTCTTGACATTTTATTTTACCTATTTTTTCACCCAACGGGTTTTAGTTGTTTTTTTGTTGCGTCGTCGTCTTGAAATGTCTTTTATTCGGGTTCCTTCTTTCACTTTCCTCCTTTAGCCGTGTTTTCCTTTCCGTACAGTAACGAATGTCTTCGGGGTTGGCCTCAGTTCATCATAATCAGATCTTTCTTGATAATAATTATAATAATAAGAAAAATATAATTGGACTTTGGGTGCATTAAATTTAAATCAAGAGAAAGAAAGAAGACGCAGATGTCAAAGAGGAGCTGAAGGAAAGCGAGAGGGAGGTGAGAGGGGCCTCGTGGTTCTTCCTGGCTCGTACGCTCAGGGGCAACTCGGGAAAACAATTGCGGATAAATCCAGTCGCCGAGCCGATCCTCCCGAAGATCGATAACGAAAGGATTCCCAATCGGGAAGAGAAATTTAGATGTAGAGGGGGAGTTGCGGCAGGGGGGGAGGGGCAAAAGCTGCAATGGGGGGCTCAGCGAGGATTTTCCGAAATGTTCTCTGACCCGCGCACGCGGATACTTTTTTGAATATTTTGCTGACTTTCACTGGATATATGTTTTGATCCAGTCAAAAAGTAAGAATTACGATGGGAGAGTGGCGCCGAGTCGCCTCGGCGCCATTTTTAAAGTTTCGGGACCGAGTTTTCTTCTCTTCTTTGGTTTATCCCCAATTTTTAGGTGTGTTTCCAACTTATTTTAATAAATGTAAAAGTACTATAAATAAAAATGAATTTGATTGTGTTGGGTTTGATTTTTTACGTTTATGGATCTAGATTTCTAGTGTGAACCTTTGACGAATTTGTGATCAAGTTGTTTTTGGTCACCCCCTTTGGAAACATTTTATTTCAAAAGAAGAACAACCCGCCCTGAAATTGGTCCACATTATGGTCGACCGCAGTGAAATTGATACGAGGAATTGAAATATGCAAATCTGTTGGCGGAATCTCAGCAAACACGAAGCCAAAACATTTCTTAAAGAGGAAAATAGGGAACGATAGAGCAGAAGAAAAGTCAGTGTTGCTGTTGTTGTTGTTTGGACAAACACCGAAGGACGAAGGACGGGAAGGTTTCCCGCCGATTTGGGAGTTGATAGCATGAATAGCAAAGGATATCCTCAAACGCTCAATATGTCTTCTCTTTCCTCCCCTCCACCCTCTGCTCTCCCTGTAACTCTTCTGCCTTCCATATCCTTTGCCTCTCGAATGGACTATCTAGATAAAGGATGCTAACCTTTCCGGCAAATTTAATTACGAGAAAATCTAATAAATTTTAGGGAAAAGGGAAAAGTAAGGTGGGCGGAGACAACAAAAAAAAGGAAAATTTTTAACCGAACAATTTTACTTCTTACGTCAATCCTCTTTTTCTCTTTCTCCCTTATTCTTCCCTCCCTTCCTTCTTTCCTTCGATCCTTTCTTCCTCAAACCCTCTCTTCTTAGATTTTTGTCAGTTCTCTCGAAAAAAAAGAGAGAAAAAAAGGAAAAAAGGAAGAGGATGAGGGAATGGACAAACATAAATAAAACGAGACAAAAAGGTTTAAGCTCGGCAAACCGAAGGAAGAAAGGGAGAAGTGAAGTGGAGGGATGAATGTACGTCTTAACTTTAGATGTATCAACCTCCATTTTGTTTAATAATGTAAAAAAAGGAGAAAAGCAAAGGAAAGGGGAGGAGATGGAAGTTTTAAAGATTTTGAATAAAATAGAAAGTCAGAGAAGATGAGGGTGGAGGAGAGGGGAAGATGACAAAGACAAGGAGATGCTGGCGGGAGGAACTAGGGAGGAAGCTGAGGAGCGTCGGATTCGGTTTTTCTTATTTTGGGATTTTGATAGCTTTAAAGGAGAAAAAATGTTTTGTTTTTGCTTTTATAAATTGATTTTTCTTTTTAAGGCGCGTTAAAGCTGTTGACTGCTGACAGACTATATTTGTTAATTGTTGGGTTTCTCTTTTTCAGGAATTTTTGCTAGCCATAGATGTTACGTCATCGGGAACGCCTGAAGAGAAGCTCAAATGGGCGTTCAGGATGTATGATGTCGATGGGAATGGAGTCATTGACATTCAAGAAATGACCAAAATAGTCCAGGTGAGTCACGTGTTTCTTCGCCTTCTCACACCTGTGTACAATCAGGGAATCCTCTCGCTGATAAATCGGAAACCAGGTCTTAAAATGCAGGAAGCACACAATTTGAACTTTATCGTGAAGACTGTGATCCACGAGTTTGGTTGTGGTGGTACGTGGGACTAGAACCACAGTCCTGCGTTACTCCCATTCTACGGAACGCATCCATTGTTATGCATTATGTTTTGGCTGCAGTGTGCACTGACCCTCTGAATGTCATGTTTCAGGCCATCTACGACATGTTAGGAGCATGCTCGAGTAACAGACCAGCAGATTCGGCGGAAGAAAGAGCGAAGAACATCTTCGCCAAAATGGACGAAAACAACGACGGTCAGTTGACCCAAGAGGAATTTCTCAAAGGATGCCTGCAGGACGAAGAACTTTCGAAGATGCTGGCTCCTTAAAGAGGAAAAGACGAGATCCGACAGGAAGAGGGGGAAGGGGGGGAATGCGGAAATGAAAGAATCATGTCCGGGATTTGTGTTAGTATTCCGAGTTTAAAATGGGGTGACGTCCTAGAAATAATTTTCCGTCTGTTCTTCAACAAATTATCTAAAAATGAGGGAAAAACTGAAAAAAGCAGAAATTAGGATTCCTCCCTGGGGAGTGAAGGAAGAGGGAGAGAGGAACCAAAATGAAGAAAAGGGCCACTTGGGAGTTTTTCTGTTTCCGTTTCTGTGACAAGACATCTTCACTGTTCCAAAATCCTTTTTTCTTGTGTCCTTGTATCCGTGAAAGGAAGTTTCGCGAAACCGGAAATAGCGACCAAATTCGCTTATTCTTTCCTTATTGTTCTTGTGATAAATTTCCTCTCCCATGAGTGACATCTCTTTTTCTTCTTCTTTATCGAATTGTAGGGAAACTGTCGATATCGGATTTTTTTGTTTTTCATAAAATGGCCGCCTAAAATATTCTCGTTCAAGCCTCAATTAGGGTTGGGATGACGGGGAGGGGGGGGAGACATTTTAAATTTCCTTGGAATATTAATCGATTTCCGATAATGTTCAGCAGAAAAATAATTTTTTTATCGTTTTTATAAATTCGTACGGAACCGCGTCGGAAGAGGGAGGAGGGCTCTGTTAAATTGCTTTTATCGTCTAATTATAATTCTAATGACACGTCTGACGAAAATGTTCAATTGGTTAAGCGACCTTTTCCTTTTTTTTGGAATGTTCAACTTGTTTCTCGCGTTTTAAAAACTTTGTTATTCAATTTGAGATTACCTTACTGAATACTGATCCTCCCTTCCTCCCCTCCCTCATCTTTTTCCTTTTGTTCATCATCACCGGGACCGATTATTTCTATCTGTGTTTAGCTTTCCCTTTCACCGTTCTTCTCTTCATCGCCTTTCCAAACAAACTATTTTCCTTTGTTCTTTCCATTTCTGTTTTGGATTCGGACCACGTTTCAAAGGAACGGGGAACGGATGAAGGGGAAAGGGGTTTTCCTCCTGAGGGAAGACTTTTATGAGGGTTTCGCTTCTAATTCTCGTTCCTGAAAGAAAAGCCTTTTTTTCCAGAAAGCTTTCTCCTTTGGTTTTTTTTTCGCTAAGCGTCGCTAATGACACGATGGGAATGTGGTCTTTGTTACTTTTATAGCAAATGGCCTCATTTAAGTTAAATTATTTGTTTGTTTTTTCGAAGAGAAGGGACACAGAGGTGAAAGAATGAAGTCGGGGTTGAAAAGAACGTAAAAAAAAAGCGGGGATTATAGTAAACGTGTCATTAATCTGATTAATTGCTCGTTAAAACGCTTTAATCCTGAATCGTAAGAACCAACAAGAGATTAGATTTTTATTTGCCAGAACTGTGGAATTGCGAGGAACAGTTTTATGGTTTGATGAAAACTTGGGAAAAGGAATTTGGGGAAGGGAAGCTTTAGTTAACAACTCATCGTTACAGATCAGAATCCTTGGAATTAAAACTTTCTTTTAAGGTCTTTTAGCGTTCAACTTTGACAACCGTGTATTAAAGATGACAAATATACAGGTCTCGCTAATTCTTTATCTTTTGTTTTTAGCCACTTTTCAACTGAAACGTATTGAATATTTTAAGTCATTAATCCCTCTTTTTGCAATTCAGAAACTATTTTTCGGCAAATGTCGCCACTAATTGAGAATAGTACGAGACCGTCTGTAAATCAAAGGCTGATTCCATGATTAATTATCATTTTAAAATGTCTCTTCTAAAATTCATTTAAATACTGCAGGTAAAAACGGATCTTCCCGTTTTACTCCTCTTCTGTTTGGAAAATACGGCCTTGATCATAGTTTATTTCCGTTTTTATCGCTAACCAGGTCCATCTTTTGCCCTAAAATTAGATTCTCTTAATAATAATGATACGACTCTGCTTCGCGTTAATAAAGTCCTCTTGAGTTATCTGAAAGTTTTCCGATGAAAGGAAAATGAGAGAGGGAGGGGGCCGTAAGGTTAAAAACTTGTTTTAAGAATGGTTTAATGGCGCTTTAAGAGAAGAAATTTTGGAAATTGAGTTTGCTAGAAGTTTCGGTCTTGCTTACCCCCATATCCTCCCCTTCCTCAGGCCCTCGTTCCTCATTACAGCAGAACTGTGAAACGGATAGGGCCATGAGGGGCATGGAGTCATGGTGGAAGGCGGGTAAGGGTTCTGTGGAAAGCGATAACAACTCTGAGCGTAACTTTTGTTTGTCGATCTTATCTTCCTCCACTTCAGACGGGAATTCTCTGTTCACTTTGGAACGGTGAACCTAGAAATCCCTGAATTTGGGGACTGGGAGTGTAGTGGGGACTAGGTTTAATGGTTTGAAATGGTGAACTGTTCGACCACTGCCCTTCTCGAAGAACGTGTTTTAGTATTCTTTTTCTCCTTTCTTTTCTCCTTCTCTCTCTCTTTTTCATTGTCTTTTGTTAATTTTTTCAAGCTTAGCTTCTTGGACCCTCTTTCTCTATTCCCTGAAATTTATCGATAGTATTGTCTATCAGGATTATTTTAAACTTTGGAACATTCCTTTATCAAGTTTTGAACAAAAGGAGAGCAGATGATGGTGAGAAGGAAAGAAGAGAGGAAAATAGACGGGAATGTTTCAGTTTGTCACGTTGCCATAATCAATACTAACACAAATCTTTTAACCAGATCAAATTTCTTATAAACATGTACAGGATGCTTCAAAGAAGTGTTCTTCCGTTGGGGAAGATGAACGACTCACAATATGGAAGTGGCACAAATGCAGGAAACCGCATTGACACCGGGAAGAGTCGATTTTAAATTAAGACATCACGTGGGTGGTACACAGTCTGTTAATCCGTATTGTGACTGCCATTTATCGTGACACAACAGCTTTGAATAGGGCGGTGGCCTCGCAAACCTTTTCTTCTTCGTCTTCTTCTTTTAACTCTTTTATTTAGTTCGCCGGGGATGTCGAAACAAAAGTTTCTTTACCAAATCCATTACCGGGGTTTTGTTCAATTAGGTCACGTGGTTTTATTTTAACAAAAGTTTGAAAGTTCGTCGGAGGGAAGAGCGGAGGGTTAAAGGGAAGAGGATCCGTTTTTTTCTTTCTTATGGTGGCGTAGCAAGAAACTCGAATGAAATCATGATGCCTTTTATCTTTCGCACTTTTAAACTCTACAAAGGAAAATTGTTCTTGTCAAAGGTGGTGTTCGTTAAAGCTCTCCGCCAAAATCACCAAAAACCTTTCCGCGAAATGTGAACTCATGTCAAAAATCATGCCAATGCCCCTTATTCCACGGTCATAGAAATCATAACGGATTCAGATAAAGTTGAATCTAGTTTTTAATTTTCTTGCTTCCGTTTGGATGCGTTCAAATGTAAAATGGCAAATTTATGTATTCCATTCGCGATAAAATTAATGAAAAATGTTTTCCTCCGTTACGAGTAGGAGATAAAAATATTTTTTCCCACTTTGGAAAGTCTTCATCCAAATTTTCACGGAGTAAAGTCGTAGCTTTTGCCAACGTTTTTGATCTAGTGAAAAAAAAATAGAAGAAGGGAAAGGAGGAAATGGATCGACTTCACCTTTTCCGCCCTCCCGAAATTGATGAGGCAAATGGTTTTCAGTTGGGCGCCATGTTTCTTCCAATTTTTTTGGTGTTGTTGGCTTGAAAACGTTTCTTCTGATATAATGTGGTCGGTTGGTAGCTCTTAAAACCCAACGTAGCAATTAACCAGTTAACTGTGTAGCTCCCTTTGAAAGTGCGCACCGCTTTTTGTGTCGCGAAAATTGGGCGATGACGAGTATACTCGTCAAGGACTGATTCAAGAACCATTCTATTCGTTTCTGAAGGTCATTCTGTGGTTTTAACTGTGGCTGTTTTCAAACAGCAACACATCCAAACAAATTATTGTTTGTATCGGATTTGTAGTAACATTGTCCTCAAGGGATGTGGTTGCTCTCGGTCTTCCTGATTGTGGGTGATCTTCATTCCTGCAGGTTTCTTTATATTGGACGGTTTTGCGATGAACATGTCATAGATATTTTATCTTGGTGGCAATCACTCGATCAGATTTTCCCTCATTGTAAAGTCAAAGTCATTGTCAAATGTTTTTTGAGGTGGTCTCAAACTGAGCGGTGGCTACTGTGAGTGAACTACACTAAAAGACAATAAAGGGATTTTTTTTATGCGAACTAATAGGCTGCTCCAGGTAGTGCGCGGGAATTTCTGAGACTAAAAATCTCTGTCGGTATAGGAAAGGAAATAAGTAAATAATCACGTGATCAAGAATCCTCGGAAATAAGGAATACTTCGTAAATAAAAGTTTTTTTTTTCCTGTGGGTTTCCAGTTCCTTTCCCTCGACGTTTGAATTTATTTAATGAATTTCCCTTTTAAGGGATAGTCAAAACGGAAATTCTTTGGACCATCCTGTACGCGTGCGTTTCCATTTGAGTCTTGTCAATTTGTGTGACATTCCACTCGTTTCTTACGGGTCTTTCGTTCTGTCTTCTGCTACTTACCAAGCTGATTTTGACTCGAAAGTCAAAGCTTCTTTCTTTGTAGTGCTTAATTGGTAGAGTCCTGCTTTTTGACGAATCAAAGAGCTTTGATATGTTTGTAATGATTTAGTCGAACAGCAGGGTGACAACAGAAGACAAAATAATCGTGGAATGTTTTTAATTAACTGTGAATCTAATTAATTATGTAAGATAAATTAAAGTTTACAATTTTCAATTTTTCCCATCCTTCAAAGGGGAGCGGGTGATTAAATATTTGTGACGGAAGTTTTAAAACTGATTTTAAAAATTTTTTTCTGAATGAATTTCAATGAGGAAAAAAGCTATTTTAGCCTTTATATAAATTTAAAAGCAGTATAGATATATATATATATATATACATATAAAAGTTTTATAGAGAAAGAAATTATGTATAGAAAACTGTCTGAATGTGAACTTGCACGTCTTTAGATGTAAATTTTTTCTAATTTTTCTCTTTTTTCGTCTTAGGTAGAGAATTTCTCGAAACTTTATACTTTTTAATGTCAAAAACTTAGGCGCGTTCGCAAGAACCAATAAAGTGTGTAGCTCTTAGCGGGGGAGGTATCTGGTCTCGGTGGCTTGTTTTCCCGATTTTTTGGGGAAATTCGGGAGGGGGGGTGTCACTCTCTCCCCGCAGAGAAATTGCCATCGTATTTATTTATTGTGTTGTAAGGAGTCCTGTAGTTGTACGCGAACGCGCCTTATTTAATTTCACACTTCCTTAACACATTGCGTGCCAACCACTGTTCGGTGGCTTATGACAAAATGACCATGTGGTGATACGTTCATTTCTACCATAGTTTTTGTTGAATGTATGATTTCATTAATTTCTCTTTTTGTTTCTTAACAACTTTAGATTAATATTTTTCGAATGTTTTTTATTGTCTTGCCCGATTTGGATGATGGACAAAGTTGCATCAAAAATTTGTCAGATGAGTCGCAAAAGGGATAACTCAAATTTTTGTGAATTTCAATTTATAGTGAAGTTCTAAGGATTGTATTAGCGTTTTTACTGATTGTTTATGTCTGGCAATCTAAAATGAGTAAAAAGAATTTTTCATCCGAATCTAAATTGCAGTATACAACCGATAATTTGAGTTTGGAATCAGCAGATCTCGATTCCGATGAATCCATAGCAGGTCGTAGCGTCAAAAATTATAATTTTTCCTAGTTAGCGCAGTTGAACAAATGTAACATTTGCCACAGGAACCATACAAGGTACCAACCCTACATTGTTGTCATGCATACGAGAATGACAAAATGTGTAAGGCCATGCTTTAAAGTCATTCACATTTGAGTGACGTGGCACACAATGTGTTAATTCGGTTTCTGGTTTTGGGGAACGGGGAGGATGGGTTAGGAAGCCGGAGGGATGGTAGGCAAAAGGATAAAAGAAAAAATGTAAATAAAACAACTTTAATCAGCTCCGTGAATTGTGGTCTATTGACGAGGAAAAAGAAAAGAAAATCTGTTCAAACGAATTAGCTTGATTACTGAATTAATCAATTTCGGGAATTTGTTTAGTGTACTCGTTTACCAGAAAAGCCGCCATGACATCGGGTCCGTCCATGACAACAGAACTTACAATATTATTTAAAAAGGGAAAAAAAAATTTTTTTCGAAAGGTTGTTTTATTTATTCATTAGATTCGCGGGGAGAGAGATGGTGGGGGTGGATGGGGGCGGAATGGGCTTCAGAGAATTTTTCCAAGGCGCCAAATCAAATTACTTCTAAAATGAAAATTTTTCCAAGAGACAAAAAAAAAACGAAAACCGGGAAGGAGAAAAAAAGAAATTTCTTTTTATAAGAATTTATTTTAAGAAAACTCGAGGAACGAATGGAGGGAAGGAGGGGTGAAAGCCTTGAGAAGGACTTTATGAGAGATTCGTTAAAAGTTTTCTTTTCCGTTTTTTTTTTCTCGGGGTAAAGTCTTACTTTACGAGTGTTAAATCGTGCCGAGGGAGTTTGTGAAATGGTTAGGGGGTGGGAGGGGGGAAACCTGCCATTGGAGACGTGGAAGGGCTTTTTGACTATTTTGCAAATTTCTTAGGAGAGAGAAAAATCCGGGGGAAAAGATAAAAACGAAGAGAAAGAAACTGTGTGAAAGAGAAAAACAAAATTTTCGAGGAAGTAGTTGTATTGATTTGACGCCATCACGCCATGAACACTTTCGAAAAAGCCTTCTTCACTTCTCTATCAAGTTTATTAATTACAAATGTTGATAATTATAATTTATTTAATAAATGTAATAAATTTGTCAGAGTAATGTAAGGAAAGAAAGGAAACTTATTTAAAATTGAAATCGCTTCCATTTATTATTTATTTATTTATGTATGTAACAGAATTTATTTAGAGGAAAATTTTTTTCTCTTGATCTTTCAACCTGTTTATTAAGCAATTTTATTTATTAATTGATTGGAAAGAGAGGGAAAAAAATTTCTATGACTTGAATAAATAGACTGGGGAGAGTACAAGGCTCTGTCCAGCTCAAAATTCCCATTTTACCACCAAATATTTCCTCTCTGACGTTGCCAAAATTTATTCCCTGAGGGGGAAGAGGGGGAGAGGAGGTAAAAGAGGGCAAGGGAAGTTGATTAATGGATTTTTCGACTTCCGGCAAAGTTTTAAAACCTTTTCTAAAAGAGAAAATAAAAAAGTTTGCCTCTCGGTCATGTTTTTTTTCCTGGGAGGGTTTGTCAAATTTCCTTTTGCCTTCCCTTCCTCCCTCTCTTTTCCTCCTCGCAGAAAAAATTAATGAAAAGTCATGGAGAAGTGAAAGAGGAAAAGGAGGAGGAAGAGGAAGAGGAGGAGGAGAATATTTAAAACGTCTAATAAGTTTTGGCGATGTTAACAAAACAAAAAATCAATTAAAAGTTTTTTTTCTTTTCTCTGTCGAACAATTTATGGATAATTTATTTTGTGTCAGAGCATGGGCTGGAGAGGAGAGGGGGAGTAAAAGGAGATTTCGGCGCATGCTCCGACCTAAAACTACTTTGGGCACCAATGTATAAAAGAATTTTTAATATGTGAATAATGAAAATGGAAATTAATTAAAGTCAATTTTACTTGATTAATGGCAAAATTTCTTTTTCTAAATGAACAACAACAGCGACAGCACTAAGATTAAAACTTTTATGACAAACATGAATATTCAATTTTTTTGTTTTGAATTTTGTTGCGATGTGTTAAGGTAGGTTTCGGATGAATTTTTCGTCCGAAGTAGATGCATGAACAATTTCTGTCGCACCAGAAGTTGTTGCTGACTTTCTACTGTGTTATTTGAACTTTTTTGTGCTTTCTTTTTTTAGGTTTAAATGGTGATTCGTGTTTCGTCTTTAGCTTGGGTTTTGCTGTAGTCTCACGGAAACATGGGAAAACAAAACAGCAAATTAAAACCGGAAGTTCTTGAGGACTTGCGACAAAGCACTGAATTTTCAGGTAAGAAGTCTCGAGCCTTTTCTAGTATGATACGTTGAATCCGTCATTGTAACGATGAGTGAAAGCCATCTTTCAAAGAGAGAGAAAAATGATACCAGGAGTTCCTCCGTCCTTGTTCTGGAGAAGCAAAGCGGAGTTATCCTGGAAATACACCAGGTAAAACCTCTTGGAGGACACCTCTGAACGTATTGTGAGAACCCCGGAACAAATTAGAACACAACCACAGCAACCAAGCACAAAAAATCTGAGATGAAGTTAATAAAAGTAATGGGAAAAGGTTTTAAATGGCTCTCGAGACAAATATTTCCCAAGAAGTGAAAAACAACTGAACGAGAGGGGAAAAAACTGGGGAAACAGGAAACGTTTTTAGAAAAACACTTTTATTTTGGAAGCTCCGGAGAGGGAAAAAGAAAGAATGAAAATATTTTGAAAAACCTGAAAAACGGGAGAAAAGAAAGTAGAGATGATGAGACGAAACTTACATTTGCAAACGAAGAAAAGGGGAAGCAAATCGACTAAAAGGAAAAATTCCCGGGGGGAGGGCGAGGAGGGTAAATTTCGGGTAAACAACCCAAATTGTGGAAAGAGTAGCGGGAAAATCAGTTTTCCTTTTTTCTTCTCGAACAAGCGAAAGAAAAATTGAGTCTCTAGAGGAAAGTCTTTTTTTCCAAATCCCGGAAAATCAGCGTCCATTTATAATTTTAAAGGAGGATATTTTGAAAGGGAAGATTGCTATCGCATGGATGGGAAACCTCTTCGCTGAGTCAGTCAATCAATCAATCAAAGTGTTACCCTGATTAATCAACTAATCAATCAAATGATTTATTCAGAACTGACCCAAGTCCTTCTAGAAAGGATTGGAAGACGAGGGTGGATGGTGGCTTTTCCACTTGTAGTCCTTTACTGAGCTGCTGACGTCGACACGACTCTCAGCTTTCCAGGACCTCTGTGACCAGCTCGCGCCATGTTTGTCCAGTCCGATGGTTGGATTTTGAATTGTTTTTATTTTGCAGACGCCGAAATTCAAGAATGGTACAAGGGATTCCTAAAGGATTGTCCGAGCGGTCACCTGAGCGTGGACGAGTTCAAGAAAATCTACGGGAACTTTTTCCCGTACGGAGACGCATCGAAGTTTGCTGAACACGTGTTCAGAACGTTCGATGCCAACGGTGACGGTACTATAGATTTTCGGGAGTTTTTATGCGCCTTGTCGGTGACATCCAGAGGAAAACTCGAGCAGAAACTTAAATGGGCGTTTAGCATGTATGATTTGGACGGAAATGGGTACATTTCGAGGCAGGAAATGCTGGAAATCGTGACTGTGAGTAACTCTAAAGATTGTCTTCTCTCCTCCCCCCTACCTCCTTCTTGATGTTGCTGTTTCTTTTTCTATGTCACTTCCACTTCTAATCCTAGGCTCTTGCTCGTGTTGACTTCATTTTGGCATCCTGTAGACATTTACTGCTTGATTGTGCGTTCCATCTCCGTCTCTCGATTGTTATCCAATAATTAGCCGAATCCTTGATGGTACGTTTAAGGTCATCCCGAACTTCTTTGTCTTTTTTTGTCATCTTTGTGTGATGTTTCGTCTTGTGCTCTCTGCTTTAGCCTGTTTGTTCTTGCCTCCCGCTAATTTCCTAATGTTGGATTCGCTAACTACTACTGCCTTCTCGAATTTTGTGCTAACTTATCTACTAATCATGATTGTGACTTGATTTCGTATATCCGTCAAGGATATTTTGGAGGCAGAGGGATGGAAAATAGGGAGGGTTAATGGGCACCTCTTTTGTGGGAGAATATTTGGGGGCCTCGCATGCTTGTGCAACCAAATTTCTGTTCATTTTTCCTCGTCTGGGCAAACTCGCCTTTAAACTTCCGGGACTCCATAGTACTTGTTCTTAAATACTTGTTCCTTAAAGCTCTGTAGTCCCTTTCATTGCTTCTCTTGTTTGTTTCGTCTTTGTTCGTCAGAATATGGAGATAATTCAGGTAAAAAGAACGAAACCTGATTAAATAGGTAAGATCCAATCTTTTTCTTTTTTTTTGGTTGGTAAGTACATAATTGGTTTGAAAGTAAGATGGCAAAAGCTTTAAAATAGGTTATAAGAGTAGACACCTGAGGAAATAATTACTTTATGAAAGTGGATGTCAGTTAATTAAGTGAGAGAATGGTGTCGGCTAGAATGAAGACATCAATACAGTGGAAAATAGTTTCTTTTTTTTTCTTCTTCAGGCGATTTACAAAATGGTCGGAACCGTGATGAAAATGCCGGAAGACGAATCCACACCCGAGAAAAGAACTGATAAAATATTCCGGCAGATGGACAAAAACAAAGACGGAAAACTGTCGCTCGAGGAATTTATCGAAGGAGCTAAAAGCGATCCTTCCATCGTCAGGTTGCTTCAGTGCGATCCTCAGGCTCAATGAGAACTGATCTTAAACATTTGCACTTAGTGATTATATATATTCAGCAACAGTTTTGCCCCCCGTTTTCTTTCTCTCTTTACTTATCATATAATTAGACGATAATTCCTGTGGAACGAAACCTGTTTCCACCTGTAGTTAAAGTCAGTGTTTTCCACTTCCCATTAAACTCATCCCAACAGCAATGAAAGCAAATTTTTTTCTCTGTTATATCTTGATTTTTTGGTGGTTGGGAGAGAATATGGATAGAGGGGAGGATTGAGAACTTGAAGAACTTTTTTTCACGAATGCATTGTCTCATCCAAACCTGAGCGTGTGAAAATGACAGCTGAGAATCGGAAAGGGAAAAAAATTCTTTGTAAAATTCTTTCCTCACTTATACCGTCAGCTTTCCACATACACCCCCGTTAATATTTCTCCAAATTCAACAAATAAATAAATAAATTCGCGTTCGAAATGATGGGAGCGGATTTAATGAAGTTGTTTTGTTTTGTTTTTTTTCTATTTGTTCTCCTCACCCGTTCCTCTGTTTCTCATTTTTTTTATTTCGTCGTTTTTGTCTTGTATGTTCATTTATTCGTAGTCTTTGTCATCCAGTTCCTACATGAACAAAAACAAAAACGAACTTTCTCCGACTTTTTTAAAGAGACTTTTGGGAAATCAGGAAAAAGGAAGATAAATAAAAAAAAATGTTCCAATTTGGCTGAATCACTCGAGTGCCGTGATTCGAATGGTTGTATTTAATTTACATTTTTGATTAAAATTTTAGAAGGGGCGGGCGGAACTTCAAAGGAAACAGTTTGTTCTTTTCACCGGAAATGAAATTGTTTCATTTTGGGAGATTTTCACTTTCCGGGTTAATGCGGGTGAAATTCGAGTTTTTGCTTTGACATGACGTTCAACCTCGTTCATCATATTTGCAAATTTTTTCTAACTGGTTCTTTTTATGCGATTGTAACCTTACAAGCAAATCCACTGCTATCATTAGACATATCCAACTTGGTATCTCTTTCAGTTTCTGTGTGACCAGGACACTTCCCATCGCCCTTACTAGTACCAATTTTCCTTCTTGTCATTAGGCTAAATCACCGACAGTTAATTTTAGTCACTTTGGTAAATTTGTTGGAACTGCGCCTAATTGTACATTACCAACTCTTCTGTTGCAACTCGGGAGGCCTGTGGTGTAGTGTCTAAAGTGTCCTTTTTGACGAATTTTTGTTTTTTAAAGTCAAAATTTTCTTGTCTTCTCACTGCTGTTCCTCTCCTCCCAACTCTCCCTTTGAATTTAATTTAAAGAAAACAAAAAAACAAAAACAAATTTGCTTTCATTTTCTTTGTAAAATTATTATTCCATTAATCTCTAAATATATACTGTATATCAAAGTGAATGTTAGTCCCGTGAGACAAAGGAAAAAGAAAACGAAGGAAGGAAGGAAGGAGGGAGGGAGGGAATTCATTTACTATAATTCAACGCGTTCGTTAGTGGAAGTTAGTCCGTTACCTGGAACGGAATAAATGAGTTGAGTTGCTTGCTGCAAACGCAGTATCTGTTAAATAGGAAACAATTATGACCGTGTACCTATAATTTGTAGAGACCTATCGAAAAGAAAAGACTTTTGGAGAGTTAGTCAATAATATTTTTGTAAGCTTCGAAGAGGCGGAAAATCTAAACTGTGGACAGTTTTCCACAAGTTCACTTGGGTCTCATTGCATTAATGAATTCCTTCTTCTTCTTATTTTCCGGCGATTTTATGTGTTGATAAATACCAGTTTTTTGTTTAGTTCACGTGAGGTATAATTTCCCCAAGTCTTATCATTGTCTTCTGCTTTTTACTTTTACTTTCTCTTTTGAATTAGTCTTTCTTTGTCATGTTGAAAAGTACAAGACTTCTTTGTGTGAGTTTTGTTTTGAGTTTAGTTGAACGGCCCTTGACAGAGTCCTTTTGATTATGATTACCGTGGTTAAATTAAAAGAGTCGTGTCATTAGACAGTTCACATATTTTATTTAACCCCCCTCTCGTGAGTTTATTTGTATTTGCTGAGTTGTTAGGCCATTCGTTGGTACAGGAGGAGCTACTTGCTAAGCTATTGTAACCCCAGCTGCAATGGCTCACCAAAGAGGGAGCTTCTTGCTCTGGGTGTCTCGAAGACAAACGAAGCGAGAAAAAAATTTTTTCAAGTCACGTGTGAAAAGTGACATGAAAAGTTGATTCGGTATCATTTTGTCATCGCGTGTCAGGGGCCGTTTTCTTTTTTTTAAATTAAATTTATTTAAATAATTTCTTATTAACTTAAATTGATGAAATTATTTGTTTTTAGAGCTTTATTAGTTTCAACTAGGTCTCTAAAAGCAGAGAAAAGAAAAACCAAAAATTGACTTTTATTAGTGAACGAGAATCGGATACCAACTTCCAATAATATTTCTCGTATCATTTGGGCGTTTTAGATTGTAGTGTTGTATTTGGTGATGATACCTTTTGTAATTTTGTCAAAAATTTCCATCTTCATCCCTCCTCAAAAGGTTAACATTTCTCTTTTCATTGCTTACAACAATTAACTAGTCCAATTTAAACTGATTTCCCTTGGAAGCTCGTCAAAAGAAACCGGAAATAAACAGAATCGAGGCTTAGCTCTTTCAGGTAAAGAGACAATGAAAAAAAGCTCCGACTTGGATTTAATGAAATAGCTTAATTAGTACTTAAAAGTATTTAAATAGTGTCGCGAGTACTTACATCCGATTCTTTAAGATTTGGTGATTAACCGTTTTCTATCAAAATATCCGCCATTTTGAAAGTTAAAACTCAACGAGGTAAATCAAATTTTTAGGGCTAATGAGAGGAGGGAAAGAAGATTTGAAATTTAAATTTCTTAATTAACTTATTTAAAATATCTGTGTTGTAAAAATTAAATTAGTTCTTTTTTTTTAATTACTGTAAAATTAATATTAAGAATTAAAATTAAACTGATGTTAATTATCATTATTATTATTATTACTATTACTGAATCTAGTATTTTGTAAAATTATTAATTATAAATAACTATTAATCGTATGATCTGTATTTTTTGGAAAATTGCGGTTTGGATATTGGTTTTATTTTCTCAAATGATGATTAAAAGAAACAAAATGGAGGATACATAAATAAAAAGAGTGAGGCCGATTGCTTCTGGCTACTTTTGGACCGAGTGTTTATTTCACATGGGATTCAGCGCCAATGTGGTGGTGATGGAATACTTTTAAGTGAAATAAAACATATATTTAACAGTTAAATAACAGTAGCAGAATGGTTGTCTCAGCATTTCCTTTGTAAATTTTACTTGAACCATATTTTATTTATTTTTTTAAACAAAATATAACTGAAATACAACACGAATACACTCGAATGTCTTTTTCAAGTAATAGCTAAATCTGCCACAACTGATGCAAACCGAAACTACAAATATGGTCGTAGAAACAGCCCTATCACAATCTTATTAATGGCAACAGTTTTTAGTTTACCATCACGAAGAGACAAAATCTTCAAGTGCATACGACCCCCACCACACCGAACACAGATTTAACCCCTTAATCTACAACTAATAGCTTAGCCCCCGTACTATGCCCGGCGCCCTCTTAAAATTACAAACATTTTTGGAATATTAGATAAGTGATTACAGCCTGATGCAATAATTGTGGTAGGCGCAAGTAGTACAAAAAATTTATTTACACAGAAATTGGTAATACAAAATTAGTAATCTGGAATGGTGTGATACAATTCGATATGAAAACCAGTAGATGTGAGGAAACTTGTATTCCACATACTCCCACATTGTTTTTTTATGTGTTCGACCCAAAATTCTCGAACGTAAATCGCACACTAAGGGGTTAAAAAACGTTTCGCCAACTTATGGCTGAAGACATCGTCATTGGCTGACCAAAAAGCCGCTTTTAATACACTACAACTAGGACACTGACTAAATTAAGTTTAAAATTCTTGTGAAGCACGCCATCTTCTGAAAACCAAGTCTATATGCAGTATAATATATAGAATATATATAATATTTTGGGTGCAGAAGCAATATACGTCTGACTTGATTATTTAGATTATATTATAAGAATAAATTTTGTTTGAACTCTGAGGGAGGGGATTTGTGTAAGTGAACGCCCTTGAGTGTATGATGAAGCGAAAATTTGTAAATATCGATGATTATAAGGGTGAATATGAGATCGACTCTGAAGTTGGCCACTGAGTCCAAAAGTAACCAGAAATAAGTGAAACGTTAAATATTTAACCATTTTACAATATAAATTTGATTTTTTCATTTAAACGACACAACACACAAACCGCTTTTAAGAAAATAATAAAAATTTGTACCGCACGCATATTATTCATTCATTCATTATTTATTTATTTATTTTTCTGTTTTTATTGTTTAGTATGAAACGTGACTAGTGAGTGCAACAGTGTTAAATATTCGTCATAAAAATTTTCTTTTTGTGTTTTTGGGGGAGGGGTTGAAAGAATTGAAAACTTGATTTTATTTTTTTTGTGTGATTTGTTTCTTCTCATTTCCACCCCTCTCTCCCCTTCATCCCCTACATCCTTTTCCATTTATTTCTTTCTTTGTTTATGGAAATGATGAAGATTTCAATAAATGATTTGGCGGTTCATAAAATTTTTATTTAGTTTCCTTTTTGCCAAGATCCCATTCTATTTTGTGATGTATCTTCTTCTGTCCGTTTCTGCCACGGCTTTTTATCTGCTTGTTTTTTTGTGGTGAGGGCAAAGTGGAAAGTTTTAAAAAGTTTCAAGAGCAAAGAAGAAGGAGGTCCGAGGCGAAAGCAAAGTCAAATTTTCCTTCAGCTAAGGCATTGTTCATCGATGACCGTTTAACTGTTGAGAGAAATTATTAGTGTTAACAGTTTTAATGTTTTTGATTGATTATTGCAGATAATTATGGTAGGAAAGACGGAAAGGAAAGGAAAATGACGATATTCACAAATATGAAAATCCTAAATCAAGGTCCTTTGAATGTTATCATAAATGCATATAACATTTGGAAGTTCGTTCATGACTTTAAGAAACTTTTCACACGTGATCCTGTCCTTTTTCTTAAGTCCAACCATATACTTAGGGAAGTAATGAACGCCCGAGGACTCAATTTCGTAGCCGCTCTCACTTAATTTAACAGCGGTCACGAATATCCGGCTAGGAGAACACAAAAACTTCAGTTGCTTAGTTTTTTTCAACTCTATCACGTCCTCAGCGCCGATTTCTTTAGTGATAATTGAAGCTCTTCTCGCCATCAGATGGTAATCTTCAAGAGGTTTTGTTACCACGTATCCATGCCTTTCAAACTGGCTGATTCCCGGTTGCTCGTACCTGCATCGATGCCTCGATAAAATGAAGTTTTTCAACAGGAAACGTACCTCGTAGACATCTTTTGAGGGGACCATTTCTATTAGGAAAGCACTGTTTCCAGGTCCCCGAATTTGGATTATTTCTGACGGAGATTTCTCATAGTTTCGGATTTGTTCAGGTAGAATCGAATAGCTCATCAGTAGTTTCACTTGTTTCTTTCTATTTCCACAACTAATTTCTGTTAATCTCAGCCTGAATAAAATAATTGGGTCGTGTGAAATTTAAATTTAGAATTTGTTCACTGATAAGCCGGGCAAAACGAAGTTATTGTTTACACTTAGAAGTCTTTTGTTCGAAGAATAGTTTTAACGGTTACATGGCAAAGCCTCCGCGATTTCGAAACTTCTGCCACGACAGAGTGTCTCCTTGTTTTTTTCTTTTAAATAATACTGTATTTTGTTTATAATAGCAATTTACTGGAAAGTAAACCCTTTTTTGTTTATTTCTTTTTTTTTCTGAAAGAAACCCGCTATATTCCGTAACTGTTTTACAAAACCGTTTGTATAGAGTTAGACGTTCGCTATACGGCGTTATTTACACCTGTTTTTCAATCCTCCCTTTCAGCAAAAAGAAAAAAAAATTTTCTTTTTCATAGCTCTCAGGTTTTCTTATGTTACGTTTTGGTCTAGTTATCAATTTTACAATTTGTGACTTTGCAAATATATTCCCATCTTTCTACTGCTGACTAGATTCAAAAATCGATACTTTGGGAACGATTTTCGCCATCTCCTTGTGCTAAAGACAAGCTAAACTCGTCGGGGAGTAACATCCCCCGAGTTTTCATTGCCTTTTTGTGGTAAAGGATTGTAAAGATCGGTGAGATATCTCTGGATTGCCCTGGACAAGATTTGGAATTATTTCTTTAAACTCAGAATTTGTTCAAAGTCTGTGCACCAAATCTAAAGAAGATTGAACTCCACATCTAATGACGTGTTAGGGACAGTGCTGGTTATGATAGTCGTTGATTTGTTTTCTCTCATTGAGTGATTTTGAAAAGGAAGCTACAGTTGATGAAAAGTGATTTCAAGGTGTCAAGTCACCAGTATTAAATACTTATTCGAATGTAGTGATCTGGATTCTTTTTTTATCTAAGTCTGTTTTGTTGAAAATTGATAATTTTGAAATTATCAAATTATTAAAATTAGATCAACATAAACCCAGAAAATAGAATAACTTTGTTATCGAAAGGAGCCAAGTCCTTAAATGTACATCACTGTGTCGTTTAAACCATTTACAAAATTGAACGATCATTTTAAGATCATCTAATAACTTGAGGAAGGTAGTCAGAGGAAGGGAAACCAAAATATTTTTGTTTTTCGCCCAGTCACTGAACATCAGGAAACGACAGATGCATAACCAGAGTCAAAAGCAGTGAACTTTAGTTTCTCAAACTTACGTATGATAGAAAGTCAAAAAATTTTGATTTAGAAATACGACAGACGAACTCTTGTGATTCTCCCAATTAATATTCATCAATATTTGACAAAATACGATATAAACGAAGGCGAAAGCCAGGGGTAACGAGTTCCTAGACTAGTTAGGTTAACATTGACTTCTCGTTCTTCGAGCCACTTTTGACCGTATACTACGTTTGAAAGCTCATCGCAGCTACATCTCGAAATTAAAGAAGGAAAATAAGATCCGAGCTTTGTTTAGTTTTTAATTATTTGTACAAATAATTTTTCTCAAATTTATGACGTCACAAATTATGTGTGATGGAAATAACTTTAGGAAGTCGTTCGACAGCCCCTACAAACCTCTTGCAGACCTGTAGGAGGTGATCTTCTATATCAATTTTTCTGGATGGCTGAAACCGGTAAAGAATCCCTGAAATGGTGTAGCCCAGTTGCTCGAGGATCCTTTTAGCTCTCATCGTCCTGTCCACGGGATTTATAAACAAGAACTGACCACTGTTGTCCAGCTGGTAGAATTCTTCCGCACCTGACGATATGGAGTGAACCCTAGCCAACCTCAGCTGATCTGTCTTCCACGATGATTCTGCCGTTAATATGCACTTTATAATGAATCTCTCAATGATGCTTTTGTCAAAGGAAAACGAGTCTCCTTTAAGACGGTTGAGCTCCTCTCGAACCTCGTCGACATCTTCCTCGTTGACTTCGATCAAAAAGGCAGAGCCGTCAGGTCCTTTGACGTGAAAAAGCTCCGTCTGTGCAGGTGTTTCTTCAACGGCCGATTCGGTGTCTTCTTCGTCTGACAATTCGGAATATTGACCATCTCCGCGGTTTTTCGGGTCTGAGAGAGTCGTCAGGAACCTGATCGGTCTGAAAAGTGAACTGGTCGATGCTGACGCGACGGGTTTGAACGAACTGCTCTCATTTCCGAAAGTGTCTGCAAGGTTGTGAGAACTTTCTACAAGTGGCTTCCTGTCCACCCATCTTTGGTCCGCGTGTCTGGGTGGGGACGAATTCTTGAGAATTTCCACGAAACTGGTGTTGAATTTAAGCCATTGGCGAATCATCTCAGAAAATCTTTTTAAAAAATACCTAAATATTTATATTCTCATGTTTACTTCGTATAGAAACTCACTGCCTTCTTGATTCACCGTCAATCGACATTTGTAACCTGTGTTACAGTGTGCGGTAGTTTAGAGACCTTGAGGTTGAACTAGGAGGAATTAGGATGTCAAATAAAAACACGGATCCATGCCACGAGTGAGCAAAATTTTCAAAATTTTATTAAAGGCCAATAATGTTCGTAAAAACGTTGACTACTTTGGAGTTTGGTTCTAAAATCTGTGGCTACTGGACCCAGGAACAGTCGATCGGTCCTGTCATGTTACGAGGCAGCCTTCTTGGAAAACTCTGTGTCAGTCGAGTTCTTCGAGCGGTTTCTCAGAATCGCATTCCATTCAAAACACGGCCATCGTGAATCTCTTGGAGTAATAGTCCTTGGTGTGATAGTCGTGCATGACTCTACTGTGATGAACCCTGTGGATGAGATCTGAGTCGTATCGGGCCTTGATCGCGTTTTCCGTCGTTCCCAGTTTTTGAGTGTACGTTCTCAAAGCTCTTTCCGCCCAAGTTTGAGGTCTCGGAATGTCACGGATGATTCCGCGCCTCCTTCTATCCAGGTAATCGAGGATGTCGTCATAGTAATTGCGGCGGTAGTCGTATAAGTAGCTGTATTGAGCGGATCTTGGTCTTACCCAGTGCCTGGAATAGAGTTCAACGTGTCGTCACTCCTCTCCAGTTTTCTTTTGTTTTCGTTCATTTCAGCTACTTACTTGCATTGCACTGGCCGATCTGCATTTCTGTACTTGACATCACCCGAGCCTTCCTCGTTGGTCATCCCTGAAAGAAAACATTTGTTCAGACAAAGATCTTCTCTGGTCGTGTTCAAAGTGGAAATGAGCATCAACGCTGGATGGTTGAGTTGGTAACAATGCAACAAAACTCCTCACCCATAGTAAGAGCAAACTTTTATTTGGACACAGATTTTAATTAAAAGAACAGACCCACGGAAATTCAAAGTAAACAAAAATCCGTTCGCACGAGGAGCGAGGTCGAGGTTTCAACCCCCCAGTAACGAGCTAAGATCACGTTGAACGAGTTGCCAGGACAGTATTGGGGAAGGGGAAACCACATAGGAAAGCGAGAGGGATAGTTGAGTTAAGCGAAAATCGTAAGTCAAAGTCAGGGAAGGCTTTTGTATCAAAGTTGAAAAACGGAGTGAAACGAGAGCCAAAATGGCGGACGTCCAAATTGGAAATTGTTAGGATATCGCGTTAATCCGATTAATCACGCGAAATGTGACAAAAGCAATCAAATACCCTCGGATTCTCCTTGTATTCAAATAAAGAGAGCTTTCAGGGTCGTCCCTTCGGGGTGAAATTTATTACCGAGATATTAATAAAACAATAGAAGGGAAAAACAAAATGGCGGTCTAATCTTGAAGTTTTAAGCCCTTCGGGACGAATGTTTTGTGTCCCCAATGTGACATCTTTCATTGTAACAAAGGACACCTGCTTTCCTTCACGAGTGATCTTGGCTGACCGTATCTATTTTCACGGATTTTCTGTCTTTTGAAAGCTTTCGTTATTGAATGGGAGGTTGCTTGCTTACAGGATCCGAAAATGACGAACGGTGGTTGGTCTACGGCAATGCAGACAGACGAAGCTACAGTAGCTTGGGATGCTTGAGAGGAACCATGACCGCAAGTCAAAAATGTGACAAACAAAAGAGGAACAAAGCTGTAGGGGGAGGGATTTTGAGTGAAAGGGTAAAAAAAACTTTGGAATCACTGGAGCCCCC
This sequence comes from Columbicola columbae, assembly GCA_016920875.1. NCBI lineage: Eukaryota > Metazoa > Arthropoda > Insecta > Psocodea > Philopteridae > Columbicola > Columbicola columbae. The sequence continues at coordinate 557,545 of JADMLL010000012.1, forward strand.
AAAGCAACACCAGGTTTTCCACTAAAAACTAAAAAAATATTAAAAGTTGACTCACCTGGTAAAAATATTTGGCAGCAACAAAACAAAAGCTGAAAACCGACTGGCGGTTCCTATGCTGCTAGACAGAAAGTTGTCCTGGGTTTCCCGCTTCCCCCCCCCTTCCCTATACCCCTCCGATCCCCAATCTCCTTCAATCCCCACTGCTCTTGCTCTCGCTCGCGGCTCAGCCATTTTGCTGTCAGGGTTGGCTTTGGTTGGATCGAACTTGTGCCATCCTGAAAGCAGGGTTCGACTTGGAAGATGATGTTTCTGCCGTGAGAATCCATTCTGTCTTGTACCTTTGCGAGGTCTGCGACATTGGATGATATCAGACCAGGCTGAGAGAGTTTTTACTGTTTTCATTAGTTTTGGGCAAAGCTTTAACAATGATTTATGAGGGATTCAGTTCCGACTCGTTGAGTGCAAACATTTTTCACGGATTAATTATCGTCGTCAAAATAAATTTTATGAAATTTTGAGGGCGAAACCGGACGACGTCATGCAAGGGGAAACAAACAAATCTCTTTTAAATATTTTTTTTCAGGTTTTCGCTTTCTTCTCTCTTCTTCTCCCCCTCTCTCAGTCTTACCGCTTTTGCTGAATCTAAATATCCTCATTTCCACTCACTACCACTCATCAAAATTTTTGCAACTTAAGAAAGCTTTCATCTATCTAAGAGAAGCACGATCGAGGACAAAAAAATTGTGTAAGTGTCGTGAAGGGGTGAAGGGGTGAGGGGGTGAGAAACAACAGGACTTCATTTTCGTTTTTTGAAATAGTTTTCTTTCATGCATGAGGAAACAGACGTACTTTGAAAAGAGAAACAAAGCACAAGTGATTGACGTGGAAGAGAAAATTCTTTGAATTTGGTTATTGCCCGTGAAATTCGTTGTTTTTCCTTTCCTCCCTTTCGATGAGGAGGAGAAGGAGGAGGAAGGACATCAGTGTCGGACTGGAAAATTCAAAACTACAGAAAAAATGGGAGACGAAGCAAACAAACAGTTCAACTGTCATGCTGCCAAATAATTTCCCGTCAACCAAACTTTTTTCTGTTGTGATTAAACTCATTTTAATTAATTAATTAAAGGGAGAGGAGATCGGTGTGGGAGGGGGTCAATAAAAGCACGATCAAAGTGAAATTCTGAAAATGTTCCTTCCTCGAGAAGGAAAAAACGTTTGCTTCTTCTGCTAAAATAAACATAAACGAAAATGTTTTTAAGTGGAAATTTTTTTTCTCGTCTGTGAATATGAAAGAAGAATCCACTATCTCGTCTTCCTCCCCCCCCCTTCCTCCAATAGGCTTTCTGCAGCTGGTTCCCGTTAAGTTCGGTCCTGAACGAGACAGATATCTGTTGTTGATGACCTTGAGAAGAAGAATTTTTGACAGCTTTGCCGCAATTTCTAAACACAACAAACGAAACAAAAAAATTTTTCTAAATTAATTAAGGGAAAGGAGGCTAAAAACGAAGTGAACGGTTTTGAACGCTTTTTGGATCTCTCGCCAAAAGGCCCCACGCGTTCGTCGTCTTCTTTGTTTTATTTAAAACATTTTTTAATTAACAAATGTTTTTGATTTGATCGATTGATTGTTCCCTTGCTTGCTTTCTTTTCTGGGATCTGGGGAATCGTCCGACGACAATTTTAGCTCGACAGCGGCGTTCGTTTGAGAATTTAAATAAATAAAAGAATTGGCGAAGGTGAAAAGAGAATTTCCGGTTGTTGAACAAACGCATTGGTGAAATGGGACAGTTTCAAAGAGATCTTTTGGGATGCTGTCCTCGTCGTTTCCGTGAATTCCAAGGAATCTGGCGTCATCGGCATTCCCTCATGTATCCTGAATCTGAACTATTTTTCTTGATCGTGGTACATCACAAAGCCCAAAGGTAGAGGACAGACTAAACATCAGGAGTTGCTATATCGTGCTAAAATCCACCAGCAAAATCGTACTGCTCACTGCGACTTCTTTCACGTTCACTTTTTACCTAACTCAGAGTTTTCAGGCGTAGTGCGTTTTTGAAAATCAAACGGGAGGGGAGGAAGAAGTGGAAGGAAGCGGGAGGAATCATTAACCAGTTCGTAAATGAATTCGAAAGAAAGAAAGATAAACTTTGAAGTAAACATTAAAATCCGTTTTCGCCATTTTTAAAAGTCACAAAAGACCTTCGAATGGGAATCGAAACGGACGTTGAGGTGGCGAACTGGCCGTTCGCCAACAATTTTCCTTTCTTATCTTTAATTTCAAGTTAACAATAAACTTTTTTGTTTAAAATAAAATTAAAAACTCTGACCCAAATTTGCAGCTGTCCATCGAAGGTGTTACCAACAGTTTTTCAAAGGCTCCGATGTGGGCCTACTCGCCATTTCAAAATGGGAAACCTTTTCACCTGCTAACGATAAAGGTTTCATTTCAGGTTTCTTTTACATTTCTCTTTAACTCAACAATTTCAAAGACAATAAAAATCGAATGTTCTGGGTGAATGATGAAAACAGATCTCGTTAAGAAGAATTATTTTTGGCCATGACCCACGAAACCTCAGGGTTTCCAAACTGGAAGGAGGGGAGAGGTGGGGTGCTATTCTCCTCCCACTAGTAGCCGTTCCCACACCCGACCTTTCAAGATTTTCAGTTCTGGGTGGAAAGTTAGAATTAGTTTAGTCGTAAGAGGAAAGATCGCCGCCAGAAATGTTGGTTTTGTGAATTTGGCAGCCCTCTCAAATCTTTTTTTGTTTTGTTTTCCTTCTTTTGGAAGTCATTCAATTGATGATGATCATTAGCAACGCTTAAATGGCAGATCATTTTGACCTGTGCAAAACAAAACTTGAGTTCTATTGTTAAATCCGGTGTCGGTTTACCTGTACCTGAATGCTGAACCCAAGTGATGTATATTTGTGGTCCTTTCCTCGTTCATGAATCTCACATCTCACACCTCATTTTGGTGATCATATCAGGTAAGATGAGAAATTTCTTGCTATTTTCAGCCCCAAAGCCTTTTTTTCTGTTGTGAATTTCCTGATTCTGGGGAATGGGGAATTCTTCGAGGGGATGAACAGAAACAAGAGCCCAGCGTATAAACTCCATATATTAAGTCATATATTTTCATTCATATACACATAATTTACAAAATAGAAAACTTTTAGCTCTCTTTTAATTATAAAGAGTATAAATCATGATTACAAAGTTTTGTAGGGTGCTGAAGAGAGAAGAGGAGATTGGAACGGAGGAAGAGGGAAAAGAGCGGTGGTTACCTGAGTTGTAGACTCTTCTCTGCGCCTGAGCAGTGAACAGTTCACTGAACAAGTGGCTCGATGACTGTCCAGACGTAGAAGGGAACGGAAGATGGAAAGTTCGTAAATGAAGTCAGGAAGCCGTGAGGATTTTGTAGGAGGTCAGGATGGGTTTAGAAAGTGACCGTCTTCTTTTCTGACTGGATAGAGCTTTTCACCCTCACGGTTGTCTGGAGGTTGTCTATGGCGTTGGCTTCGTTTTCTTGGACGAGAGCTTTTAAATCCCTGACCCTCTTCTCTCTGGCGGCGCTCCTCTCCGAGAGAGCTTGCATTTCTGACTCTAAATCATCCAGCCTGGCACGGGATTTCATAGCTCTCGCTGCAGCAGCCGACTGGGCCAAGCTCATGTCTTCCTCTTCACCCAACACTAATCTTCGTCCTGCGCTAGGCTTCAATGCTGTCCATTTCGTAAGTTCTTCTCCATCTCCGGCATCCGACGTCATCTTGAGAAACCTCCTTCTTCCGGTCGTCGAGCCATCTTCCTCCAAAGCTGCTCTAGCTTTACTCGTCAATCCGACACTATCCATGACCTTGTCTGAGAAGTCCACTCTCTGTCTCATCCTTGAATCCTTCTTCGAGCTAAAACTACTTTCCATATCATCCAGTTCGTCCACAATCGACCTCGAACCCTTCAACGCCCTGAGTCTCTTCATCGAGGACGTGATGTCTTCTTCGATCTCGTCATCCAAAGTCCTTCCGCCCCTCATAGGGGTTCGTTCCTTCGCCATTCCGTTCCTCACTCGTCCTTCGAATATGGAGTCAAATTCACCCAGGAGGGCCGAGTTGGGTCTTCTTCTGGGCATGTCTCCAAAGAACTCATCTTCTTCCATGTCTCTGAGAGCGGTTCTCGGTGAAGGCAGTTCCATGGGTCTCTCCGTGGGTAGGCTGGGAGCTCTCACGCCGAATATGTCTCCGTTGGTGGAGGATCCGCGGTCCAAACCTCCGAACCTTCCATACTTCCGGTCGATGCCATCCAGTGCCGGCCTGTAGTAGCTTTCGCCAATGTTGTAATTGGTCTCGTAGACTTTGGTTCGTGGACGACTAAGGAGGGGTCTCTTGGACATATTTTTTAGAATCTGACTCTGAATGCTCGGATTCTGAAAATAAACAAACAAACAAAAGATTAAGGATTTGGAGGAGCAGAAATCGGGGAAACTTTTGCGAACTTTTTCCGCGACGAACGGGATTTGTCTTGGCGAAAGGCCAACAGGCTGTTCGAGCAAAGGTCGCGTTCGAGTTTTTCATCTTTAATTACATCATAATTTGCGGTTCGTCCGTCCACCCGTCCGCCTGTTCGCCATTCCCTTCTCGCATTTCGGTTTGGAAACTGGCGGCTGCTTACCGGGCGTTCGGCCTTGGCTTACGGTTACTTTACCGCCAGTTCGACCATCTTTTTTCCACATCCTGTGCACTGGAGCACTCGTGTTTCCAATTCGCTTCGACGACCTCAGGAACGACACGATCGAGAGAACAGAACAAAAAATAAGAGAGAAACGAGAGGATACGGTACGAATTGAGTGAGACTTTCCGAGGATTTTCGTTTGGAAGGAAAAGTTTTCGCATCAATTATTCGTGGATGGAGGGAGAGGAGGAAAAGCGAAAAGGAGATCGACGGCCATTTTCATTCTTGTTTCCAATTTCTTTTTTAACGAAGCTTTCAAATAATTTGTTATTTATTTATAGAATTGAAAGAAGTCAGCATAAGAGATTTTAGTTTCTTTCATTCGTTTTAGGAATCCGTTCGGGTGAAGGAGCAAAGTGAGAAGGAGAAGAAAGGAGGGATTCGTCAAAACAATGGAACAAAAAGGTCGAAACAAGAATTGAAAGATAAGAAAATTTTGGGATTTGGCTTTAATGAACGCCTCGTATGCTGGATCGGTCTAGGAGGGACCGTCTTATTATTTAAAACGGGAAATGGTAGTATGAGAGGGTTTTGTTAGAGGAAGCGAGCATCGTTGTTCTGTTCTCGAAAAGGAAAAAACCGTCAAAAATGGGAGAAAAAGAAAAGAAAATGAAGAAAAAAACTTACGTTCGAAACGCGGGAGTCCTGTCTCTGGCACAACTAGATCCTCTCATCATACTGAGTAGGAAATGCCCTCCTCCTTCTCCTCCTCCACTTTCTCCCACTTTCTTCTACTTTCTCCTACTTTCTTTCTTTTTTCTCCTCCTTACCCCCACTTCATTCCTTTATTTCTTCTTTTCTTTCGTTTTAAATCTATTTTGTGCACCTCGTTCCCAGTGAAACCGTTCGCTGACTATTTCCCATTTTCGTTGACTGCATTCCGATTGAGGAGGTCGATATGCCTCCTAGTCTGCATCTGAGTGAGGTCCTCTTACTCTCCCTCCATTCGTGTCTGAGCAAAGTTGGAAAATGGAAGCCTGAAGAATGTCTCCGAGTGTCTCTGTACATAAACAAATATTTTGTTCCAAGAAAGTCAAACATGGCGAGGTTGACAAACAACAAAATGGAGTTGTTCACCTGTTTGCAAAAAACAGGCAATTCAGCAAAAATGAAGAGGAGTAGGGAGGCAGGAACAGGGAGATGGAAGGAAGAGAGAAGGATTAGTGACTGTTTGGCGTGAAATCTAATCTTGCACAAATAACGATTATCTTTCAGGGTTCGTCAAAATTTCAGTTCCTCACGAGGAAGAAATCGGAGTCGTTGATATATTAAGGGGTAGCACGGCTTCCCCCCTCTAAAAACTTTCCAGAAGGGTTGAAACCTCAAAAAGAAATTAAAAAAATTAATTTTAAAGGTGGGTAAAGCTTGCGAGGTCTCGCGCTGGAGAAACTCGCTTCAGGTTTTGGACAGCCCTCGATCATAGCTTCATGACACCCAATGAAGTTGTGTTGTGTTGGTGAAGGTCACGTGGTATTTTCAAAGACGACTGAGAGGTTTTCAGTGTCGCGAAAGAAACGAGAGAGTTAGGTCGAGTACAAACCCCAAATGGAGTGAGCCTGAGTCTCTGCTCGGAATTCTTGTGTCTTGAGGACGACATGGCGGACAAGGAGGAGATTTCAGATAATGTCCTAAACGGTATCTGGAAAAAATGGAATCCAAAAGGTGAGAGTGTCAACGAGTAAATTAATTTTGTGGTTGAGTGTACAGCTACCCTCCGATGGTGAGTGATTACGAGGTGACACACATCCAAACTCCGCGGTGCATCTCGGGGATCCCTGACCCGGTAGCGAAAATAACTTGGCAGGATGAAGTCAGAAAAGGAATCCAAAGCCCAATTTCACAGTTGGGACAGGAGACAATGGCAGTGATGATAATTGGGATGCAGATTTATAACAGCCAAAATGGTGTCCACAAATTTGGCAAAAGTCTGTTGTCTGCGTTTGTGTGACATGCTCAATCACAGTCGTCACCATCAGGGTCAAATGGAACCAGCTACGGGATAAAAATAAATTATTCAGTCTTAGAAGGGTGACGAGTAAAACGATTTCATTTTGGCCATCCCTGTGCGATTCCCCAACACAAAACATTAAAGGTCCCAACAAAGTCTGTGTTGTTTCCTCGCAGGTACATTTGGAAGGAAGTGTTGGTCCACACATTCTTGGCTGTTTTGTCTCTTAGCGTCATTTCTTTCCGTCCTCGTCACGGCCCTGTTCTTTCAAGGTCAGCTGGCGTCGTTACAAAGGGACTTCTCCACCCTCAAAGGCGATTTCTCCGATTTCAAGGTTCAACTGGAACATAGTGGCACAAAAAATCTGCATAAGAGAAATTCTCCTGAAGAACTTATTAGAACTGTCTCGGGTAGGTCAACAGATGAACGGGAAACAATTAAAAGAAGAAAAAAGTTTTAATGTACAGTCTCGGGTTTCAGATGTTCAGGTGGCTGAGCTTCACGGCGCCCTCCCCATTCTACATGTCCGCAAAGAAGGTATGAAAAACGTTTCAAAGCAGTTTCCTTTCATTCAGGTCAAAGGTCCTTTGTTCTAGAATGTTCTTTTGTTCAAGGTCGGATCGGCCCTTGGCGTTTAACAGCAACCGATGCCACATTCGTTCAACTCAGGGATGAAACCGAAGTGGAAATCCTCGAAAAGGGAATTTACTTCATATACGCTCAGGTGGGGTAGCTACCAACTTCACTTTATCCTCCTCCTCTCATCCCCAAAACCTTTCAAAATCATATTTTCCATTACAGGTTTACTACTTGACGATGGAACCTTCCAACAGTTTCCAAATCTTAACGCACAACGGTACCGAAGACCGGAAATCCCATCGATGTTTGGCCACCTGCTCCGCACAGGGCAAGAACTCACTGGGAGAAATCAGTTGTTATACAGGTGTCACTGGAAGTCTCGAATCCGGTGAAAGGCTGTACCTGAACCAAATCGAGCAGAACCGATATATACATTTTCGGAATGGTTGCTCTCATTTCGGGATCGTTCTCCTCAGAAGAAAAGCGCAACTCGAACCATAAATGTAAGCGAACAACACGTTCGAACCTTGTCTCGTACCGTAACGATTATATAAATGAGTGCAAGTAGAGGGGAGTGTGGGGGTGTGTTATTGAAATTTTTAAAGCGCTTATGGCCCTCCAGCAACAGATTGATCTCGGGTCAACAAAATAATCCACAACAATTACAAAACACACAATATATATATATCATATATTAAATAAGTACAATAACATTGATTAGATATAGAAATACACAATGAATTATGAATAAAATTAATTTAAATAATTTATTAAAAATCGATTAAAAATGTCAAAGGTTTCATCCGTAAATTATAAAGTAAACGTTCGTTATTGTACAAAATGATTAAAAATTGTTTCAAAAAGGTCAAATACAAGTGACAGATTGTAAACTGAATGTAGGCAAAGCTTTTGAAAAAGCTCAGAAAAATTGTTTTCTCTGCTAAACATGTTCATCGGTTGGAAAGTCTGGTAGGTGGAGTACTATCTCCATAACTCCACTCCAAGTCGCTTCCAAACTTACTCCTATGAACCGCGTTTTTGGCAGGATAAAGGATCTGAAATGGAACAGAAACGCTTGTTAGAAGTCACGTGTTGGGAGTGCGTGTGTGTGTGTGTGTGTCGCTCTCCACTGGAGAGTCTCCAACAGCGGTTTCACTCACCATGTTATCTATGTAGGCTTCACATACATAGCACCAAACCGAAAGATCCGTGAAACTCAAAGTGAGAGGATGAGACGTTTCTTCGTTATGGTATATCATATGTTGATTGATGTAGCGACCACAGTACACCTGTAAAAATGAAAAAAGATTTTGAGCCGTTTCCAACAGGGTGGAAAGAGAGAGACTCCGACTCTCGCACTCGCCCTCACCCTGTAACATATCAAACAAATCCAGTTCTCCTCTTCGGATCCACAGGTGGTGCATGGGGTGTGAACGTCGATCCCTGACTGTGGAACTGCTTGAACCTGAACCAAATGAGGACAACCGGGTAAAGGAATCACAGCAAACATTTCCTGATTGAGGAGTCTCTGCATGTTGTCAGACAGATAGCCTGTGAAGTAAAGAAACATGTCAAATTTCACGATCCTTTTCTTCCTCGACGCGTTCTTCCACTTCCGTCATACTCACCCACTAAAGTCTGCGACACTGGAGGTCCTGCTGCTCCGTCTTGATCAGAGTCTCTCGAGCTCCTTCCTTCTCTCGAGTGAGCATTATCCCTAGGGTTCCCATCCTCGGGCGGATTCTCTCGTCCTCCTCTTTCATCACCCTTGAACGTGACTTTTTCTTCAAAGCTCATCGCTTGCATTCGTTCGGCTAGTTGGTCGTTCACTTCGGAATGTGGTTTCCCTGTTTTGAGGAAGTTGTTTCTGTCTCCGATGCTTTTCTCGTAGTTCTTTAAGACGTTCTCCTTCGGAAGAGCAACGTTAAATCTCAAGCACGGCCAGTACTTCTCGTGCGAACGAAGTACGTTCTTTATCGACTCGACGGCGCTCGAACAAGGTGTGTTGGTCCCTGTGAGCGGAGGAAGCGGATCTCCCAGAAGAGCTTTCGTGCACAGTGTCAACGCATAGGATATCGAAGTGACGTTGTAACCACCTTCCAGAGACAATATGACTCGACCGTTGGCGAGAGTTGTCAGCCAGTGAGTCATGTGAGCGTAGGCCTCGGGGGAAACCTTGCAGTGGCCCAGGGGATCGTTGATACAGGCGTCGAAACCCGCAGAAACCAAGACTAGCTGAGGATCGAAGGAATACGCGATGGGCATGATGATCGAGAAGAAAGCGGCGATATAGTCACCATCTGTCATTCCGCCACCGGATTTGTTCCATGGAATGTTTACATTGAAACCTTCTCCTCCTTCGACTCCCACTTTATCATAGTCGGCGTCCGTCGAGGATGGAAAAAATTTACCATGATTGTACCTGTGGAGGGACACATAGAGAACTCTCCTGTCGGATTCGAATATTTTTTGAGTTCCGTTTCCGTGATGAACGTCCCAGTCGATCAAAAGCACCCTGAAAGACAAAATCCCAACATTCTCGATCAAAATCGATCACACTCTCCAGAAGGGTTCAGCGAGCAAAGAGCGGTCATCGTGTCACCTTTTAAGCGAGTGAGCTTCTACTGCGTACTTAGCAGCCATAGATACGTTATTGAAGAGGCAAAACCCGCAAGCCAAGTCTTCTTCGGCGTGGTGACCGGGAGGTCGAACTACAGCAACTCCGCTTCTCGCCTCACCATTGACCACGGCATCGACCAACTGAAGAACGGATCCGGCGGCCAGGAGGGCACATTCGTAGCTCTTGCGATGAAAATAGATGGAGTCATAAGAGTCTCCCTTCTTCCTCAATTCCTCTTCGCTCATCTCTGACGTCAGTTTCATGTCGTCCAGGTGAGATTTCGTGTGAACCAAGAGGATTTCCTCTTCAGTGGCAAAACGGGGCTAGAAAAACAAATCAAGAGTGTCAAAGAGTGCCTAAAGTGCTTTAGTCTTTCACCCAGCAATGAATGATGACGAGTCCTCACCGTAACCATGAAACATCTCTCCACCAGCCCGTATTCCTCGTGCTTAAGGAAGACGTTCGTTATTCGCTCAGGTTTCTCTGGGTGGTTGCTCTCCGAACAATTTCTATGTTCCGTCATTCTCTCATCGTAAACCAAAGCCACTCGACGCGGAGGAACCCTTAAATCTGTTGCAGTTTGCAGACGATCTAGCCTCAGGTGGAGTCCTTTGACTACATCCGACGCCTGAACGGGATAACAATTCCTTGTGGGAAACGAAGACGGCTTCAATTCGCTACCTTCATATTTGATCGAGGGATAATGCTTCCTAACAGCCGAAGTGGAAACCAGCTTTTCGGTAGACCTCTTCCTCATTTTCATTGTGCAATCGGAGCCCTCGTTCGCGAACACATCCTGTATCTGGAAACACTGCCAATACGGCCTGTGAACGTAGATCACGTTGAGAATGGTGTTTACGATGGAGTCGCAGGGAAGTCCGAAATCAATCAAACTGGGAGCGGGATCGCCCAGAAGAGTTCTCAGTGTGAGGGCAGCTCCTTCTGCTAGGGACTTCAAGCAGTAGCCCCCTTCCAAAACTACAGCCATCTTCCCTTCGGCGAGACCCATCAACGGAGATAGTAAATGAGCGTAGCAGGCTGGAGTCACTTCCATCATTCCCTGAATAATTAAACACAAATCAACAAAACAATTATAGCAGAGGGCTTCAGACAATCTCAAAACACAAAATTGAGAGAGAGAATCGAGAGGAAAATTTTTTTAACCCATTAGAAACCCTTAGAGAAAAAGAGAGAAAGAAGAGGACGATACCTTTTCGTCGCCTAGACCAGAATCATATCCAGCAGAAACAAGAATTAACTCCGGGTTAAACTAGGAAAGAGAAAAGAAAAGAAAACTTTTTAAAAAAATTTGAACGTCACCTCAGGACAGCCGATGGCAGCATCGTATCCGGCTGAGATTAGTACTAGTTCCGGTTGAAACTACAAAACAAGAAAAGCTCATGATAATATGAACAAAACTATTTCAACGGTTCACGACCGTGTCTCAGCCTAAACACCTCACCTCGTAGGCCATCGGCAGTAAGATCTGATGAAAAATGGCCAAATAATCCGGGTCCTTCATTCCGATCGCGTTCAGCGGAACGTTGAAGTTGTAACCCTTCCCGTCTTTGTCACCTATGAAATGGTAATCGCTTTCTCGAAGCTCAGGCCAGAAGGATCCGTATTCGTAGCGGTGGATCGAAAAGTAAACGACGCGGGGATCCTCGTAGAACATTTGTTGGGTTCCCTGTCCGTGGTGAACGTCCCAGTCGACGATGAGAATCCGTTCGAGGCTATATTTCTCCAGCGCGTGGTGAGCGGCTACTGCTACGTTGTTGAAGAAGCAGTAGCCACAGTATTCATCTCTCATAGCATGATGACCAGGAGGTCTGTAAGAAAAATTCCACACTGAGTAAATTCTCTCTTAATATTTTCCAATTCAAATCAATTTGAAGCCATGGAAACAAAGTTTTCAACTGAGTTTTAAGACCTTGAGTACTCTAAGGACAATACACATCTAATCTTTACACAAACACTAATAATGTCAACATCTTTATCTCAAACATGAATGTATTGTTACATAACCTTACGATTGCCATTCCATTTTGAATTTCGTTTTTGCAAATGGCATCTACCAAATTAATAACAGAGCCAGCAGCCAGCAGTGAGCATTTGAATGTATCATTGTTTATAAAAACAGAATCATATTGAGATGACAATTTCTCCAGATTGCTTTCATCCTTTTCAGTTTGAGTTGATTTTAGTAAGTCAAATACTTGTGAAGTGTGTTGGCTGAGCAATTCATCTTTGGTTGCTTGCCTTGAACTCAGTCTAGTGCAACGATCAATCAACCCCAATTCTTGGCACCTGAAAGATATTATCTACATATTTATACACCTGGTTTTGACACCTGGTTTTGATTAAATTTAAAAACCTTTCATAAATTGAAATGTAATTAACCTGTGATGGTACTTATATGGTTGACCAAATTAGAAAATAATCATCCACTCACTTTGTTAGACTTTTATAACGCCTACCAAGGCATTTTACAAAGTTGAAAAAGCATCAAACTCGGCCTAATGACTCACTGTTACTTTTAAACCATGTGGGAAGTAAGGTTAGTCAAGGCTCTGACCATAACAGACAACATGATCGTCGTAACATCGTTTAGGAAAGATCTTTTCTATCCTCTTTCACATACCTTTTCATGACCGCAGTGAACCTTTCTGGACATTCTGGATAATTTTCATCCCACAAACAAAAATGCCTTATCATTTCATCATCGTAAACAACTCCAGTTTTTTTACAAACCACGTTTTTGGCGTTTTGAGCAGTCGCATAATCGTCTTTTATGAATTCGTTGTCCCTTCCTCTTGACTTTAACTTGGATTTCATGTTCTGTTTTGCAGTGAGTAGAGCCGTCGATGGACCAGATCCACAAGTTCGCGGGGAACGTCGAGTTAACGGTTTCGTATCACTTTTGGATTTTTCCATTTTTTTTGTAATAATATCACAATGCGAGATTAAGCCAACTGAGAATGCTACAATGTCGAACTCATTTTTATTAAAAACACTGATAATTTTTATTGATTTAAAATTTTGATAAACTTCAAGAATAAATATTAATCATAATAAATTTTAATCGAAAATCGTACTCGCGTAGCCATGACATAACAACTGATAGCAGAACGAGATCTTGAAATAATAACGGAATAATTTTGTATCTAGGAGGCAGCGTCACGGCGCGGCCCCCTCGAAACCACGTTTCTTTTAAACGCTTCTTTTACGCTATGAATTTATATTTGAATAAACGATTGAGTGATGATTTGGCGATATTCTCAACAAATTACTTCTTTAAAAACCTCACTTTATGAAAGTTAATCTTTAGTATTTACGAAACCTACCGTGTCAGAATAATAAATGAATTCTATAAAAGCATTTTTCCCAGAATTTATGGTCGACTTAGAGTAACGGTTGGCATGTAAAAATTAACATAAAAACATCATAAAATTCAGTTTGCATATCTAAGGCCATTTAAATTGATAAAATTGCATCTACAAAATGACAGTTTTCGGTAATCATGGGTAGGGCGAAGATGACATCACAGTAAATGCTTCTCTTCCGCCATATTGTCCGTGGCGTGCTCTCTATTCTTGTTTCATAAGCCTTCATGCTTATGGTTAAATTCGAAAATTTATAGGGGAATTTATGTTTTAAGACTATATATAAAAGAGTAAATGTCCGTTTGCCCTTGATGAATGTTCTCGGAAACTATTGGACCGATCGACTTGATTCTAAAACGGAATTTTTGGGGGAGGCCACTGCGGGAGGCGTAGTGTAGTGGTTAAAGTTCTTGACTTCGACGCAAATGGTCGTGAGTTATCTTCCATATTCGTTTGACTTTTGTGTGGTCCATGTGTTATAGAGTAATCAGTCGGCACTGGGAGCAGGCCGTGAAGAAAGCAAAACTCCGACGTAATTGCTGAGAGGTCCAGGTATGAAGCTTTCATACGGCGAACTGTAAGCTAACAATGCTAAGTACAAAGGGTGATGTAGCAAAGCCGTCTTTTGGGAGAAATCGAGAGTGAATCGAGATGTAGTGGCGTGGATCCGCCACTGAGGAAATAATGCCTATTTGCTTCTCTTAAAGCCTTTGAATAAGCTGACACAACCCCCTTTGGTCACTGCTATCACCCCAACCAGCTCTAGTACCCCTCACCGGCCATATTCCGCTCTTGACTTCCACATACAGTATGACAGGCTAGGTTACGATTCTTTCTCAGACCGTCTAGTTACTTTATAAAGTAATTCGAGACACGTACCCTGAACAAATAATGCAATAAACAAACGGGGGAGAAGGGTAGGAAGATTTGTTTAAGGAAATTTAAAAATGTAAATAATTTAGGCAACAAATTTATTAATGTTCTAATCGTTTGTCACTTGCTTTTGAAAGAATATTTTGGCACTGCTCAAACTAAAGTACAATAAATCGAACTCTTGCTGATACGTGTCCAGTCTCTTAGCCGTGAGCATGTTTGTCGTCCTCAGTTTCTCCTCCATCGGACCAGACTTCTCCAGAAGAGGACTTTTCTCTTTTTTGTATTTATCTCTGACAGATTGAAACCAGTGCAAGCTGTCGAATTGCTTATTTTGATTCAATAACTTGAGAACGTATGCCACACCCATTGCGAAGCCATCATCCGTGAACGTCGCTCCCATTTTGTTCCTCCTGTTCATCTTGTCTTTAGCCGTGATCATGTATTCAACGAAATTTATCGTCAAAGGCGGTACGATTATGTAAAAATTTTGTAGATGACTGTTCTTGGGATTTCGAAAATCGTTGGCGAAAACTTCGACGAGCAATTTGAAATACTGAGTCCCTTCTGCGAAATTCTGAGTTAGGTCGCTGATGACGTCGTCCAGCCTGTCAGCAGCCTCGCAAGTCGTCTCGCTCAAATTCTCCGCCCGACAGGCGTCACCGTATTTGTAAATTTCTTCGACATCTGGAATGAAATTGAGAGAGCTCGAACACCAATGCATGCCACCCGAACGTATCATCCGCACGTAGCCCATGGCGTTCCCGATTTGAGAAATCAAAATCCGGAACTGGTCGAGGTAGCTCAAGCCGTCTGGACTGAGTCCCAACTTGCGAATACCTTTGTTGAACTTGTCCGCTCGCTCATACGAGTACTTTTGGTCATTTTGACTTTTGTGTTCCCTGAAGTATAAAATATCCTTTGTCAGTCTTGACTTGATTTGTTCGTCGAAAAGAAACTGTGAGAATATGTAAAATTTTTTCCGGAGGAACTGATACGTGAAATTAACCGTCGTGTTCATGATTCCGGTTCCGTGCATCCGAATCGAATTTGACACGTGTCGTATGTTGATAGTGTTTAGATGTTTGTTTTGACTCGACTGTTCCACGAATATCTGGTTGTTCAGATTGTAAAGATATTTCGATACGAATATGTGAATGTTTCGCATGATCTCGAGGACGTCCAAACCGTGTTCGAGAGTTTGGTAAGGCAAGTGGTTCTCAATCAAATTCAAATCGTATTTGATCTTCCCCAGGCTTCTCATCTCCCCGTAGCTTTTCCAGTCGTGCAAAGCTACTGTTGTTAAGTTGTAAAATGTTTTATCTAGATAATGTTCGACGTAGGACCGTATGTTAAGATAACGCGAAAACAACTTCATGGGACCGAGATCGATAACGGCCATCGGGTCCTTTCCGTTTTGAGAAGACGACAGCAGAGGATTGTTCACGTTTTGGTCCTGACGTAAATGAGAGTGAACCTGAAGCCTTAAATTCGTTTCGACGCTTTCGCAAAGAGGTAAAATGGCGTTGTCACGTAATTTGTGAAGGACGTCGTCTTGGAATTGCTCCGTTGTCGACTTTTCAGTTTCCGTTTTCACGAGAAACTCCGACGAATCCGACATGGAGTTCAACATGTAGCACATTTTCAGGCATGGCGTCTTCGACTTGCACACATTTTGAAAGTAAATGGGAAGGATGACTCTCTGGAAATACAGAAAAGAAGTATCACAGGACTCGCTCACCGTTTTTTGAATCAGGCAAATCTTGTTCAAATTCTGCAAATTCGAGTAAATGTGATCGATCTCCTCGTCTTTGAGAATTTTTCCCGAATTTCCTCGGGCTATGGACAAGGCCAATCTGGCAATCAAACACCGCTCCACGGTGACAGGTCCTAAGAGAACCCTTTCAGCCAGAACCAAAGCGGACAACGTATCCAAATGTTTTTTCGTGTATGACTTATCTGCTAACAACCTATTTTTAGAATTGCCTACAGCACTCAGAACCTGATAGACTAAATACTGAAGAACGTGATTTATGGATTCGGCTATCGAAAAATAATGATGACGATACACGAGCTCGATGCTCTTTACCAATTCGACCAGTTTGCACAGGAAAAGAACGACGGCTTTGGTCATTGGTTTCCCTAATGAAGTGTGAAGGTTCAAAACCGTCTTCAGTAGTCTGCTCATGTCACTTGAAAGTCTCACACCACTCAATAACAAACTGCACTGCTGTTTCAATTCATTCAATGACAAAGAACTTTTTTCCTGATTTAAAATTGTATTTAACTGAACCACCCACAAACAAGTATCTTGAGTATACTTCTGAATATCACTCAATAGATTACTATCTTTTTGATTTAAGATTTCATTTCTCAGATTGGTCATCAGTTGCTTCTGCTTCTTATCCTCTGACTTCAATATGTGAGACAAATGTTGAAATAGAAAATCATCAGGAAACCAAATCACACTTTTGAATATATTAACACATGGGTATTTTTTAGACACCTCCCACATTTGTTTTAGTAATTTCTTATCATTTAACCCAAATAGATGAGAACTTATAATGAACAAACAATTAACTTTAATCCAAAGCATATCTTGTTGATTAAGCATTTGACTTCCATCCACTTCTTTGGCTTCTAATTTACTTAACATATTTCTCAAATACAGTTGCAGTTCATCCCCTAGCTTCGAGTTTCTTAAGCTTTGATTCACATCAGACATCTTTTCTAAAACATTGTGAAATATTTTGCCTGTTAATAAGTTTGACTCTAAGTCTTTTGTTACATTTTCAAATGTGGACAACTTCTTTTGAGAAATATCAATTTGAACTGTTCGTATTAATCTTTTATATAATGACCAGCCTTCTAACACATGTTCAATACTCCCTATTATTCTATCCAATGTTACAAGCACTGCTAGTATGTCTCCAAGATGATCCATCATGTCTTCAAAGTGAACATTGGTTGAGTTGATAGTCTGATTACTTTGGGATGTTGTATAAATTGCAGCTAATTGTTGAATTAGTTCAACTGCTATTTGGTGACAACGATTGACAAAGCAAAGTAGTTCTTGAAGGAGTGGGAGGTATTTACTGATAGCTATATGAGACATACGTTGGTCCTCATTGTCGCATTCTTCTCCAAAACGAAGTAAAGTATTGTAAAATTTATTGTGAGCTTCTTCCTTTCTCTCTCGAACTTCGACACATAGAACGGCAAGTACGGCGACTATTTTATTTAGTAATTTATTATCCGTATCTATTAAATCTAATACATCAATTTGTTCATACCCATTTAACCTTAGTGTTACGGGATCGGCTAGAAAAGTCCCTTTGCCCTCCTCAAAGGATTCTTCAATTGAATTCAATCTTTTAATATAATCCTCAATAAATCTTCCATATCTACGTAATTGCACTTCGACTACGATTTTGTTTGCACGATTAACTGCTTGCTCGTTTGACCACTCCTCCGTAACCATCTTTTAAACAGAATTCTCTTTAGAAAAACCGGACAAATAAAATTATTGTTTATCAGTTTACCATGTTGACTATTTGAAATTCATATCGAATCGTTCGATTAATCGAAAGAGTTGACGACGAGTAGAATGCTTGGTCAAAACTCGAATCAAAAACAAATATATCACGTTTTATTATTAATTTAAAGCAGATTTATTTGGTTACTGTGAGTGGAGTTATGCAACAGAATATGTATCACATAAATTAGGGATGTAAACCCAAATAAACTGAATTAATAAGTAACAATACGATCAAAATAAATGTTTAGAGTAATAAATTCATCAAAAGTTCGTAGATCTTGAACTTTGCAAATCATGTTTATACCTTATCAGCTTTAATTATAATAGTTTAAAATTTTGTAGTTCATCGACCCTTTTCTCGAAATCTGTTTAACAGAAAATTTTGCGGCTTCCTTAAAATGTGACGAGGGCATCCACAAATATTAAGGATATGTAGAAGTAACCAGAAAATGTCAAAAGTGACATCTATTGATTAAAATGAGAAGTAAGAAAACAGAGTCCATTTTAACTTTTCGCAACGTTTCAAGTAGAGTTTCATTCGTTGTGACAGACGATTTTATGTCATTGCATAGAAGAATTGAGTTTTTTCTTTAAACCGACAATGACCGAAGATTTGGACAAGTGTCACGAAGTCGTGGTGAATTGTGCCAAACACGTTGGAGAGGTCGGAGTTTGAACCTGGGGCGTTATGAATTCGTTAATGGAGAGAAAATTAATTGAAATTATGTTTGACAGATAATCAAATCGAGGATATGGGAAATAAAAGAAAAAGTAGAAACAAAGAACTCGGACATCGATCTAGTTACTGCTACAGATCAAGAAGTGGAGAGATATTTAATTTCGACATTGAAGGAAAACTTCCCCCATCACAAGTTCATTGGGGAGGAAAGCGTTGCCGATGGAGCCAAATGCAGTTTGACGGAAAAACCGACTTGGATCATAGATCCGGTGGATGGGACAATGAATTTTGTTCATGGTTATCCAAATGTTTGTGTGTCAATCGGTTTCCTGGTGAATAAAATTCCAGAAATAGGAATCATTTACAATCCTGTCATTGATTATTTCTTTGAAGCAAGGAGAGGACAAGGAGCCAAATTAAATGGGAAGCCAATTCATGTTTCCAAAGTAACAGGTATGAAAAACTGAAATCTGTTTCTTTTCCTTTAAAGTTTCCACTTCTAAATAACAGTGATATCATAAACCTTGAATTTTTGTTAGTCTAAATGCCTTCAAATACTTATAAGCCCTTCAGGTTAAAAATGAGGTATGACCAAGGTATATTGGTATACCAATTTTGTACCAAAAAATGGGTAATCCTTTCACTTGTTGGGTTGAGGTGAGTCTGAGTTTTATTCATGTTGTTCCTCTTGGACATAACAGGATGTGAGAGAGGACTTGAGCTCATAACCATAACTTTTAGTCTGGTGCTTTTACCACTACACTACATATTTCCTGTACTCCTTGCACTTGTAATCTGTTTTGAATGGATAAAATCGCACTTGACGCATATGTGGTGTCAAAACTGCTATTAAGTTTGATTGCTTTCTTATGAACTTTCAGACTTATCAAAAGCTCTTATAGGATTTGAATTTGGGACAAGTCGAGATCCTGAAAAGCAAAAGAATGTTTTATCAAATGTCTCCAGTCTTATGGTTGTGGCTCATGGGTAAGTAAATGATTTATATAGTCGTATCTTTCTACACACATAAATAGGGTTTAAGATACACCATCTACTTTGGCAAGCACCAAAAACTGATGTTCATTACTTCTGTTATTTCAGCTTGAGATCTTCTGGTTCGGCTGCAATGAATATGGCATTAGTTGCACTTGGATCAACAGATGCTTATTTCGAAATGGGAATTCATGCTTGGGATGTGGCTGCTGGTGAGCTCATAGTTAAGGAAGCTGGAGGTGTTGTCATTGACCCAGCAGGTGAGTAATCATTGATCACCTCTGCTTGCCTTCTTATAAAGTCATAATACTTATAAATGAAATGGTTGCCTTTGGTTTTCAGGAGGTCCTTTTGATGTATTGAGCAGAAGAGTTCTATGTGCTTCAACACAATCATTAGCGCAAATTTTATCTAAAAAATTGTCACAGTTGTATCCAGAGAGGGATTAACCATCTAGAAATCAGTTATTAATTCATTATTGAATAAAAAATAGTGTATTAATTTTGATTTCCTTCATCTTTCTTTCTTCAGGACATTATTATACAGTACTTAAGTACAAGGATTATCATACTCAGACATTTCCACACTTGTAGAATTCAGAGGGAGAATCCAGTTTGTACTGTTAGTGTTTTTTTTTTGCTTCATTTCAGTAGACAGTGGGGATTTATTCTATGCATACACTTACGTAATCTTGATGTATTGTTTGTATTTCTGTATCTCTTTTTGACTTCTGTCCTAAGACCTCATTCACCATAAAGTTTTTTAAATTACATTATAACACTGTATTCAATAAGTTTTCAGGAATTAGTGATGAGTTACGATTTATGTTAAGATCTGGCGATACATTTTTAAAAAATATAATGATCTTTCTATTAATATTGTTTAAATTTTTGCAACTGTTTTACCTAATTTTTCCATAAAAGAAAAACTTTTTTATTAAGTATTGTGAATGCTAAGTGTGTGAAATAAACCCAAATAAGCTTTTTGTGTCTATGTTAAAATGAATAAGCTAAACTTAGTAAATGTAATGAATTAATGAATATTAATAACATTTATGAAAATTTTGCTGAGATCCTTAGCTTCTCATCTCTCTTGTCAATTCTTCACCTTATATATATCCTGCTTCTGATTCAGAGATACCTGCATAGCTTGCTTGTCAAATTTATTAATTTACCCACCACAAATTGGATATGTAATAAACTACCTGGTAAATTTGATAATCATTCAGTAATTGGTCACATTCACAAAACTTAGCTGGTGGTTATGAATCACCAGGAATTATACATATATCCATCCTATTATGTTTATCACTTTTACTGTAGCATTTATAATATATGAACTTTTTGTTGTTTCTGCTTTTTATTTAATAATATTGGATTAATATAAATTAATTAATATAATTGGATTATGAAGGTAATTTAGAATGGTAATCTTATTTGAGTTTAGGTTTTTTAGTCATTGATTTGACCTACTTTTATTGCTTGTTTTATGTTTGCTGTGTATGTCAACTGGAAGATGTCGTTGAACACTGTTACACATTTAATAATAAAACATAATTTTTTTAAAAGTATTTGATTTTATTTGTTGCTTGGATTGATGTAAGAAACCTCACATATTCCAAAGTATTTAAAGGAAATTATTTTGCGGGTGCAAAAATGGGACCAAATGAAGGGAACATATCAAACAAGGAGTAAATAACCACCAAAAATTTAGGCTATTTAAAAAGCAGAGATGTATTGAACCAATAAAAAGTGAATCATACAGAATACACAAACAATAATTATTCTTTAAAATGACTCAAAGGAAATCAAAAGCCAAAAACAGCCTTCACGATAATTTGGTATCAAAAATCTTTTGAGAAGAAACTTTTCTCCCTTTTTTACTTTTTATAATTTTTTCATTTTAAAATTTTTTTGCACTTTTTCATTTAAAATCACAAAATGGTCAGGAAAATGGAAGGCACTTTTTTTTATTTTTTTCCTTTCCTTTTCTTACTTTTTATTCAATTTTAGTGAAACCTTTGTATGTCAAGGGAGGAAGGAGAAGAAGAAGCAGAAGGGACATGTTAAAATCAAAGATTAAATTTATCTCATGAGTTTTAGCAAGGGAACAGATTCTTATCTCTGGCAAAAAATACATTCAAAAACTGGAATGAATTTGATTTATAACAGAATGTAAAACCAAAAATGAATGAGGTTACAATCATCTCTAGAAAGGACATTTAAAAATGAATCAACATGTCTACTTCAGTCACACTTTTCTTTTTGTTTTTTAAATACCGAAGTAAAACTTACTAAATATATCAAATGGAAAAAAAATGAAAACCATGTTTAAAGAAAAATATATGTATATATAAGAAGGGCCATAATATAATTTTCATAATTAATATTCACAAAAAGGATTATAACTTTGTATTATGTACACGACAAGGCCACTTTTCTATAATTTAGATCTATCACTCAGGTTTTTTTCCTAAATCAAACATTTACATTTTAATTTTGAATATAATAACCTAAAACTTCTTTCTTCCGTTCTTTCTCATATATTCATACATATAATATATAAAAAGACTATAATAGAATAAATACCGTGAAAAATGCGGCAGAGAGAAGATGAATTCAAATCCGGAAAAAACCAAACGGTTGAAAACATGGCGGAGAGAGTTTTCAAACCGCGACAATAGGCAGCGCTAGTTGGTTTGAAATAACCAAGATGGCCGAATGAAATGTTCGTTAGAATATTTCAAAAACGAAGTCACTCTGACAGCATTTCACTTTTAATTTTTTATGTTATTATTGAAGAAATTATAATTCTACACTTAAAAAAACTTTTGCATTTTTCTTATTTAATTCTGACGTATAAAAACAAATAAATGTTAAACTGAGTTGTATTACTGAACTTTTTGTTTTCGTTTCTGTGTGAATATAAGTTTGGAATGCTTTTGAATTTTAAGCGGGAACATGAGCAAAGAATTTCTTAATTTCGGGTTAATTAGTTTATTGGAATGTTTTTAGCAGAGGGGGTAAGGTTTTTTTTTAAAGTTAAAATTCATTAAATGGCTAAAAATGTTTTGTCGAAAAGGAAAGAGATTACAGGAGACTGCCTCTTGTAACCTTGTAGGATTCCAAGCAAAATGTCTAAAATGGTGTTTTGAAGCAAAAATGGGCGCTATAATTTAAAAATCCAGACAATTGTCATTCCTCCTTTTTTAAAGTAAGTATTACTTAAACAACGTAAAACAACAAAATTACTCGAATGTGAATATTTTCGGCTAAAATGACAACACAGTAACAAAGATTGTACATCTCATACGATGAAAGTCATATACAAATCAATCGCTACAATCTTACAATCTAAAGTTCACAAAAACAACTATAACCGAGTTTTTATTTAAATACATCGACAAAACACTCTTGTCTTTAAGAGACGGGACAGAAGGCTTTAAAAATTATTGCTCATGTCTGACGCTTTCACAGAAGAAAAATGCCGACCGTAATACAAACTCATAAACCAGAAAAGAAAAGTTTATTTAGACCCCAGTGATAAGAGAAACTTCCAAACTGGCCTGATTGCTGGTTAGTTATGTACAAAATCCAATTAATTTAACAATGTTTGTGACTAGACTATAAAAGGGACTATTGGGTATTTTAAATGACAAAAAAAAAATTCCAAAACAATTTTTGGTTTCCCGCCATTCGTCTTGTTTCCACTATACGACTCCTACTTATGATTATATGTTCGAAAACAAAGGAAGAACAGCTCTTTCTGTTAACTCATTGAAACTTCAACCAACGTTTTTTAGTTTTTTTTTCTTCTTTCACTTTTTCTATAACTGTACATTACTGTTAATTAATTTATGATAAATATTGATATGAAGAAAATCCGTTATTTTCTACTTCAGAAATGTTTTTCCTCTTTAAAAATGTTTGCAAGTAAAAATCACAAAAAAAGATTCTTTATAATGAATTATTTTACAAGCGGCTATAAAAAAAACTCCGAATTTTTTTTTCTATCTTTTAATTTGTCCATTAAATTCGAATTATTCTTGTGTAGGGGAGGGAAATCCTTTCAAGTGAGTCTAGCAATTTCCGGTTACATTCAAGGATGGCGCGAAAATCGTCTATACGACTGAATGTACCGTGATGAACTTCGCAAATCAGGAGAAACTTGGGGGAAAAAATCAAAGTGAAGTCTTCAAAGAAAACGGCCATCTTGAATTGGAAACTGTCTTCCGGGTTTCTCTAGGGATCTCCTTTCACTCTTTCCCACCCTCCCTGAGATTTTATTATAGAAAACTTGAAACTTTCTTTCCCTTCCTTTACCTCTTTCACTCTCGGAAAACTTTTTTTATACGCAACTTAATTATTTAACGGAAATGTTAATTAAATAATTGATACCACTCGAGATATCAGACTTCGCTTTCGATTTTCCCCTCTTCTCCCTGACCTCCCTTCCCCTCTCAACACTCAACATTAATCATAAATGGCCTCCAAAATATTTAATTATTTGACAAATTAAAATTTCTTAATTTTTTTTGTTATGTAAATTCGGAGATGATAAAAGAAAAATGGTCGAAATTCGAACTCGTATCATAAGCATTCATGTTCGCAATGTTCATTTGAATGAATTTGCTGCGTTTATGATGAGACGCGTAAAACGTTCGTGAAGGGTGGTGAAGGGGTAATCGGAAATAAATTCTCTCAAGAGAATACGGAAACTGGGAAGCAGTATATGATAGTTGGATCGGGAGTAATCCGTCGGTATTTTCGCCTTATCAGTTATTTACCTAAACTTTGGCGTATCTTCTTCTGTTCTTTGGTTTTAGGTTTCATATTCCGGAACGGGATATGAAGGGAGAGGGGCCCCCTTCCTCATCGTCACCTTTCATTAAGGTACATTTCAACGTCCCCTTCCACCTCTCACCCCTCTGCCTGATACTAGTTCGAATTCGGCGCACAAACAAAATATTTGAAAAATTTCAAATCCGCATAACTGTAACGCGGTAACTATAAGAAATGATTTTGTAATGAAACTTTTAAAATATTTTCTTAAGTTGATGAACTAGTGACACTGGACATTATTTCATCTATTTATACTTTTTATATAAACGAGAAAAAAAGAGTTTTCGCAGATAATTTTTTCTAAACGTATTTCTCTGTCTACAGACAAGACAATTAATTTTTTTTGTGATTTTTTTCTCTTTTTTTGTACTTTAACCAAGGAAGCCACATTTTATACAAAAAGAGTTTTTTTCTTTTCCTTTATCTAATACGATAACACTTATTAACCTAAATCTATGTTTTATTAATTTTTTGTTTAATTATTTTTTTTTTCGAAAAACATTTTAATTACAATAATTTATATAATATTTAAATGTTTTTTGCATTTATGATAATATTTTTGTTTTCATACTGATTTGAAATAAATTGTCTTTGACTGATGATAAGAACCTCTAGATTGTTTAAATATAATAATTTTAAGTATTAATTAAAATAAATTATTTCACGTTTTTATTCTTTTTATTAACATATATTTTATGATATATTGTATATATATATATATAATGTTCTCTTTTGAAATGTGAAATCGAGAGAAAAGTTAATGAGAAATAATGGGGAGGTTTTGGTTCAACTTGAACATCATTATTCAGCAAACTGATGCCTCCCATCACACCTGAAATGAATAAGGGTTCAAATGATGACGTTATTCATTTTCTCTCCACTCTCATCCTTGGATACCTGTACGAAAAAGTAAGTGCAGAGCGAGGAATACGATTCCCCATTGGAAAGATCGAGGACTGTATGTGTATTCGTGGGTCCTGAGAATCTCTGTGTCACGAGTCGCCCTGCATCAGGTTTAAGGACCTTTGAAACACTTTTAGATCTTCCTTCCTTATTTACATTCATTTTAATTAATTACTTTAATAATTAAAGACAAATGTATAACTTTGGTTTGATAAACACAAAAAAAAATGTTCTCCCTCAAAGGTTCAGACTTGCAGTAAATAAACTAAAAATTATGAAATGTACAGCAGAAAGAGGGAAAACTAAAAAAAGTTATGGTCTTTAGAAATGAGGTCACGACGAGTGTTGCTTTCAACTCGGCACTTCCTCCCAAGCTGGAACCTTGCGGTACAATTGAGCTATAGGCTATATAAATATAAAGCGTCTTGTGATGACGGTAAACCGACGGTACGGTTTTCCTACTGTCAGAGAGATAAGAACGGAAGAAGTCGAAAGCAACTCACGAAGCGAAGAGAAGAGGGGACGGGAGGGGAAGGGGGGATAAAATAAAAGTTAAAAATAACGAGGGCGCATTTCCGTGACCATCTTTTATCTTTTTTGTTTCATTTCATAAATAAATAATTTGGTAACAGCACGCTGGCGAAAACAAACCAATAAAGCCAACGGCCGTGAAAACGAGCCTCGTGTTCTTAGGTGCGGAGGTAGAGGGGGATAGAGGGTGGAGGGAGAAAGGGCGGAGACGAGGAAGTGATGAGGCGAAAGGCGAGAGGCCGGGGCGGGGCGGGGCGGAGGGTTAGAAGAGAAGAATCGAAATATAGAACACCTAAAAACCACAATTTCACTCGGTTATCTCTACTTTCAATGGCATAGATGTATCTCTTACGACGCCTTCCGAGGCATCGAGTCCGCGGGGACTGTGGACTAAGTCGTCGATGTCGTCGTATTCGTCCGAAGGTGACTTGGAGAGGTGACGAGTTGAGAGGTTGACCTCATAGTCCTCCGTAGGAGGTGTTTTTGACTCGGGGCGTACCGCAGGTTTGCTTTCTGTTTTACAGTTGACATTGGTGGTCGAGAGGTTGACTGCGCAGCCATCGAGAGGATTGCATGGAGACGAAGCCGGAGACAAATCCACGTCTCTAGAACCTGAAATGTTTTTTAAGATGATTATGCACTGGTGCGACTCGTCAAGCGATAAACTCGCCATCAAAGTGAACTCACCTGGACTGTTCATTCTAAGGTCGTGTGCAGACCCTAAGGGACTGTTGAGCCTTATTCCGTTCGTCGGCAGTCCCAGATTATTGCAATGGCTTAGAAGGTTCAGACTGTTTACCAAGCCGGTGTCTCCATGGTGATGAGCAGCCGCGACCATGTTGCACATTTGCTGACGGAGACCGTGCGCCACTGCAGCGATGGCCGCTGTCGTATCTGGGTTGTTACCGCACGCGTTTCCTAGGTACGGCGTATCCTGTTCAAACAGAAAACCAAACCCAATTCAGTAACTCGATTCGAGAGAAGACACAAATAGAAAACAGACAGAGGACACTCACTGGCAGCCTTGGAAATCCTAAATGCTGATCCTCCTTCATATGTTGTGGATCTCTGAAGACAACAGCACGAATCACACCTCGGATATGTTCATCAGGCCATACTCCCAGAAGGATTCTCTGTGGTCTTCCTCTTCCTTTGGGTCGCAGGTCTGAGGAATGCAAGATGAAAGGTCAGAACGAACACACCCCGACATGGGTGAAGGGGAAAGCATTCACTTCATAATCAACCGTCAACACAACCCAACTCACCTGCTCCTCCATCCGCACTAGGCCCCAGCATGTTATGAACTCGATTAGCATACAGCACGAAAGTCGGGTAGGGAATGTCGAACTTCCTAGCCGCCTGAGACAGGCTCAATCCTTCCTTGAGAACGGAAAATATCGCTTCCGCCATCGTTTCCGGTCGCCACGACTTCAACGGTCCCCTTTCACGAAACCGCAAATTGTGGACGAGGCTTTGGTTCGTGTTCCAACATTTTTGCCACATAGACTGGAGTTGGTACTGGTAACTGTCTGCTGGAAAACAAAAATGGAAAAGAAAAAATTATTATTGGAGTTAATTGGTGATGAGTCAAAAAACACCAATAACGGCAAAAACAAAACAGAGAAATTTTCTTTGATGGCGAACAAATTTTGGTGAAGAATTTAACGTGACAATATGTCATCGCCATCATGCGTGACCTTGCTCTAAATATTTAACAACTTTTTTTTTTTTTCTTGATGAACATAAATAATAATAAAACAATTAGCAAATACAAAGAACATCTCAGCAGTTTAAATTTATGACCTAATAATTCCTTTTTCAGTCTAACTCACAAAAAAAAATTTTTTTTAATTACAAAACAACTTAAAAAAAAAGTTTATATTTATATAGAGACTCGTCCTGGCTCCGACGATGACAGATGAAAGGTAGGAAGAGTATGGACGGAAGAGGTGGAGAGGAAAACTACGTTGACGAATACGGGAGAGTTGTTAAAGATATTCCATTTGAGGACATGGACTTAGTTCACCGTCGGATTTAGACAGGATAGTGACTGGAGTGTGCGGTTGGGTCCATTAATGATGCAATCTTGGGAAAACAGGGTAAATATTAGTGGTAACTATCTGCTAAAGGAAGGGGCACTGCTTAAGAAAGAAAGTTGTAAGAACTGCGGAGAAGCGTTCTGATGTGAAGCGATTCTGAACCCGAAACATGAGTCAAAAAACCCAAAGAATCCAAAGGATAAAGGGGACTCAGAGAGACGAAAAAGTGATTAATGATGAGGAGAAAGGAGAGACGTAAAAGAAAAATTAAAATTTTCCTGGCCAGCCACTGCCAAGAACTGGATTTTACTTTCAATCGCGTCCACCTTCAAAAAACAACGCGCTCAACACTAAAAGAAGAAGAAAAGAGAGAGAGAGAGAGCGATCAACAAAGGAAAACTCCGACTCTGGCAGTGGAAATATAAAACAATTTCGAGAAACCGAAGTAAGACGTATAAAAAGCTCAAACGAAAAGGTCATTATGGTGCCAATAAAATAAATGATCTTTAATTCTGATCCTTTCCCTCCGCCCCTTCTCCTCTTCACCACCACTCCTCCCACTCTCTCTCACTCGATACACGAGAATAATTAAAATTCTAAAAATGAAATAGATTTAATGAGTTTTTTTCATAATTAAAAAGAAATATTTCACGAGCAACGACGATAAACACGAAACGTGGAAGCAGAACAAAAAGAAAAACAGTGATAAACGCGGTCTGAACATAAATGATTAGCGTAACTTTTTATTTTCTTGAGTTTCCTTCCTTTACGCCACCCTGACCTCCTCTCCTCCTCTTCCCACCACTTACAATGGCAGCGCATCGTGCAGCACGAAACTCCTCCGAAAACTTTTTCTTTTTGGGGGAGGGATCAGAACACAAAGGAAGGAGACACAAGTGATCATTTGCCCAAAATGAAGATTGAGAATCTTGCCTAGCCTTGCCTCTCTACCCCCTCCCCCAATCGATTCCACTACCATTGTCAACGACCGTCTTTCCCTCTTCATTCCAGCATTCCATCTTACTGGTCTGTGCCCTCTGAGGCGGGAGTCAAAAATTCATCTTAAATCATACTCGGAGGTTCCTTCCTTCTCCGTAAGTTGATGACGATCAGAAAACTTCACAAAAATC
The DNA here is from genome assembly GCA_016920875.1 of Columbicola columbae. NCBI lineage: Eukaryota > Metazoa > Arthropoda > Insecta > Psocodea > Philopteridae > Columbicola > Columbicola columbae. The sequence continues at coordinate 586,327 of JADMLL010000012.1, forward strand.
ACAACCCAAGAGAGGTGTACAATCAAACCTGGATTTAAACTTGGGTCAAATCTAGACGCATCTCACCTGAAAAGCTTCAACAATCACAAGAGACACAAGATACATCAAAAACAAAACAAAAACAATTTTTTCAAATTAATTAAGGAAAAAAGGGGAGGAAATCCACAAAATTATGTGATAAACCGGAAATGAAGGTGGCGAGAGAATGAATGGGAATGAGAGGAGGGAACGAGACCTCCATCACCGATCCTGCGATAAAACGGGGATAAAACCGGCGTAAAGCTGTCGCTCATGCCCACACCATCGCGGACGGGGGTAGGAAGAAACGAGGAAAAGGTGAAATCCGTTTCCCACTAATTTATCGAAAACAATTTAATTAAAATATATATTAATATATAATATATGTATCGCTCCTTCGACTGAAAATCACTCGCATCCGCAGTGATAATAATAATAATAATAACATAACCAAATATTATATTTTAATTAGTTCGAAATGAGTTTTCACTGTTTTCCCTTAATTATTATAAATATTTATTATAAATACCCCCTGCCGCTCTTCCACACCCAAACTACGCCAAACAACGCCGTCCTCCCTCCTCCCCACCCTCTCGTCGACGTTGCCCGGAGACCTGTTTTGGGGATTTTCTCCAGTCGCGGTTTGCCGGATCAATTTCTCGAGGTTCTTCATTAAATGAACCCACAGTTTTGGTATTCGTGTTTGGTGTTCCGAATCTTCCTCAGCAGAACCTGTTACGATGCTGTTGGTTCTGTTCTACCAAAACTAACGAAAACGATTTTCACGAGCTTCTATTGCTGCGAACGCGTATCAGAGAGAACACGTTCATTTTTAACTCAAAAACAGATCGAGAAACATACTTCAGCGCTATACAAGACCAATGAGTATTTGCCTGTTGTACTGTTGTGGGGGTTTCCCTTCAAAGTAACCTAGAGGGAGAAATGAGTTTCGCTTCATGATAGGAAATACGCAATAACTTCATTACAAGCAAACGTCCATTAGCACCAAACGAATGTTTAATACTCTAGCTGACTGTCCCACCAGAGAAGAGAATTTGGTTTATTTCTCAGTCTTACTAACGTGATACGGCACGGGGTAGGTGAACCCTGGCCTGGATCTCACCCAGCCCCTCGGTAATGCTTCTTAAAAACGAAACACCGTAGTCGTGTTAACATCGAAGAACATTTCGGGAGGACAAAAAGGGAAAAAAGGAAAGAAAGAAACGGAACAATGATACGGAGCGAAAAAAAACAATAGAAAGCCCATAAAGTAGAAAAGGACTAGAGAAATCGCATGAAATTAAGGAAAATTAACATTTTCAGACATCGTTTTCCTTTCCCAACACTTAAGATGGTAAAATTCTGGTGCCAAAATATAAATTCAGCTATAAAGGACTTCACGGAGCCACATATAAACATCAGGGCACTGGATTTTTAATCAAATCAGATTTCAAATACGAATAGATTTAAAAAATAATAAGCAAATTAAAAATTCCAAAATTTTAGATTTACTAGATTAGTCACTGGAAACGGTTCAAAGGAAACCAAAGGGGCTGACAAAACTGAAGAACAAGCGGACGCGAAACGACCATTATTTCCACAATCGTTAACACAATTCATTTATTTGTCGAAATCAATCACCAATTACAGTGTTTAAAGAGACAATTATACTATAAATGATACAGATAAAGTAATAAATCGAGTATTATATATAATATAATTCCGGATCATGTTATTCATAATCATCGACTAAGCTTGATAAATTTGACAATTACTAAATATTTATCACATTTACCGGTTAGGTTATTAAATTTTCAACTCGTAGTGGGAAATTTAATGTTTGCTCAGATGCCTGACTTCTGTCACTTTTCTGATAAAATCCAAGCAAATCAAACAGCTGTCCTCGGAAGTAACAGAGTCAGAAATGGAGATGGAAGAGAGACAGAAGCCAATCATTTGAGAAAACTTTTATACTTAATAGCTGAGTTGAGTTTTGATCCCGTTTTTCACCCTTTTTGGGTATAAGAGGATACGACAAAAGGATTTGGAATCGCGACTGTAATTTCTTAGTCTGGCTCTTAAACCACTACAACACAAACCTCCCGCGAGAAAGCTTACGAGTTGAACATATTATAAACTAGCCGGTAAATGTGATAAATATTAAGTGATTTGTCACATTTCCAAGCTTAGTTAGTGATTATAAATGATAAAAAAAACATATAATTGCTCGATTTATAACTTTCACCGCATAATATACAAAGTAAATATCAGAAAGAAGATGGGAAACAATAAAAACTCCAAATTTTCGTTAAAATGACTCTTTATTAACATAACAATTCAGTTAGTATTAAATATAACTGTAAAAAAAAACTTAAAACTGGCACTTGAACACACTATAAGGAAACATTACAACACTCGAAGAAAGAAAAGTAAAAATAAAAATAAAAATCCGACTTACAAAAGGTTCGACAAAAGACGCGTTCGCAAGAAAGTACTCGGAGTAATGAAGAGGGAAGATCGGTAACAGCATTCTACAGCACATCGCCTCTCGATGGTCATCCCTGCGAACGCGCCTTTGGAAAATTAAAAAGGCACTAATTCATTCATCTAAATGCATTCCAATTATTTTAATTATAATTATTAATTAGGTAACATGATTTTGATTATTTTTTAACGAGTCTTTGCGTGCACAAATATTTTTTTCCTTTACGTCATGGAACGTTTTCGAAGATTTCGGCGTTTGAATAACCTCTTGGACAGAGCGAACTTCGAAATAACCTTCAAAATCCCGTGACCAATCACAAGTCTTCACCGGTCATGTTAACAATGTCATCTTCAGAAGTTTGTCAGATGTGACAAACTCTTGGCAATTCCCTCCCTAAAATTCTAACTAAAAATCTCAAATCTACTACTCCTTCACCTTCACATAATGGGAATTATTCTACAACTCTTAGTGGCAGTTGTTCCTCAATGATTTTCCTCAGGTACCAAGAAAACGCCCTCGAGGTCCTTCGCAGCTGAAATCCCCGTGTATGCGTCACTATGCATGTTACGGTAAAAGTGATAAACCAAACGAATATATATAATTCCCAGCCATCATTCATAATTACCACTAAATTTAGTAAAAGTGACAAATTACCCAATATTTATCATATTTACCGGCTAAAACCTCCTCGTAATGGGTAATTCAATAAAAGTTTGATCAGATGATCGGCTTCTATGGGTATTCAAACTGAGGTTAAGCAAGTCAGCTGCCCTCCGCAAGTAAAGGGCCAAAATCAGAGAACTGATACATAACAAGGGATACAAGAGATGAAGAATAGATAAAAGTCAAGCATCTCTCTCTTAGTTAAGTTCTCCCGATTACGAGTAACAGATTCTACAAACCACCCGGTGAATGTGATAAATATTTGTCACTATTATCAAGCTTAGTAGGTAATTGTGAATATTCGCCGGAAGTTATATATATTTGCCCGGTTTATTACTTTCACCGTAACATATATTTAAAAAAATTAAAAAATCTTTCAGTCGTAGGGATACCGCCACTGATATTATCACGTGGGGGTCGTTTCTTAATTACTTTTTCAAAAATAAAAATCGAAAAGATAATTAATAATATATATAATAACAAAACAAAAAAAAAGAAACTTAAACAAGAAATTAATAAGGTTGAAGAAGAATAGTTTTTATCTGTTTTCGCCAATTTTGTTCCTTATTCTGCGTGTCCTCTTAGCCACACGAAATCATTTTGACAAACCTCTTATAGTTGGGCACCCGACACAAAAGACTGGAGATCATTTCCCAAAGAATAAACAGAAACAGAGAACCAGGAAGATGCAAACAAATAACAAAGGAAAAATGAGGAGAATCTGAACATATCTGGAAATCCTGAAAATACCTTAAAACAATAATCGGTGGATTACGTATAAAAAAAAAGCGAATTTTCCAAGCCACATCCCGCTCCTTCACCCCCATCTCCACCCACCCCAAAAGCAAATAACGACACACATACACACACAAAAAATAAGAAAAAACTCGAGGCAAGAGGGCACTTGACAGAATAAAAGAATGGAAAAGAAAAGGGCGAAAAAAAATTTAATGAAAATATTTGAACAGAATAATTTTTCGTTCAGGTTTTGAAGGGAGGAGGAGGAGAAGGAGGCAGCAAAAGAAGGGAGGAGGCGAAGGAAGAGATAAAAATTATTTTTCTACTTCGTCAAACAAAAAATGGAGTAATAATTACAAAATCATTACTGTCATCGTTTGAAACAGTTTTTCCCTTCCTCCTACTCTTCCTCCTCTCTAACCCCCTTGTCCCCTTCCCCTCTCGAGAGATGAAGATGAAAATTAACGCTAGTTCTTGTCTTATTTAAAAAGCACAAGAAACTTTTTTTTCTTTCTTTAACATTTTTAAATAAAAAAAGTAAATAAAAATTAATGTAAACTGTTAAATAAATCGAAAAGTCATGCTTCTCACTCACACACTAAAAAACAATTCACTAAAAACCTATATTAACAGTATTTGGCAATCCAAAGTTTACCTTTTACTTCAATCTTCTTTCTTTTCTTTGTTAAAGAGTCGAGGGAGGTGGAGGGAGAGAGACGGGCGTCGTGGACTTGGAGGAAGAACGGGGCATGAGTGCCCATCCACGATTCACTCTGAATTTGTTTTCGAAAACCATTTCTTTTAAGTGTGTTAATAATGTTAATGTTTCAAATGATAAGCCACTGGAAATACTCAAACTGACTGAAATCAAATCTTCGGAACGTCTGGAGAATATAAGAAAAAGCTCCCTCTCACATCAGTCCCGAGAATTTGAGTCCAGTGGCATGACAGCCATAACAGCCGTTATTATCACTAATAACACTAGCCAACTATTTGTTTTGCTTACGGGTTTCGGTTTCCGTTTCCGATTTGAACTACAGGAACTCATTTGAATGTAAAGAAAACCGGAAACTAAATCGATGGAAAACCCCTCCAGCTCCCCCTCTTTCTCCAAACCAAAAGTAAAAAAAAAACGGAAAGAAGGCGAGGCGACGGGCGGGAGATGAGCCAAGGCCAAACATGACGAAGGAAAAACCATTTGAAGCGGTCACGTGAACTACAGGTAACTCGGTGGTGGAGAACAAATCTGCAGAAGGGCCGTCAAGCATCCGGCTTCGTCTCAAAATACAGAGACACGATGCTATGCTTCTTGCAGAACGCCCACCACCACCTGAACCCTCCCAAGCCCGTGAACCTGAAATCGGGATCTCGCTTCTGTCGTAAGCTCTCGACAAAGTTCAACACGGAAGAGAGAGGCTTCTGGGTTCGTCGATTGAACGGCGACACGGAGATCTGACAACAGAATTCCAGGACCGCGTTTTCCTCCGTCGGCGTGAGGCCGGCTTCCTCCAGGACGACCATTCGCTTCGTCTTCCCTAAGATATTGTCATAAAGCGTTCCTTTGGGTATTCCGTAGCGAGAGGCTGCCTGCGTGAATCGCATTCGCTGCGTCACGACCGCATCAATTGCTTCATTCAGTTGAGCCCGAGTCCAATTGGGAGTTCGCAGGCGCATAAAATACACCGGAAGATCTACAAAATACAATCAACTTGACTAAAAGAAAAAAACAAAACAAAACAAAACAGGCAAAAAACTGAAAATGCCTTTTTCATGACACGACTTTCACTAATTCAGACCCCCTCCCCACCCATCCCTACAAAATCAAAACAAAAATGTTAGTAACAAACCGAAAGTTTATAAAAACGAAACTAAAAGAAAAAATTCGATTTCCGGTGACACAGGAAAAAAGAAGAGGAAGCACCCAAAAGTCCAGCCAGTTTCAAGTTTCAGCTAAACAGTTTTCAAAAACCTATTTCATCCTGTCACCAACAGCTTTTAAGTATGACAAACTCTCAAATAAGAAGCGGTAAAGAAAGAAAAACCGGAAACCTCATTTTGAAAAAAATTTTCAGACTGAGTCGTAACGGTTTTTGATGACGTCATCGGTTTTCCGTTAAGGAACGCGGAATTCAAAAACGTGAACCAGCGTCCGATTTTTCTTCCTTTCTTTCTTTGTTTAGACAAACAGAAACAGAAACAAAAACAAAGTTTAGGATTAAAGTGAATGAATCATTCCGATTAGACCACACCTCTCCAAACCAAAGAAATTAGGTTAGAACACAATAAAAATCCGTTACTACAAAAAAGAAAAGTAAAACTTCAAAAAAGTACAAAAATCGCAAAAACACGCAAAAAAACGAGGGAAAAAGGAGGAGGAGGAGGGACTGAAAAAGGAAAGGAAGGAATTGTCAGGGAAACTGCTAAGAAACGAAAGAGTATTTCTGTTTCCGGCGACTGGCGCTCCTCCCGTGAGACGCCCGACTGCTGACCATTCCCAGCGCCTTCGTCCGTCTCCAGAGAGTCATCACGGGAATGGCGCATCTCTCCGCGGCGGGTTTGATGGGAGTACCGCCGCGGACGAGCTCGATGGCCGTCACCAGATCGTCCTGAGTCCATTTCGAGTTCAAACTTTTCGATTCTTGTAGCGCTTTCGTCCAAGCTCTTTCCTCGGCGCTATTTACATAATCAGGACTGTTTGATAAAGAATATTCTGAAAAATTTAACAAGTTTCCCGTCACCACCAAACAGCAAAATAAAGCCTCTTTTAAATTCTTTTATTTGTCTCGACGACACGCTGCTTCCCTCTCTATTTCTCCCTAACATGCTCCAACCCCATGAACCACTTTTAAAAGAAAGCTTTTTATTTAGCGATAAAACCCTAAAATATCACCGGAAATATATAGTGAAGAGTATCCGGATGATCCAGCCTGAAAATTTTCATTAAATAAAATGGTAAGAGGGTGAGGGAGGCCCCCGGAGTGGATACTTACCGGCTAAAGTGGAGGTGGAAGCACCGAGCCAGCCATGAGAGCTTTCTAAGAGCTTGGCCTGAAACAAAACAAAAGACACAAAATTAGAAAAACTAACAACACAAAATCTGAACGATGCAATATTGAAGGAGAGACGCCATCTTCCATGAGTAGAATCGCTAGAACGAGAAGAAAGAGCCGAAAAGGAAGAGGGAAGAGGAAGAGAGAGAGAGAAACACTTCGGAATTTATGAGAGAAGGTAACGGAGCGAACTGCAAACAGCGAATTATTTAATTTGGGAAAGGCAGAAGCCGTTCTGGAAACAAGGGCCGCCGAAGGAGGAACGGAAAGCCCATAAAGCAACGAGGAAGGAGGGGGGGAGGCAAAGCGCGACACAAGGGAAGATTTCCTTCCCTCCCTTCCTACCCTTTCGCCTCCTCTCGCTCCCCGCCAAACTCGACTTTCAATTATGAATAAAATATTAAAAGGGAAACAGGACTCTCGAAAAGCTGCCTCAATCAAAGAGCTTTACAAACACGGCGTGTGTTCATATGCAAAAACCTGGAGCCACGTTTAAATAACGGGGGAAACCGTTCACGAAGCGAACGCGTCGACATTTTCTAAACGGCCCGAAACCCCGATAAATGATTAATGACCCAATTCAAGGGAAATATAATATCTTACGTTTGCCGGAGAGAAAGAGAGAGTGAGAGAGAGGGATAGGATGAGGGGGGAAGAGAGCGAGACCGAATTAAATTTTCAGGCGCGGGAAAGCCGGATGGGAAAAGGTTGGCACGGGAGTGAGGAAAGGATGAGGACGGGAAACAGTCTCACCGTCCGTCTTTCTGACAAATTCTTGCCTCCTAAAGGGGAGAGGAGGCGGGGAGGTGATGACGAATAAATGAATTTTCCGCGATCAGCCTGATCTCTAAACAAATTGGGTATGTAAGCTATCTGACTCTTGTTCCCGGCACCAACCCCCCTCTTCCAAGGCAAGGGACGCTCCCCAAGAAAGGACTGAAAAAAACCCGCAAACTTAGTTCCACTTTCCATTTGTGTAACTTTATGCTTATACAGGATAAATATTTAAAATGGCTGCCGGGCAAATTGTGTTTCATTTATTGAAACAACCCATTATTTTCAGTATAAATGCAAATATATTATTTATATTATTTACAAAGGTCTCAAAATAAATGAATCAAACTATTTTATTACATCACCCCAAAAATGGTTTCCAAGAGAAAAAAGGGAAGAAAGATGGAAGAGGAGGAATGGAGGACGAGAGTGACTCATTCAAACTCTCCTCTACCCCTCCCTCCTTCTCTCATCTTTTGATTGAATAAAACTCGCAACTTCACCAGCGGTTTCCAATCCATCTTTCACTCTAATTTAATTCAATTTAAATTAAATTTGATTTACAATTTCTTTTCTTCTTCCCCTCCTCCTCATCCTCCGCCTCTTCTACCCTAATTATAGTCGACTTGTCATTCCCTGTCGTATAATGGTCGGGACAAAGAATAGAGAGAGAGAGAGAGCCTGAAGGTGTGCTCGGAAGGGGATTTCGACACTTCAACCTCCAGAAAAATGGGGGATCGTTCATTTTTCCAACAGGATTTCCAAGAACTGAGAGAATGGGAGGGGGAAGAAAAAGGAGTCAATGGCCTCTCCTAAAAGAGCTCAGACTCCGTTTAAGACGGATCAAAGTCAGGCAAGGAACAGTCGAACGAAGCAACAACAACAAAAACCTTTTTAACCGTGAAATCCAAAGCGGGGAAACATAAGGAGGGCGGAGGAGGAGGAGGATCATGATCCGAGAAAGGATCTAAGTAGTTAAACATTTAATTACGGTCGAAAGCAACGAAAACATTTATTTAAGCAAGAAAAACTAAAAAAAAAATTTTATTTATTTAAATAAAAGCATTTAAATATTTATTCATCCGGACTTTGACTCATTATCATACGGATTGGATTATCAATGGCGGCTTTGTTAAACTCCAAAGGAGGAGGCGGAGAAGGAGATTGAAGGGAGGGGAGGGGCAAAAATATAAAAAGAACAATTGCACGTGTATTGTTAGTCACCCTTGTGGAAATCCAACAGAGGGAGAGAGAAAGAGAGCGATGAAGAGGGTAGAAGGAGGGAAAGAGATGGGAGAGGGCCGAACCGAATTATTACAAATAATAATAACAATGAATTAAAACCAGAAACTCAAACGAAATAAATAAATAAATAAATAAAATAAAATAAAAACCAAGTGGGCGAAAGAGAGAAGAAGGGAAGGAGGGAGGGAGGGAGGAGAGTGAGAGAGAGAGAGAGAGAGAGAAAGCGAGGGAGTGTATTTTTAATATCGTAGTATTGACTCGAATTTGATTATAGGGAATAATAAAATTGCTAATTAAATTGGAAAATGAAAAATTTTTATATATAGCATTGATGTTTGGTTGATGACGATGATGACGACGGCGGCGGCCATGTTGATCATGGCGGCGGTGGCGGGAATTGACGTTTTCCTTCCTCTCTACTCCCTCCTTCACCTCCCTTCGGAAATTTTATTGCGACCGGATTCAAATATTCGATAAAATTGAATTAAGGAAATGTCTTCTGTTTTTTTCGGTTATACCTCCCCCGCCCCGCCTCCTACTCCCACCACTCGAGAGCTTTTTCGGACTGTCGGAGAAAAAAGGTTTTTTATTTTTTTTCATTTTTCCTCTTTTTCCCCGTGATCGGAAGTTTTTAATTTATATATATTTATTTATTTTTAATGGAGCTTTTTATTAAAACTCCCTCCTGGAAGCTTATCGAATCTGAAATATGAATAATTTGCTTTTTGTTTTTAAAGCTCTAACATCGAGAGTGAGGTTTTTAAGTACTTTGAAAATACCAAAAAGATGAAAGAAGGAAACGATTCTACACTGAATCCTTTCCACCATCCAAAGTTTTAACATCAAAGCTTTTAAAAAATAATTATTTCATTAATCACCGGAAGTATTAGTTCTTTTGCACTTGCAAAAAAAAGCAAAGTTTTATATTTTAAAAGTAAATTATACTTTATCATGAAAGTATTTATGTAGAGAACGTGTAATGTGTCACTAGAGCTGAAGTCAACTGTCTCGCGTAACGTGTCACTGGTTCCTTTCGTGCCGCTTTTTACGCGGTTATTTATGTTTTATGAACAGCGTTCGACTCCTTTTTTGCGCGAACAAACCACCAACCAGAGACTTTCTGTACAATTTGGTGAATTTCTCACTCTTGAGTTAAAACTGTATATTTGAAATGTATATTTTTAAAACTATAACAACCATTGTCAAGGGAACCTACTTAGTTTCTTTCCTCAGGACACGAAAAACGAACGAAAAACTAAAGCTAAAAATACTAGTTTCGTCAACCATAGGAAGAATACTTCTTTTTCCTGGTAGCATTTGATCTTGTTCAAATGAAACACCGCCTTCCATCAAAACACATTTCCCACCCTTTTAACGGTTTCCCACCGTCCACTCGTCACTCGTTTTGTTCCGCGACAACATTTTCGGATTTTTTTACACTTCTTATATGCGTTCGTCTGTCTTACTCATCGCCACTTTTCTCATCTTTTCTGGACAAAGAATGGAAGAAAGAAAGGAAATCTGTTTCGTGTCTTCTTTCACCCTCGAAAACAATTCGTTTTATTATGTTTTATTACGCATTCATCAATATTCACAAGAGAGAAAACACATTTTAAGTGTTTATTCCTCACGTCCGAAATAAACAACATAAATTCTTCATTAGTTACAAACATATTAAAATAAAAAAAAATTTAAAAAAAAGAAGAGAGAAGTTTACAGCGGAGGAAAAAGAAAAAAATAATAAATAATCTCAAAATAATTCCAAATATAAATAAAAATGAATTACGGAGTGTTAGGGAAATAAATTGACGTAAAGAAATGATGCTTCGATTATGTAAATAAAAGATTAATTAAAGTTGAGAAGGGTCCGTGTTTATTATGAAAAATGTTCGCCCACAGACTTTCAAACCATAAAAACTTTGAAGCTTGAGCTTCACGAATCACACATTGTTAAGATGGTTGTTGGATGGATGGATGCAGGAGGAGGAGGAAGAGGAGGAAGAAGAAGAATGGTAACCTAACTTCCTGCTCCTCGGGGAACCTGTTTTGTTTAAACAATGTTTCCCCTGGTTGTTCTGTTCGGTTCTTTTGGGATTTTTTCATCCCTGTGCGTGGAGGTTCTCACCTTACTGGAACGGGAAATCTCCAAAGAGATGGAGGCAGGTAAAGGAAAATGACTGATTTCTAAGATCCACCCCCTCCCCTTCCCTCTTCTCTCGTTTCCCCTCCCAAAAAGAGCTCAAGACGCCACTGATTTCATTTCCTGAACTTGTGAAATCTCCGTCATCGGATTCGTTTTAGTTGAGTTTACACTTTTTCCTTTTTTAATAAATTATTTATTTTAGTTTTAAAATAGTTTCATGTTGGTATCCATGAAAACTGTTTTTCGGCCTTTCTTCCCCCACCCGCCATCTTCCTTCTCCCGTACAAACATTTCAATTCCATTCCGTCATCGTCATCGTTGTTATTATTAATGGTCATTAGTCGAAAGCATTCGGCGGTGAGCGCCCATTTTTTCGTCTTCGTCTTCTTTCTCGTTCGTGAATAGTTTCGATTCAACAAAAACCAGGGCTGGCAAGCTTAAAAAAGAGTTTGGGATAATGACGAGGAGGATTCTGATTGCCATTTAAGTGTTGAAACGGTCTTTCAAGGAATGTGAACAGTCCTTTATATAATAACCAACTTGTTTTAAATAAAATATAAAGACTCATCTTCATTGGCTAATATTAAAAAGAACTAAGACGGATGGTAACAATGGTTTCTAAGTGGTAACAACGAGTAGGAGAGAGGGTGGCCAAGGGGAAGGAGAAAGAAAAACAGCATAAAAAAAAACCATGATTTGCTTGAAGTTTGTGAAAACATAAAAACTCTTCAGAGTTTATGTCGAGTTTTTGACTGAGTCAATGTTTTCTTTCTTACATGTTCCAAAGCGGGTCATGAGTTTGCAGACCGACGGGGGCCGTTTTCATATCCCGAACCGGACGGTGTCGGTTGTTGTTGTTGGAGGGAGGTGAGGAAGACGGGTAGTAGCGTTGACTCCGTAGCCTCGAGCCACCGATAACTAAAGCATTTCCTCGGAATCCGTTTTGAGTATGAGCGTACAACCCCCTCAATCCGTTTTCTCTTCTGCTTCTCTCTTAAGAGCAACGGCGACCGGCGTCTGCCGCAGACCCACGAGCGTTCTTCTACAAGAAAGAACCAACAATTTCCGATTGATTACGCTTATTTGTCCTGATTTTTTTCCCCCACGTGTCCGTGTCGGCGGAAGGTCGTCGAGAAATTTTGGCGTCGGCCCTGCAAGAAGGGACTGCAAGAGCCAATCTCCAATGTTGGAGAAGGAACAAGGGAAGAAAAACCAGAGAGAAGATATCGACGAACAGCTTCAGCTCGAACAGGTTCCATTGGCGACCTGTCTTCATTCGGGTCCTGACATCAAGTTGTCGTCTACAGGTTTTGCTAATTAACCGGCCTCAAGCTACACTCTCGACTAATTAGTCCGAGAGGCGGAGAAGAAAAAAAGGCCTTCGATGGCGACAGCGGCAAGAGCTCTCAAAACCCAAACGTAAATGCACACGCACGCCAGTGAACCGGATGCTATGTTTAGTGGTCCGATTCCATTTTTTTCTGTTGAAAATTCTCTTCTTTCATTTTCTGTTGGGTAAATAATTAAACATATTTCATACCGTAAATAAAATCCACCATATTTTTTATTCCTCTCCCTCCTCCTCCTCTCTCCCCCAGCTTCCCACCTTCCCACCTCCTCTCCTTCTGCTTCGCTTCTCTCCCTTCGGTGAGCTCGGAAACTTTCCATCATGAAATTCGATTATTGATGTCCACGCTTTTTCCAATTTTCACTTTTTTAATATTCAATGTGATTTTTTTTAGGTTCGTTTTCGTTCAGTGTCCGACTGTCCTCGGGTCTACACAATTTCCGCAGTCTCGTCAAATCAAAAACATTTGAGCCCAAAAAAAGGAACAAATAAGAAGATCATCTGGAAATCAGTTTTTAAGAAGAGGACGGTGTGGTAAGGATAGAAAGGTAAGAATATGCTGCTGTAAGAGTGATAAATCGGGCGAATATGTATAATTCCAAGCGATTATTATTAATCATCAATATGGAACGTACCAGAGGAATTCGGCATCTGAATGACCGCTAGGTTAGAGCTGTAGAGATGAAGACGGAATCCAAGCATCTGAGCAAACTTATATTAAATTCCCCGTTAAATCTTAGGGGTTCTAGAAATCAGCCAGTAAATGTGATAAATATTGAGTAATTTCTCACTTTTATCGACTGCTTTTTGATTCTTTTATGAGATTGGGCCGACTTAAGGAAATAAAAAAAAAATATTTTCACGCCCTTTTTAAATCGGAGACCACAACCGCCTTTTGTTGCCTTCTCATCTACTCTTCTTCATGATCATTTTACTTCGCGTCCGCGGCCAAAGTGTACAAACCGCGAAATTTGAAAGTCGAAAAAGTAAGAAAATAACAATAATTAAAACAGCTAAAAGCCAAAGTGAATAAAAGAAAAAAAAATAAATTTGAGAAACAATGAATCATAAAACGAAACGAAAACCTAAAAAAAACCGGAAATGAAAATGTTTAATTTCCCCTAAAAACAATTGAAAATGGTAAAATTAACATAAATTATTGGTTGGAGAGTGAAAATGGGCTGACGGGTGTGGGCTTGAGGAGAAGAGCAAGCGGAGAGGGGACAAAGAGGGCCGTTTCTCCATCTTTTAATTATAGATTTCGTCAAGTGATCCCATGATATATTGCCCCCAAAACTTCGGCTTCGATGGTCTGTACCGTACGGAGGTTTCTTTTCAGATTTGTCTTCTATTCCATCTTTGTATCTGATGTCAAAATTTTCGGCAAGTTGAAGGCATTTTTACCAAACACGTCGTTTCTTTTCCATTTTAAATAAAACACGATGAGGTCTCGTTTAAAATCCCTTTCCTCCCGCCCTGTCCTCCTTCCATCTTTCTTACCCTTCATCCCTCTCACAAATAAAACTTTCTCAGAAGGTGGAAAAAAGCCGTCCGGGGTTTCTAAAACCACTTATCAGCGAAAGGATTTAGATGATAATTAATCGCCACTTTTCTCGAAAGGGTGGAGAGAGAGAGGGATGGAAAAAGAGAAGGAGGAGAAGGTGGGGCGGGGCGGGGGGCAGCCAGGGCAGATTATCCCCAGAATTCGAGATAAATACAGCCTTAATTATATTTTAAATGTTGTTGCGTGACATAACTTAATTTTTTTCTAATTTAAAAAAAAAATTAACGTGGCGGGAAAAGGTCGCTGTTGCCAAACATCGACTACTATCCATTAGGCGAGAACGAAGGAGTGAAAAATGGGGTAAGAGAGTGGGGTGGATAAAGAGAAGAAAAACGATCGAGGTGTTAAAGTCTTAGAACTTTGATGTCCAGCATTAGCCCCCTCTTCAACACAAAATTATTCAGGGTCTCGATCAAAGTAAGCGAATAAGGCGCCATCTTGAAACGGATTCCTCCGGTGAGAAGCTGAGAATAAAGCTTCGGGAAAACGTCACGTGATGGGATACATAAAAATAAAAAAACTGGGAAAACCAATTTCAAGTGATAACATATTCATGACAGTGGTGGGGGCTCGAAAACAGAAACAAAAATTTTTCTTCTTTTCTCCCCGAACCCGGCACGCGGATAATTTAATCCGAACCTGGGTTTGAGTCCGTTTGTCCGGTCGTCCGCATTTATCAAATCCCATTAACTCTTTTATCCGACCGGAAAAAACATTTTTAATAAATCTAAACAAATAATAATTAAATTTATATGGGTTTCTGGTGTTTCTGATAAGAGCCGCGCCGCACTCTTAATGGTGCATCTCCAAGTTCCCGAGTTCCCGTTCGTTATGGCTTTATAATCAAATTGTGCGCCACAAATAAATGACTTTTCATTATTTTTCTCTAATGACATTTCTCACATCCGACGCTGAGCTCAGGTACGTATCCAGGGAAGAGGAAATACCAACGGGAAGAAGGGGAACGCCGGAAGGGAAGTTGAGTACCGAAGTGTAGGTTCGAGCGCACCAAAGTTTCTTCGGTTTCCTTTTTCATCCGTTTGTGATTCCCATGATTACTGCTCATGCCGCTCACAAGAGACTTGGTAACATTCTTGCCAAAGAAATGAATGACATTTATGATCAACAAGAAGGCATATTTTTGAAAAACTAATTAAGAAAAGATTTTCGAACAATCAGAAATCAATAAAATGATATTTCGGAATCAAAAGATGGAAGAAGTTAGTTGACATACAATAGAAGAGACAAAGGATAATCATCATTCTTTCATTCCTCTTTTTTTTCATTCCGTAAGAGTCAGATGCATATCAGCACTCAAGCAAGTAAGACGTATCATAGCAGTCAAGAGAGTAGCGTTCAAGCACTAGCTCATAACCATATCATATGAAGTTGTGTTCTGTATTAATCTTTGGTGTTTGTTGGAACTTGTGAGCTAATATCGAATGTAGAATGTAATGTAGTGTCCAATTATTTCTGCACTAAACCATCGCTCGGGACAATTATAAAGTGCCAGTGACGCTCCCACAGCTTCGTATTCCCAAGGGCCAAGGGCGGCGGACCTAATTAGGAGCCCAAGTGAGAAAAATAAGAGAAATGGGGAAGGTCACAACAAACACGTGAATAGCATTTGGGCGAGGAAGGGTAGCACGACGGGGTTAGGTGGAAGGAATGGAAATAAAGACACCGAGCCTATCAACCAAATTAATTCCAAGCATAAATCGGGAGGAAACCGGAAACGAGGTGCAAGGAAGACGGGAAATGGGCCTTGGTTTGGAAACACAAAACGTGGAGAGGCTGCGTTTGGCTCGATAGGATGGAGGTGGAAGGATGGGAAATGACGGGGAAGAGGGAAGCGGGACGGAGTGGAGAATAGGAAAGGGCTGTTCCTACCAATGCCCACCCGGTTTTGCTACACGGAACAATTTATATTATTAATTAATAGTAAATAGAGAATAGAAATCCGGAGTATAGATAAATGCGTAATTGGATATAGCATAATACTGGATTATGGGATGATGAATGAGGCCTTGTTCCATTGCACTCGGATTTTCAAACGATAAATCAGCGGAGCCCAGTCTGGCGACAGCACCACCCCTCCCTCCCTCTCTTTCTCTCTTCCTCTTCCTCTGCCTCCTCTCATCTCTCTTCCCGTCCTCCGCCTCTTTTCAAATTAATGTTATTGTTTATATTAATATTGTGCTTTAGAGAAGCGAACTTCCTTTTCATTTTGCATCAAATGCTAGCGAGCGCGCTGAAATATCAGGGCTCGAGGCATTCCAGGCATGTGTAATTAGTTACGTCAGGAAACTCCAAAGACAAAGGAAGAGAGAGGGATGGGGGTAATGAGAGAAGGCGTAGGGGAAGGCAAAACAGCGAATGAAACCCGGGAAAAGGAATCACACAAACGGATTTAATCAGTGTGCAAAATGGGGGAGATGACCATGATTTGCTAAGATATAAATTCTTTTCTTGTTCTGACGATTGGAGAAAAGGCTCGAGCTTTCGTTTAGTTTAAGAAGAGTCACTGTTGGGTTTTTCGCTCTTTCAACTTGACTCCACCGATCGCAACTTGATCGAATCGTATTGACCAGTTTCCGCCATTTTTGTTTTCATCCCCTCTCACCGCCATCTTTTAATCTCCGTCCGCGAAAACATAAAAATTAATTTTTTTCCCTCTTCTTCAATTTTCGTTTGATTTATTGCTTCGACCTTTTCACAAGAGCTCGCTGTGTTCGAATACATTTCCATCCGCGACTCTCTCCCTAACCTCTCCCGCTTTCAACCAAAAAAATTTTTTTTGTTTCTCCTATCCAAAGGTAGTGACACAAGAGGTGGCGAACGGGTGGTAGAGGTGGAAAGGCAGGATATGAGGAGATTTAACCAGAGGATTTGGGCCTTCGTCCGGCGGAGGTGTAATGAAAACCTAATAAAGGAGTTCAGGTGGGAAATGACGAACTATAAAATGATTTTCAATTTAATCGGGGGGGAAACGGCATTAAGGTTTGTCCGAACGGGAGATCCGTTCGGGGGAAAGCCGTCACTAAGCCATCCGAATCACGGCCTGGATTATTTCCAAACACAATCAACACCCTTATCACCCCGCCCCTTCCCACTCATCCTATGCCTTCGCCGCACACATGCATGCCTCCTTTCCGTGCTCGTCTCCCTACCGCCTCTTCTGCACTCGGGAAGCCTCTTCCCTGCCGAGGGGATTAGGCTTTAATAGTTCCCCGCCATTTTAATGTTCAACTTTCAAACTATTAAAGCCCGTTCGCCGATGGGTTTTCCCTCGGAAACCTTTTCCCGCCTGCGATAATTATTAAGTATAAAATTAAATTATAAAAGAGGGAAAGAAGTTTTTCGCGAGGATCTGACACGTCAAAAATGAAACTGAGAAGAAGGGAGGAAATGGGGAGAAAGAGGAAGACACCAAACCGAAAATACAACAAATTCAAACAAAAAACAACGCGAAATTCCTCACTCTGAGGGATTTCACCAGTTAGCCCCTCACCAACTCCTCCCCAACTCACGGGAAAAAATCAAATTATTAATTTAAAAAAATTATTCCTATGGCCTCCTCTTCTTTTTTCTCTTCCCGGTTCTCCCACTCTGCACAGCCGATTTTTCATTTACGCCGCAAAGAGAAATAAAAGAAAAATTTCTGGGCCTGGAAAAACTCATGTGAAAAAAAAGCCAAAAAGCAAAACCCAAACTGATTATTTCCGTCATCGCGATCCTCCCTCCCCTTCCTTCTCCCTCCCCTTTCTCCCGCGTCATGATATTAAAAACAGTTTCGTGATAAATGAATGCAATTAAGCAAAAATCAAGAACTTCCCAAAAAGCAAGCAAGCAACACCAACAGCTCGATTCAAATTGAAATTTGTTTCAAATAACTATATACCGAAAAAAAGAGAGAAAATTGGTTTTCGAGGAGAGAAAGAGAGAGAGAGAGAGAGAGGAGGAGAAACAGCGCCAGCTTTCAAAATGTATCTGTCAGGGTGACTGTTCTTCCGCACCTCCTTCCTTCTTCTCCTCCTCCTCCTCTTCCTTCTGCACTCTTCCTTTCCTCTCACGATTTCGAACTCCTTTACTCCTCCCCTCACAGAACTTTGGGTTCCATTTTCCCCCCTCTCCTCCTCCTCTCTCGACCTCTTCAAAAACATAACGAAATGAAGGCAACTTTTATTATAATTATTATTAGTTCCATTACATTTGAGGATCCCGCGAGGTATTTATTGTTGTTAATATTGTTATATATTGGGCCGGGTTTTAATGGATCCGGATGGAGGAAAATGGCGGATTTACTTGTTTCATCGATTGTGCAAAACTTTTCCTGTTATCCCGAATGAGAGATAATAGGGGAGGGGCTCAGAGGTGGAGGAAGCTGGAGACGCAGAGAGAGAGAGAGAGCGAGAGGGTTTTAAGGTAAAATGGTCGTGATTATAAGTTTCAAGGAGGAATCAGAGTCACGAAAACTTCTCCTATCTCTCGTTGGTCAATATACTGGGACTTTTTAAAAATTAACAGCTCTATGTCTATGGAAGAACGAGGGGGTGAACGAACAAATGACAAAAGGAACGAAGAAAAGGTTTCAAAAACTGCAAAAAACTGAACAGAGGTAGAAAGAGGAAGTAGAAAAAGAGGGGAGGGGGAGAGGAAGGAGAGGGGAGGCGGAATAAGAGATCAACGATATGAGATGCTGCGTATTGCTAACTCCTCAAAAAATAAACATAATTCTCTCATGTTTGTAACGGTTTTTAACTTTAATTTATTTCAATTACACCGCGATGGGTCACTGAACTGAATCTCTTTCCTCATGTTTAACTCGCATACGCACATCACACACACACACACACGTTCGTACGAAACCTACATAAAAAGGAAAAGAATTTCAGTTAGCTCAGCTTCTTTCTTCCATCGAGCCACGTGCGATTTAAAATTTAAAAAAAAACCGGAAGAATCAAAATCCACCGCCTTTCTCAAAAAAAGGGGAAAAAATTTATTCCCTTAAACACTACTGTGGAATTAAATCCGCTTCCGGTTTCAACTCTTTCCGCCATTTTTCCTACAATTTAACTTCCTCTTTTCCCGACTGTATACCCCATCCACCACAGATTTCTATAAATAAGCGAAGAGAATTTCAAGTAGATGGGTGATACTTTAGAAAGATGGCGAAGAAGAAGAAACTGATAAGAATTGACATCTTCCAAGGAAGAGAGATAGAACGAGTGATGAGGAAAGGGGAGAGGGGGGAGGAAGAGAGAAATGAAGAAAATGGAAGCGAAATCAACGAACCCCGGCAAATCCCAGCTCCAGGTAGCTTGAAAGCGGTTGAAAGCGAGCCTTTAACTCTGTTTAATGTTATTATGAATTGTAATATTGAAGAGAGAGAGAGAGAGAGGAAGGAGCAGGAAGAAAGAGAAGGAGGAGAGTGAAAGAGAGAGAGAGGAAAGACGGTTTCTACTTCCAGGCTGGCTCCAGTCTCAACGATTATAGTTATTATTATCCTTATTGTTATTTTCTCCTCACATTCCGTTTCTTCCTTTTCATTTCCACTCCAGCTAATGTTTATTTTTATTATCATAATTATATTTTATTATAATATTTCGTCTTTGAAATTCTCTCTCTAGGCATGGCTTTGCATTTCAAATATGAACCGGGGGGAAGGCTTCCCTCCTCCTTCCTCTCTCCTCCTGCCTGGGTCCTCGGTGCTTTCCAGTGGAAAAAACACGGAAAACCGCAATTTTCGTTAGGCTAAAGCGATTTAGCCTTCCTTCTCCTCCGAAACCCCAGCTTCCACTCCTACCCCTCTTCACTTCAATTTCCTCCCTTTCGTTTTCTGGAAACTTCAAAAGGGTTCCTTTAGAAAACTTTTTAAGGAAGCTTTTTCGGAAACAGAGCCAAGAGCGAGTCGAACAAAGGTTTCGGTTTCCCATTTCTTTCAACATCTTCCATCGACGTTCCTTCAGCAGAAGAATCTGTGACTGAATATTCTGTTCCAGGTTTTCTTCTTCTGCATTGTTTCGGATTCTTTCACCCCTCCCTAGCACATTTACCTCACCACCCTCCTTGTCCTTCCACTCCCACTCGGGAAAGCAAAATTACAAGTCCACCTCCACCTCCGCCCACGCCCACGTCTCTTGTCCCCCCTCCTGTACTCTCCACCCCTTCCTGAGTTTGATTTATTTAAAAACCGAGCAATTAAGTCAGGAAGGAAGTGCAAAACAAATAACAAAAAGCGGATCGATTCCGGAAACCAAATTACAAGATCAAAATTCATTCCCATTTTAATGAAAAAAAATTCAATATAAATTTTATTAAATTGTATCTGTCAGTCGCTTCAAAATAATTAATAATTTTTTTGTTCAAGTTATCTGGATCCGTTCGAACGTAGCGAGCCGAACGGACATTGGCCGCCATTGACGAAACTCTCCTGCGACATCTGGGTAACTTGATACAGCTTTCCTTCACGCCAGGAAACGTGAAAGCGCCCAGGGCCTTCCAACACCTCCGACACAATGTCGAATGCTAATAAAAATCGAATTTATGTTCTTTTCAAGACGGGGTTTTCGACCGTAGATAATTAAATTTGTAATAGTCGTACGCAAGGGTAACCGGAAGTGCAAGAGAAACGTAAACATAAAAGAAGAAGTGCATAAATATATCGAGTAATGAAAGCATAAACACGGCATAACAAATATTGTATTAATGGGATGAAGCGTAAACATTATGCGTTCGACATAAAAAGGAAAAAAAAGAAAAGGAGCTTAAATACCTCGGGAAAAAATCGATAGAGGAAGAGGCATCAAGAGTCTCAGTGACGAATCAAGGTTTTGACCGTTTCGAGAGACCCTGAAGGAGAAGAAACAAACGCCGACATTGTGTCCTCCCACCCCATCCTCGTCTCGAGCTTTCATCAGAATGAAACAAAACTCGTTTGTGAACGTCTCACGACAACCCAATCCCGTGAGCAAATAATCGTCTGGACGTTCGCTTTCATAAGAACGGGAAAAAAAGGAAATCACGTTCGGTTTGAATTGACTTATTTTGGATTCAAACAGATTTCGATTCTTCTCTCTTTATTTACGGTCTCTGAAAACCAAAAAAAAAAGGTTCTTTAAGAGATGAACCTGTTCACCCCCCAACCCATTCACCGTTTTCCTCCCATAGATTTGGGAGAGTCAGAATGTCACGAGACTTTCCCGGGATTTCCAATACTTCTTCTCCTCTTAAAATAAAGGTGCGAAAGGTCTCCCAAAACATAAAAGCAAAACCCATTGTGTCTCCCTTTCCGTTATGCGCATGCGCAGTCTCACATTTTTTTCATTTTGACGATGTCAAACCATAAAAATACAAATAAAGGCTCAAATGGAATTACCAATTTCGTACAAATGCATTTTATGAGGCGTGGAGAGGGGATGAAGAGTGGGTGGGAGGAGCAACGAGAGGAAGGGAATTTTGATGAAGATTAAAAGGTGCAGAGTACAAGTTGGTATTTGGCTGTTTTTGGCAAAAACAACTAACAGAATTCACAAAAGCAGAGGAAGAGACATGGAAAGAAGAACATTTGTTCGAAACCAGAAATTTCAAGATCAATAGAACATTAACAACATTCCGATTACTTCTGGGTACTTTTGAACCTGGTATTTATGGTTTTAACATAGGATTCAGCACTCAAATCGAGTCAAATGCTTTTATTTTCATTTAATATTACTAAATATACATTTAAGTGACAAAAAATAAAATAAAATAAAAATAAAAATAAAGGGAATTAACAATAATAGAAGTAATCATAAACCGAAACTGCGTCCTCAATGCTCTAAATCACGAGCTACTTCTTTGGGCAGCGCCCACGCTTTCAAACTGTATTCTTAATTTTTCGCCTAAATATTCTAACAATTGTCGAATTAAGGTTTTAAGGGGGGTCAAATTCTACTTTACTTCCTTAAAATCCGAAGGTTCGTAGACTGATATTTGCGAGAACAGCTCCTTGGCTTTTTTAGAAATGCGACAGAAGCCAAGGATCTGAGAAAACTTTTACTAAAATCCTCTTTACGAGTTATGTAATGCACACATAAATTTGAATGAATAGAAGCCCATAATGTTGGCTTTGGGGCAGGCTTTTGCACCCAAGGAACAATATACAAGTGTCGTATGTATCTATGTTGATTTCCTTCATTGCGAAAAGGTATTTCAAAGGAGCCAATTTGTGTAAATGAACGCCGTTGAAGATGTGATGAAGACAAAATTGGGAAATTATTGACAATAACGTAGGTGATAAGACGACTTTGAAGTTGGGTAAGATAGAACACGAAGCTTAAAGAAATAATAATAATACGGAGAGGTAGAAGTGATGTCTCCTTAGGTCTGGACCGTTTCCTCCTGCTTCACTGTGGGTAACTTCAACGACATCCAGACATCGGAGGAAAGAAAGCTTTAAAGTTTCCTAAAAAGCAATGGACAACCCTTCTACAAAAGGAAGAAGAAAAGCTTCCCCCCCCCCACTTCTCACCTGTACAACACTCATCTACCTGAGGAAATGATGGGATCGGTGACGTGTGAGTGGGCGAGAGGTAATGGAGGGCATCACAATGATTCAAAACTTCATAGCCTGATGGTGGTGGATGACGGTGACGAGAGAGGGGGAGAGGGAGGGGAGTTATTTATGGGTTGTGAGCCAGAGTGAGGAAAAGCCGAACGTGAAATCTATTGTCGGGACGTTCGTTGTTAAAAAAGTGTTAAATTTCAATGGATCCACCGCTCTCAAATTATTTCCTGAACCGCATTTGTTTTTATCAATATTTTAGTATCGAAATACTCTTTGAATTCTGTTCATATTTATCATTGACACTTGGACGATGGAAAAAGGAGAAAAGCGTTCGGTTGGAGGAGGAGGGTGAGAAGCAACAGAGGGAGGGAAGGGTTTATGGCTTTTCATTTTTAACCTTTTATATACAATAGAGGTTTTCCCATTCGCGAAACGACCATCAGCTTTTTTTTGTTGTTGCTGTTCCCTTTGTCAGATTCCATGTCCTCTCTCTCTGTCTCACTCCTCTCTTGTCACCTTCGCAAAAAACCCAATTCTTCCTTTTCTTCCTTCCTTCAAGTCGCTTCTCACGCCTTTCGCAACCCGATCCTCGATCCGATAGCGAATAAAGAAAGAAGGACGATTGTTCGAGACTTGGAGGTGTGCGGATTTACATTGTGTACGAGAGGAACCTCGCTGGAAATCCGAAAATCTGCCGTTGCATTGTTCCCCAGATGAATTTCACGGAAGGGAAAAGGGGGGGGGTTGGAGGAAGGAGGGAGGAGAGAGAGAACGAGTTTGAGATGACCGGTGAACGTGATCTACGGTTTTATTATCGGTAGAACAATAAACAATTAGTTGGACCCGGGGCAACTATTTCTAAATTATACGTTGATAATAAATTCGGGAATTTTGCCGGATTTTGCCTCCCTTGGCACCACCGACAGCTTCGCTTCCCCTTCTCTTTCTCTTCCACTACTCTCACTCATACTGAAAACGTGTCACTTCAACTGATGAGCTTTTATTCAGAGCTCTGAATTGAGAGAGAAGAACCAAAAAGAAACTACTGTTTAGTCATAAAAGTAATTGAACTCAAAATGGCGTGAAAAAGGGAAAGTACAATTTGAATCACAGAGGAATATAACCGGAAGCAGTCATACGTGACGTCATAAAGGAAACATCAAATATAAACGATTTTGTCTTAAATTTCGACGAACCTAAATTTCAATTTATTTTTAAGGGGGTTGGAGGGGGTGACAAAAAGCTGTCGTCGATTTTTGGGGGAAAAATCTCTCTCAGTAATGAAGCCGTAAATTTCGATTCCAATAATATAATCACAAGTAACGAGAGTTTCCCGACAAACAATGGAAGGAAGAGGAGAAAATTTATGCGCGCGGTGGCCATAACAGAATAATAATGCAATCGAAGTGCATTATAGATGCACATGTGTATGGGACAACCCCCCCTAACCTCCTCCTCCCCTCTCATCATCTCTCCCGCTTACGCCCCCTCAGGGCTTCTATGAAATAGACTCCTGTTCTCGTTCTATTGTTAGATTTCCCTTTCCCTTCGGCCTCTCTCCTCTCGCGCCAGTACTCTGGATTCTGACTCATCCTCCCTTTCCCTATTTCTCCCCTTTCATCCCTCTTTCCTAGCCAACATCCCCAAACCGTGCTAAGGGTGTGTTTTGTTTCTCGTTCGGAGTAAATGACGCAACGCACCTCGCTCTCAAACCTGAGCGTCCGTCCACCACCGCCATCTCCGGTCGTCTTCCTTCCGGTGGTTCGCGACCTGACCGACCTCCTTTCTAGTTTGAGGTTTCCTTGCTTGGCTGAGTTTATATGAGCGGAATGTGGAAACCGTGGGTTTCGGGTTATGCGGGTTTTCCTAAAGTTATTAACCCTTCCGAGAAAGCCATCGTCGTACGGTCAACATGCTACTTTGGAAGTGTTCCTTTCAGCTAAGGAAACTTTTGAAATGCAAGTAACCTAAACAACTTTCTCAAGTGCTGACAGAAAACAACCACGAAGAAGAGTAGGCACGGAAAGAAAAAGGAAAATCCACCGACAGAAAAGTTCACAAACGACACAAAACGGAAGACATAAGCTAAACAGAATAATTTTAAATTTTCACACCCCCAAGCACGTCATCAGGAAAATCCCTCACCGGAAAATTAGAATCTGATAATGCGAAACACTTTTCCCGATGCATCGCTTTTTTTCCGAGTAAACCGTAACCGGAATTAAAAGGACCGTGTGGGACATCCTTTTGAGAAAAAAGGTCTTCTAACAATTCCTTTCCCATAAAACCCAAAATGATTTTGTTCTATACAAAAAGAATCGCTAATTCTCCTCATCTTATATTATTCCTTCATTTTTTCCGACGGAAAACTCAGTGAAATCAGAAATTCCTTTAAAAATATTATAACTTCATTTTGGCGCCAGCCGGCCATCTTGATTTTACTTTTGGCGCTCAATTTCAATAGTTCACGAGTGAAAACTCCTTTTCACAGGAGGAACCTTTCCTAGAGGAACAGGGACCTTTTGCTTTGAGTTTTTCTCGTTGTTTCTGTTGTCGACTCAGCTTTTAGCGGGTGACAAAAGACCGAACAAAATCCACTGGAAACCTGGGAAATTTTCCCCTCCTCCTCCTCCCTCGGGAGGAGGAGGAGGGGAAAAGGGCAAAAATACGCAGTTAATGAGGTTAATTATAATAAAGTTGATTTGGATGGGAGCAGGATTGAAGAGGGTAAGCAGGGTATGGGAAGAGGAAGAGGAGGAGGAGGAGGAGGATATGCAGCCGCATCAACGACACTGGGAGGATGGGAGGAAGGGATGAAAGAGAGAGAGAGAGAGAGAAAGAGGAAAAAAAAATTAATCATTGGTTTACAACGCGAGCATTAGTCCAAATGATAATAAGTCCGGATTCATTATCAGCTTATATAAATATGGAAATGCGAACAAAACAATCAACCGGAGAGTGGAGAGATGAGATTGGGATATAATTACAGACAGGGTTTCTGTACATGGGCACTGGTGCATAATCGCTATTGCTGTATTGACTCGTTTTTCCAAATCCAGAAAACCCTTATTAATGACAATAAATAAAAGTTTTCCGAGGGTTCCGTGGCTTCGTTGTCAGATTTTCGTCCGAAAGTTTCCCCGCTTTTTCATCCCTCACATGTTCGTCATTTCATTGTTCATTCTCTTATTCTTCTTCTCCTGTTTCGTTTCCAAAATCGATGCCGAGTGATAGGACAATAAGACAAAATGATGAAGGGAGAAAATCTTGAAGAAGTGAACGTCGGCAGGAATTTTCCATCACAAAATTGAAGACAAACAGTCGGATAAAACTCAAGAAGGCTCTGGAATTTTTTTCAAAACTCGAAATGAAATTATTTAATAGAATTGATTAAATAAAAAAACTCTCATCTGCCATTCCAAACACTCATGGATCCGTTCAAGGTAGAACAAAGAGAACGGGATGAGAAGAGGGAGAAGGAAAAGTCCAGCGTCCGCCCGTTCGTTTCCGAAGGAGAACGTCAAGGTCTCACCTAATCCTCTCGATGGCTCTCGCTGAGCGTTCAGAGTTCACCCACCCTGCTCCAGAGATACAACGTTCCGGCCAAGTCCCAAGTGGAACCTGGTGGAGGTTAATAAAGCCCTTAGCTGAGGTAGAATCAGAACGAGAGAGAAAAAGAAATGCGGGAGAGGGTGGAATATGGGGGGGGGGGGGCGAATTCAGTAATGACGCAGTAGCAAGTTCGGTTGCAGAATCAGAAAGAAGGCGCACGAACGATTGAGTACGTTACTGTTTTGACTTAATTGTCCATCGCCTGACATATCTATCATTCGGCGGGGTTGAATACAAACTAGACTGGAGGCGGTGAAGAAGGCAAAAGAAGGGAAGAAGAGGGAGGAGAGTCAGGGGGATGGAAGGACGGTGGTTTCGCCTACACCACCTTTAATTAGTTGCGTTATTTATGGCACATAGTTGTGGATCACTTGTCCATCTTTCTGAATTCAGCAGAAAATCCTCTTATCGGCCAACATCTCATTATTTCATCGGATCTCCCACGCGAACGCCTGCCCTTCGCCGAACTCCTTTTTTCTCTCATTTATTAAAGTCAGGTTTTACGCGCGTTCTAAGACAAAAACAAAAAGAAAGACGTAGATGCACCTGGGGACACACATTCCCTCTTCACTCGGACCAGAACGGCATCCAGTCAAAATTTCTTTCCTCCTTCCATTTTATTTACTCTTTCCTGTCTTTCTCTTCAAATATTTAAAGCGTGTTAGGTTCCATGGAAGAAAGGAGAATTCTGGACTTCTCAACGTAAAGTTAAACTAATATTTAACTATCATGAAAACGCTTCGGGCTAAAGTGGTTTTCTGTTACTTTCTACGAAAACTTTGCAATAATCCTCTCTTCGCTTGATATTTATACTTGTGGACGTTGTAAAGAGGAGAAAAAGGGAAGAGGCGGAAGGGGAGAAGGGATAGAGACAAAGATGGCGTCATACTCAAAAACTTTTAAATGGCTTTAAAAATCCCCGCCATCCGACGCAATCTTTTTCCTTCTCCTCAAGAAAACCCCACTTCGTCCCAGAGTCTTAAACCAACAACAGCAACCAGTATTTCTATTTTCCTGTTGGGAACAATCGCTCAGAAGGTGGATAGGTCCAAAAATGTGTTAAGCAACCCTTTCGGCCTCCCATTTTTATGTTAACAATTTGAGAGTGATGATTTTCTTTCGTTTTGTCAGTACCGTAGATGGGGATAACGGAAGAGAGGGATAATAAAAAGAAGAAATTAATAATTTGAGACGGATTTCGAACGCGCCGAGGTATGAAAACAAGGTCGTCTCTGGTTTGCTTCAACAGCTAAGTGCCAGAAAAATATAAAAAGTTCTAAATCATTAACAATGCAATATAATCGATACCCAATCACCTGTTTACAAGGCGAAATCCTTTCGACACTAAATTACTGGAAATATTGAAATGCGCTATA
The DNA here is from genome assembly GCA_016920875.1 of Columbicola columbae. Classification (NCBI taxonomy): domain Eukaryota; kingdom Metazoa; phylum Arthropoda; class Insecta; order Psocodea; family Philopteridae; genus Columbicola; species Columbicola columbae. Next base: position 613,891 of record JADMLL010000012.1, read on the forward strand.
AAATTCGGATTTCCAACCTCGAGGCCAGCTGATAAGAGAAAATTAACTATTTTCTTCCATTTATTGCTGCCATTGCACAAAAAGAATTTTGTCACAATTATGATGGCGGTTATTGTGAATGACGATAGACACCCTTCTCATTCACGAAAGGTAGCCCCCGTCTTGACCACGTCAGAAAAATTAATCGAACATCAGTGGCGACGTTATCCGAACGTAAAATTGAATATCTGCCCCGTCAGTAGTAGGAGGAGGGTGGCAGGCGAACGATTTCCTACACTCCTCCTAATCCCAAAAACCCGATTCGGTTTTTCTGCTCAACAAGACTCATTTACATTTACACCCAAATTGAGCTGCCAGAAAAACGGGGAAGGGGGAGGGGGAAGAAGAGAACTAAAAATCCCAATTTGGGAGGCAAAAACGAGGCGAGCTTTCGAGCTTTTTTCCCTTTCTTTCTGGCTGATTATTGGTTCATTATACTCTCCCGGAGGGAGGCCGCAAAAAGAGGAAACCCCGGATGAAATACAAAATTTTTGATTTTCAAATTAGTTTTTAATTTTGGAGTGGCGGCAGAAGTGTTTGCGGAATTATGCACTCGAATGCAGTTCGATGCACCGAGTGCCGGTGACATTTGTCTCTATTCTCCCTCTCTTATTTTCATTCACCCCTTTTCCTCGTCACGACCACCGGCCAGTTTTTTCTCTATTAAACTTCATCTATCGTCGACGTCATTGTCACGGTTGTGTTTCCTCGAAGAATTAAGTTAAGGCAAGTACTTACATCCCATGAGTCAGATGAAAGAGAGAAGCCATCACTCAGTTAAAAATCAGCAATTATACAGATGAATAAACTTACCTATAGAAAATAAGAAAACGAGATGAGCTTTCAGTTCATGTTTACTTGTCCGTCAGTTCCTTGTACAACATTCATTGTGAAGGTGTCCAAAGGAAAGGAAGAACAAAGGTGAGGAAAAGGTGTCTAAAGTGGAAGGAAATCCCTGAGAATCGACATAATCGAAAAGTCAAAAAGGGAAAAAGAACTCAAATTCAAGGCCTGATCACATTTTACGAGAAGACATAATTTAGGAAAAGTTCAAGGGAAAAGAAAGAGAGAAAGGAAAAAGGGGAAAAATGACGAGGAAAAATAAATAAAAATGAGAAGGGCGGGGGAGAATAGAATGGAGGGGGGGGGATAAAGGTGTGAAAACCCGGGAAGGGGTGAGAAGGAGTGCAAGGGAAAGAGAAAACACGAAAGGAAAGAAGGAAAATGTTACAAAACGATATAAATTTCTATAAACATTAAATTTTTCATGTTACTTCTTATAAATTGCCGAGTTCACACAAAGCTTTCGAGCTTTTTCTTGTTTCCTGAAAAGAGGGAGAGTCAGAGGGAGGCAGTGGAGGTAAGGTGAGAAGGGGCAGCAACGCAGGTTTTTCTTTGCCGAACGAAAGCTGGAAAGCAAAGTCGAGCCCCCGCAGGTTGACTGACCGAAGCTACCGTTCGAACTTTCCGTGTTCCAAGTCTGTTTCCGGTTTCGATGGTTTTACTTGGCAATAATGGAGGAGAAGAGTGGAAGGGGAAGGGAAGGGAAGGAAGAGAAGGAAAAGAAGAGACAAAACAGTTTCATGCGATAGAACACTTTTCCGAAGAGCTTTTCTTTCTTTCCGCTAATTCTCTCGTTTGAGATCGAAAAGCGTCAAGAATCAAGCAGAGAGAAAGACCACCAACCACGTGACTCATTTTGTTCAGCTCTCAGATGCTTGATGAGCTAGAATGCCGAGGCATTCTTGTCACTTCCACAGGAAGGAAAATAAACAAATAAATTGTTGACCAGCTCTGACTAACGACAAACCGAAAACGAAACGTTTAAAGGCGCGATGCCAAACAATTTTTCGTTCTTCCTCCTTTCTCACCCTTTTCTACCCTCTTCTTTCACTTCTCACCCCCTCGCAAACCTTAAAAATTACTTTTCTTACTTCACCCATAAAAAGAAAAATTAAAGTATAAAAAAGGTTGCTAATCAATCTTTGATATTAAAAATTTAAATTTAACTCTGGAAAGTGAAGTGAATGGAAAAAGAAGAGGAGGAGGAGGAGGAGAGGAAGAAAAGGAAAGGATATGAAGAGGTGGGAGAGGAAAAATAAAGGAAGGAAAGGAGGAGGAGGAGGCATAAGACGAAAAAAAAACATCCGGCAAAAATGTTTACGAGTTTTGTGTTCCGTTAAGCAAATTATTAATATTCGCCAGGTGCACTTTACGAGAACAACTTTCTCCGGGGCGAACAGAACAGAAAGAGCAAGGGAGTTAGGAAGAGAACGAGGAAAGGTGGGAGTAGGGAAAAGTTTTTTTTTCGGAAGGCGGTGAACTGAACGTGGAAAAAAATAAAAAAAAAATCAGATTAACTCTGTATGTTGCATTCAAGATGAATATAAAAAAAATTTCTTTCGTTTTAGGTTCTCTCTTTTCCTACCCTCTCCCCTCCTCGTCCTTTTGAAAACAGAAGCCCTTCGGCTTCGGCTGTTAGTATCATTTAACCGAAAGGATCTTTTCATGTCTCAATTCAATCTTCCGGAGAAATTAAAATAAGAAAAAGGCAAAACAAACTTTTCGATAAAAAAAGTTTCTTGACCTTGAAAAAGCGTCGGTGAAGAAGTTTTCAAAAAAGATTCAAAAAGTTCTCTCCCTCATTCTTCCTCCTTATTCCTCCTCCTGCCTCTCCTATCTTCCATTCTCTTCAAACTTTCTTTTCTAAAACGATTTGAAAATAAACCTTTGAAAGAAATAAGGTTAAGAAAAAAAGAGGAAAAGAATTCTTTTCGGTACAAAAAGAAAGGGAAAGTGTGTCAATGTCAGGGGAATACGAAAAAAAGGGAAACAAGAGGGAAAAAAGAGAGAGAGGAAGGATGAGAGAGGAGGGGGAAAGGGAGGAAAGAGAAGATCAAAGCAGATGACACGAGTCGTTCATTTGGAAAAAGAAAATTTTCGTTTTCCTTTGCAAAGTTAAGTTTCTTTGCTGTTGTTCCCGTTTCTCTTACCCAACACTTTGCCGAAAATATTTCCAATTTTTTTACTTTCTATTCTTCCCTCCTCGCTTTCCTCTTCACCCATTCCTCATATTTGTAGAATTCAAGTCCAAAAAACTACAACAACTTTTGGTTTCTACGACAGGTTTTCCTTTTTTTTCCAAGGCATGTTTCACGTTTACAAAAATTCACCTCCTCCTCCTCTCTCCCACAAAAGAAGAAAAACGGTCCAAACCTTCCACCTCGAATAGCCTAGAAAACAACAACTGGAAACCGTCAAACCACACAATTCCTTTTCGCGAGGAGTCTGGTTTCTAGGAGACCAAATGACACAAACACCTCGAACCACAACCCTCAAAAAACCCGTTCGAATCAAGCGAAGGGAAGCAAATTCACCGGAAGTGAGGACTTACTAGCGTTTCCGCCAAATTCTGGTCCTTCAAATTCAAAATGACAAAAAAATTGTCACTGACAATTTAAGAACGAAATGAAAAGCCGACGGGTTTTTCCTTGGCGTGAGCCACTGCCACTATTACTGCTACCACTACCACTACCACTCCTCCCCCTTCCCCCTCCCAGCAAAAGCTCTTACAATAAAAAGCCGAAAAAAATGTCTTTTAACTGCAATTACCTTTTATCAGGGTTCTCAGAATGTTTGTTCTGTTTCACTACCGGCTAATAAACTAATTAACGGTTTTAATCATATTTTTAATATTACTTTCTTAAAAGCTTTATTTTATATTATGCGGCTGTATAAAACAAAAAAAAATGTCACAGATAAGGATTGTGAGTTGAGCAACAACAACAACCAACAGCCACGAATCACAAACTAAGAAAAAAACCGGAAAAGATGACGTGGCGTTCAAACGACAAACAAAAACACAAAAACAAAAAAAAATTCATTATAAACAACAAACTTCGAGTTTCGATCTATCGAACGGGCAAATCAATTAATCGAACTTGTTCCATTTTCCCTGTCACTTACACTGAATCAATTCAAACACCCGCCCTTTTTCTTTTCTGGCGTTTCTCGAATAAAGTCAGGTTTCGGTTTTCTTACTTTGTTCTCTCGCCTTCCTCTTCCTCCTCCCTTCCAGTTAAGACAAAGTTGAAACATTTTGTGAAAAGCGAAATGAATGAAAATATTATGAAAGAAATATTGTCGGAGTAACTTGTTTCCTCAGAAAGTCAACAGTGATGTTTTCATTTCATTCACATTCTTCTTACTCTTCTCTTCTTCTTTCTTCTCCTTCCAAATTCTATATAGATTTATATCTCAGAAAAAAATACATATAAAATATTATTATATTAATTTAGTACCCCTGTCTTACTGGAAACGTCGCTACGCATGAAGTTTTTATTAGCAAAAGAACCACCCTCGAAGTATAACGGTAAAGCCAAACATGCCCAAGACCCAGTTGGTTCTGAACAAACTTCTCGGGCTGATGGAAAGGCATTTTGAACTCAACATTGGTACTCCTCATTTACGAGGCCATTACTCAAACCGATCTGGACCTACGGATCCAGCTTTAGGGCTCCTTTGCTGACTCCGACCTGGAATTCCAAAACGTTTCCAGTCCAAAACCTAGCGAATCATGGTACATGCCCGATGATTCGTTCCCAATCACATCATCCGTAAAGATCCGGTTGTTCCCACCGTGACGGAGGAAATCGGCAGATTCTCCCTCAAACACTCCTCCCGAACAGCGGTCCATCCAAATGCTACCGTTCTTTCTCCTTGACTGACGACTAAAACGATACAAACGTCTAAAACTTCTCAGAGCTTCACCTCTCTACTCCTTTCCTATTTGTATGTTTTGTTATTTCTTTACTTTATTACTTTTTTCAATCCTTTTCTTCCACTTCACACATTATCCTTTATCAACTCCTGGGCCTGAGACACAAAAATCCAGAGCAACTACTTTGGGCACAGGTGACTTTTGGGCACTTGAGGGGGAAAAAATTATTTAGGACAAGGAACTTATTCTCAGAGATGTCCCAGTCGAGAGGGGAAAGAGGAACATGAATTATCATAAGAAATACATCACGGAGGAGATTTAATGTTAAATATTTATGTCGAAAATAAATAAGGCCCTGGAAGAAGTCACCAATTGACAGTCTTTCCTTTGTCACGTGTTGGTCGAAAGTGTGGTTTCGCTACCCGTCATTTCCATTATTCCGACCAAATAAAGTCTTGTAAGGCTTTAGTTTAAGTAGACGAATGTCCTCCACGAAATCAAACCCCAGAAATAATCAGAGAAGAACAAAGGTTTGTGAACACTTTGTTTCTTACAAAAACGTACCCAGACCGACTTTATGGTTCCGCCGCCATATTAACATACACATGAACGCATGGGAGAGGGAAAAAAATTATTTTAAATTTAAACGAAATCGAAACGTACGATAATCACCATTTACGCAAGCTAAATATAGGGCGTAATAAATCAGGATCGTTCGGAGACACTGTAAATAAACAAAATGAATGAATAAATGGAAATTACGTGTTCCCTCAGCTCCTTATAAAAATATTCGGAAACGGAATGACTTAGTTGTGTCAATAGTTGAAGAAAAAGAAGAATGAGACGGGGAGGAAGCGGTGGAAGGGATTGGAAAATACAAAAGCGATAGAGAGGCGAAAGAAAACTGCAAAAAATGGCCGACAGCAGAAAGCTCAGAGAGAGAGAGAGAGAGGGTGAGGAGTACGGGATGAGGCCATTAATCGTGGGAAGGAGACCCGAGGGAAGACGAGACCTGAGTTTCTAGTCGGAAGGTAAAAAATTGGGCCCAAGGTGGCGGTGGAAATGTGGTCGAGATTGTTTCCTCAAGGTCGCCGCCGTCGCCATGTTTTCTTCTCAATTTTCACGACTTTATGATAACTTAAATTAAGTTTTTAACTTTAAGAAAAAATCTCATTAAATTATAATTACCGTGCAAATTTCAATCAATTTAAGAATTTTTTTGTTTGTTAAAAAAAAAGGAAAATTTCATTTTTTGTAATCGACCAATGAGCGTTTCGCTCAGAACCGTAAAAATTTGTTTTTGATTTTTTTCAATAACTTTTTATTGTTAATGTTTATTTTTTTCTTTTAAACGCCGGATTTTGCAAAACTGTTTTTAAAAACAAGACATTTCCTCACAGCCGATAAAATCCGACCGGTTTTCATTCGAACTCGAACAAGAGGAACATTACAATTTACAAGTACTCGGGCTGTCAAATTGAAGATGTGCCTTAGCTGAACATCAAATGAAAGAGACGTTTAAGGAGGAAAGAAAGAGAAAGAGATATCCAGAAGGCTTAAGAAAAATGCGATAATTATACGAAAAACCATTCCGAGGGAACGAGAAAGGTAATAAAAAAGAGCAAAACTATTGAATGATGATGAAAGATAGAAAGAGGTGGCGGGAAGGGAGCGTGAGACATAGAGACAAAAAGAGAGAGAAAGATACCCGCCTAAAATAAATTAATAATAAAAAAAAGAGAGAAAAGCGACGCTCGACTGGAAGCAAAAAAAAAAGAAAAATTTGCATAACAAACGAGGCATTAAAAGAAAACGAAACACAAAATAATAAATTTTATAAATTTTGTTCGAAGGGGAGGACTACCGGCCGCCATTTCGTGACTCTTTGTTATACATCAAATCCTCGGCCGACTTCTAACAAATTATTTTGTATACAACTTAATTTTTTCTTGTAAAAATATTAAAATTTATTCTGAGGTGAGCTGTCGTGATGGTCGCAATTAGGTCGAACATCGGGGGTGAGTTTTTCTGGGCCGAGCTGACCCCGACCACAAAAGCCTCCTCCTCCTCCTCCTCCTTCCAAATCATCCTCTCGACGTCCTCATTTTATCATGTCTTATCAACAAAAAAATGATTTTCTTTTCTTCAAGGATGATGTGCAAAACTGCCACAGAGAATTCGGAGAAAGTTCGCCCAATCCGGAGAGGAGGGCGCTTTCTTCCTCCCTTGAGGGCTTCCTTCTCCCACTCTCAACAGTATTCTTCCGAAATGGCGGCTTCTAAAGATGGACAACGCGATTTGCGGCTGGATTGTTTCCTCGCCCTCAAATTATAGCGCGTTTCCCCTCCTTTTTTTCATTAAACCAAAATTATAGTTCTTAATCTGTTGGTCTGACTAATTTAATTTGTTTTTTAATTACATTAAATTATACGGTAGCAAACGTAAAAGTTACAGACAGACCTTGTCGATTCTCCCAGATAAACCTAAACCGTCTATACGGACACACCTTTTACATATATATTATTATAATGGTCGATATTTACGACTTGACCGTTTGGTCACTTTCCAAAATCCCTTCCTCCTTCAAAAAAACCGAAATTTTAATCAGATGGTCGGTCGCTCACTTCGAAAGCAAAAACAAAAACCAGATCAAACAAGAGCAAGAGTTGTAGGAAAAGACAGGGTTTGAGAATTAGGGAGAATTGAGGATGAAACATTTCAAACAACGGGCTCAAAGTCGAACGCCCAATATTACGATAATTAAATTACATATTTTATAAAATTTAGGATTCCGGAGAAGAATGTTTACCACTCCGCAAAAATCCGTAATCGACTTATCCCATCAGATACTATTTGTAGTTACTCGAATGTAACTGGCCCAGCATTCACCCTGAAAGTGTTTAACTAGCCCACAAATAATGTGTGTTCAATTAGGGAAAAAGAGAACAGAACAGAATGAAACAGACACCCATCATGTGAGTGCATTCTTGAAAGTTTCTTTTTTGTGTCCCCTGAGATGAACGTCACAATATTTTGGGCCAAAACAAAAAACAAAAGAGGAAGAATAAATAAAAACAAAACAAATAATTTCATGCAAGACTGGCGCGAAGGCCTGCGAATATTAATAATTAAATTCCAATTTTTTACTCCTCCTCCTCTCCTCCCAAAAAAATTTCCGAAAAAAAGTTTGGGTATCCACCGGATAATAATAAAAAAACGATAAACTGACACATCTGTCTCCACATGGCAAAGCTACAATTTAAAAAAAAAAATGGAAATGACAATCACAACAAAAATAATGGAAACCAGCAGGAAGAACACAAGGAGGGGAAGAGGAGAAGAGGAGGAGGGGTAATGAAAGAAGTGTTGGACCATAGCTGAAAGGATAAGGCAGAAGAGAAGGGAGAGAGAGAAGAGAGACAAGACGGAGGAAGAGAAGCTGAAATATTTTTAAAAATCAAAATAAATTTTCCGGGCTTTGATTAAAATCAATTAATAAACGTCATAAAAAATTAAATTTCGATTTTTAATCTCGAAAGCATGTCTCTCTCTCTCTCTCTCTTCCCTCTCGTCCTCCACACCCTTCTCCCTTCCCTCCTGGGGTTCGACATTACCACCAACAGCTACCCTTGATGACTTCTGGGTGAACCTTAGACAATTTTTAGCCCTCTAGCCTTTTCCTCTTTCCCACCTCTTTTTCCCAGCCAAATTTCCCGGGATAAAAAAGGTCTTTGTTCTTCTCGCCCATCCCTCGATCCGTAAGAAATTCGTTCACCATTTCACGACAAACGACACTGACGCAAAGTTCTAGAAGATTTCGGAATCATCACCAGGCTCACCGGAACTGAGGTTTCCGGAGCCTTTCTTTTCTACATCTCCACCACCTGTCGATATCTAAACGTAGTGTCTGGATCAACTCCCTCCTCGCCAATAATCTTTCATTGCAACTCTAATAATCTTTATTTATTTATTTATTGAAATAAAAAAAAGGAAAATAGTAGGCCGACGTTACGGCCATTTGAGAAGATAATTAACTTAACATCACGGGATCGCGTGATGGCTCCTTTTGTTTTGTTGTTTTTCTCTTTTTTGGGGCCCCGTCAAGAAGTTCACGGCCTCCTGATTGGGGTCTACACGTCCTACGGTATAAAGGAATTCGGACTTCCACTGAGTCTTAGCGCTCGAGAAACGTTTTCGGCAAGAGGACAAGTGTCGAATTGGAATTGGGAAGCCACCAGGAGGCCACCGAACTTCTTTCCGAGGGTTATAAATGACTATTGTTGTAATTATTCTCCGAAATAATTACAGTTCTATTTTGAAGAAAAAAAATATGGCGGATAGACATCAAGTTTGTAATACGAGGGTTGGAACTTAATTATAGCGAACGCAACCATCTGTAGCTGTTGAAATAGACGATCTACTGGAAACTCTGCGTGCATGTGTGAGCAGTGTGTGATCGAGGACTTTAGCCACTCGAAAAGAGAGCAACCTCCCTTCCATCTCTTCTGACAGGTCGACACGTTTGGTGAATTGGCCATATCAATAAGAAGTAATAACGAGGCTATGGAGACGGAATCACGCGTTCACCTCCCACGTTCAAAAGAATAAAGCAAATTCAAAAGACAGAAGAATAATGAGGGCAGAAGGGACTGAAAGAGCACAGAGTGGGAAAGGTAGCACGAGAAAAACCATAATTTGTAATAAAGTGTAAAAATAATGCTGTCAACACCTTGAGAGCATGATGTCTGGTTCGTAACAAATGTATATCTTCCTCGGAAGAATTCATTTGCGTTTCTCCAGCAAGAATGAATGTGTTTAGCCGAAGGGAAACCGGACTCGTTTAATGACGACCTCAAACCGGGGATGAAACATCGGCAGCTCTGTCTTGTAACGTCGCACGTGAGCTTCGTGTGTTTCCCTGACGTACAACAACAACAACAACAAAAAATTACAGTAAGGGATGAGTCCCATCACGCGATATCCCACTACCGCCATTTTCTTTTATAAATAAAAAAAAGAAATAATAATCTGAATACGAATTAAGATTTCAAATTTTAATGATAATAATCGAAACACGAACGCACGGACCCCGAACGCGCGCAGGCCACAAACCTCGAAAACTTGTCCGCCATTTTGCTCTTTATCACCAGGTTCGCACTGGCCTTCTCTCCCTTTGTCTTCTTCCTTTGTTTAGACAAAGTTTTCAATTAGCGCTTCTACATTCGATTAATCGAAATTAAATTCATTACAAGTTTGCGTGATGCGATCAATCCATTCCTACTCGAGTCTCGCGATTATTGAAGTCTGATCGATCGAACCGATCCGATGGCATCCGTTCGAAAACTTTTCCTCGCCCACGAGGAAAAGGAAAACCGGTGATAGCAAAAAAGCGAACGTGAGAAATGAAAACAGAAAAAAATTTTTTTTTCTTTTTTAAATTCTCCTGTTTTCGCGTGCGATTTGGAAGGAAGAGAGGTTTAATTGGACGCTTTAATCGGTTCCCTGTCTTCGTGGCCACCAGTCCGTGGTCTTGGAGTGACCGAACGTGATAAATAAATATGAGCAACTCCCTTCCTTGTAATTATTCCCCCGAGTGTGAATGGAGGGAAATCCAAAAGACAAGAAACGAAAAGTTGGCGCGCAGACTTCTCTTTTGATTGTCACGCGTGATGGTCATGCGTTTAATTTGAGGCTGCCAACTTAAACGAAAAACCGTCTGTGGTTAAATGACATGATAAGCAAGACCCCGAAAAAGTTTCTTTCGGTGGAATCCGCAATTTGAGAGAAGAATCCTCTGACCACAATAAATCAAAGAAATGGCAAAAGATGTCAATCTCATCAATCCGACCACAACGGAAAAGCGAGATTGGTCGCGGAGTGAAAAATTAAAAACTAAAATCCGTTCGCTTTTCCTCGTTCCTGTCGTTACCTTTCTTCCACCACCCCTCCTGGAAGGAACCAAGGATACATGCCATCGCGGAAAATTTCAGTTTGGACCTTATGCGAGCCAATTACGAATCCCAAAGGTAAGGTTTTTATCAAATCAGATGAATTCGACCACGGCATTAGGTGTCTGAGTGGACAACCGCAGTGCCCACAGCGGACAGCCCACAACCGCACTTCCACATGTTCCAACCGTTAACATTAATAATAACTTGCTTTCTTTTTTGCCATTTTCCCCTTTTTCCTGTTTTTAATCATAATTCTGATTTTGAATTTCTCAAATTCTGATTTACACTCCTGCCGAATCTGCCAATCCCGTATTAACCCTCCTTCAGCTTCTAAAAAATTAAACTTGAGGTCGATAAAAAGAATTCGCTGAGCGTCAGCTGTAATGCTTTCGTTTAAAAGCTAAGATGGCGTTCGACGTTATATCCAACACAGAAACAATGATTATGGGAACGGAAAAGGAGAAAAACAATTCCGCAGATACGATAAAACTTGAATTAATTACAATCGTGTCATTCACTTTGCCTCATCCTTACACCTACACCCCGTCTCTCTCTCCTTCAATTCCTACCTCCCTCCCATTCTTCCGTCCTCATCGTTCCCGAGATAATAAGAATAAAAGAAGTACTGTTAGGGCCGCTAATAAAAACACAGCAATAAAAAGAAATATATAACGAAATAAAGCAGTAGAAAGAAGAATGAAATAGAGAATGAAAGGAAAAGACATTACCAAAAGGGAAGAGGAAACCGAGGAAGAAGAAGAAGAAGAAGAAAGGAAGTGGAGAAACGAGATCGATAATAAAATTTTAAATAGTTGCAAAAGGTTAATCGCTCAACTCAGTGTTTGTCGATAACCTCCTCGGTTGACTCACGTCTCACGAACAAGTGTCTCTCTCCCACCCCCCCGATCATTCCTTCCTCCTCACCTCTTTCCTACTCCTTCCCTTCGCCTCCTTCTCCTCTTTCGGGGGCTGCGAAAATCAATTTCCACAAGTCATCAATAAATCCAGAGTATCTTTTAATAAACGACCGAGTGAAAACAATGAGCGTATGACGTAATTAGTGAAAACTTTTGACTTTAAAATTTGAAATCGGGAAAGTGAGGAAGTGGTAGAACGTGGAGGGATGGGGGTTGGCAGCGGAGACAACCTCCCTCTCCCCCGGTCTCTCTTGTTATACTACTACTGCCTCTTGAGTATAGCTGCTCTATCAGACCTCCATCAAGGTATTTGCCACTACCACTTTCTGTCCCTTCCCTTTCACTCCATCCATTCCTCCCATCTCTCGATTCTAATCTAAAATAGAAACTAAAACAAACAAAAACAAGGAGCCAGGTTATTTTCCTCTGAGAGGGGCGGCCGAAGGATGTGAAAACGTTCCCGCAGAATTCGTGCATTGTGTGACCGATTTTAATCAATCATTCCTTACAATCCCACCCTCAGCCTCTTTCTCCCTCCACCATCACCCCTTTCTCCTTCTTCTATTGCTCACAGAAACACCGCTTTTGTTCTTATTTATTAAAAAATAACAATCAGCAATCAAAAAATCGATTGTAATTACAAGCAGAAAAAAACGGAGGAAAAAGCGTTCGCATGAACGTGTGATGTCGTTAACAAGATTAGGCATAAGTAGGGAAAAAACCGGGAGAGCGGCCTACCCCACCCCCACCCCTCATCCCCAAAAACGAAATCCTAATTTTATTAGGAAGCATAAGGTCTGCGGCTTTTCCCGCGATCATCCTTATTGGAGGACCCAGGGTTTTCCTCGGCGTTCTCTCTAATCCGCATTTATACAACCGCAACATCCAAATGAACACCTGATACTGATTTCCCCGTTCGGTATTCGCTCTCTCACTTCCCTCAACCCTTCCTTCGCCTCCCTCAAGTTCCTCCCGAACACCCCCAACCTCCGCCCTCTCTAAAAATTAATTCCTTCGGCAGATGTATTTTATTGCATGCTCGAGGAATGCGGAGTGTACGGGTGGTGGGGGGTGTGTGGACCGGGTGAGAGGCAACGACACCATCGTCTCCCGTAGGTTTATGACGCCTTGCTCCAAGTTCTCAGCTTTTTCTTTCACGTCCGTTCCCCTAGTCTTTGACGAAAATCGTTCGGTCTTTCTCTCTGCTTTTCTCTACGGAAAATGTCATTCAGTCCTTTTCCTCCCCCCCTTCTCTCATGCTGTCATTCATTCCCTCTGTCTAATGGTCATTTTTCTCAACGAAACACACTGTCATACAAAATTCATTTCCTTTCGTCCGTATTTGTCCGCCATTAAACACACCCCACCAGGTCCACCGTTCTTAATAAGAAAATCCGTCAACTTTACACCTCCCCAACATTTTCAAATCAACAAACCTCCTCAACCTTCCCACTTACCTCACGGAGGAAATGTCAACATTCCATACAAGAAAAATTATTAAAAATAAATCAAGAGGAAGGAGAACGGATTAACGAAAAATCGTTGACAACTCGTTTGGTCGCGTTCGAAACTCTTCTTGAGTACAATCAATGACGTAACAGTTTTCGCACACGCGGAAAACGAAATTTAATTTTACGATCGCAAAGATTTCACAGAGTTAATTTAGATTTCCTAGAAAATAATAAGGAGCATATAATAAATAAATAAAATAAGAAAAAAGGGGAAAAAATAAAAAGAGCCATCAATCAAAGAAAAGTAAACTCAGGGGAAAATAATAAATTGTCGTAGTGGACATTTGGAAATAATGATATTTACCCAAGTTGTTTACCGTGAGTCCGTTAAATTACTTTGGTAAACAAGACAATATGTTCCTCGGTATTCTGCTTTGTTGCTAATTACATTATTTTTAACGTTAATATTGCAGTTTTCGTGAGGCTAACTGAGGAGAGGGAGGCCATCTTTCAATTAAAAAAACTCCAAGGCCCTAGTGCGCGATGACACCGTACGTTCGGACTGGGGAACGACCGGATCAAGAAGGCCGTGGCTTCAGGTCGATTGTTGAGTCACGTGTCCGCGCCTCCTCATTCTTCAACTCGCCCGCTTTTAACGGAATTTCAATGGTTTTTGGGGTTTCCACGATGAAATCTTAAGAAAACTATTTCACCTCACTTACTATACATACACTTCAAATTCTTCTGTTATTTTATTTATTTTTCCTTACTTTTGGTCTTTTGAATTGAATTTGATTTTTTGTTTTTCAAGTTAAAAACTTCCTTGTCTGCAGGTTTTTTCGAAGTGAATTATCATCCCTGCGTGTCCGTGTGTAACACATGTGTATGACGATTTCATACCTTCTTTTGAGTTGCGGGAGTGAAAATGACAATTAAGTGCGGGCTAAATTAATGGTCAATTTTTAAAGCACGTTTAACAAAATTTAGGTATCATAAACTTCTCTGCCGTGTGTCAGTAAGAGAAATTATATTCTAAAGCTAAGAAGGAAGAAAAAGAAGAAAGGGAAAAGATTTACAGAATCCACTCTCATCGAAATCCAGGGAAAAACGTTATAAATAGGAATTATTGGAGGTCCCTTTCCTCAAAATGGGCGGAAAGATGAAGGTGGAGGGAAAGGAAGGGGTGCAAGAGGAAAGATATCATTTTTTTCTGGAAAGGGAACGAGGGTTGAACTGCAAATCAATTTCCATCTTTGACTCTCGATGAATAATCCTTTCAAGAGAAGTGTTTTTCAGTCAAAAGCTCTGCCGCCGGGCTACGGGGCGTCGAGTACGGATGATCCTTCTCGGTATTTCCCTTCTCCTTCCCTTGATTGCCTCCCTCTCCTCTTGTTGCTCTACATCATCATTCTTAGACACAACTTCACTCAAATCGAAGGCTCTCAACATTTCAAACCACCAACTTCTTCTTCAAATGCAACGCAGATTTCTGGTTTCCGAAACACGTGTTATGCAAAGGAGAGAGCATTCACCCTCTTCGGCATCAAGTGAGTTGGATAGGAGTTGGGGCTGTGAATGAGTTTCTATGAAAAATTTCATCACCTTGTAAAGGCTAAGGAGAAAGAAAATCGGCGTCAACGCGTTCGAGACTCCAACAAAAGCCCGTTAATAAAATTCAAGAAAGAAAACAAAGAAAAAGGAAAAAAAAACTTTCCACTAATCATCTGCTTGGAAATTAATAATTTGGAAACCACGAAGGCGGCTCCCCGTTTCCGATTCAATTAACTTTAATTAGATTGATATTTAATTAACGCGCTAAATAATGGGAGTCCTTACAATGAGAAAACCAAACGCATTAAAACAAAAACAAAAAAATATACAAATAAAGTGAAAATTAAACCGCCATTTTTATTTTCTCATCTCTCGAGCAACATGGCCGCAGAAAAACTTCACAACCCTTTCATCATATTGGGAAGGGTGAAAGGGAGGCAGGAAGGGAGGGAGGGACTTTTATTTTGTCAGAAACCAAATTGAAAACCTGAACCTCCTAATCACGAGGGTGGCGGTGGTGGAAACCTCGGTTTCTCGTGAAAAGTTTGAGGAGTCATTAAAGCGAAATGTCCTTAATTGTTAATGGACGGCATTTCGGTGAAAAGTAAAGAGGAAAAGAAGGAGGACTCAAGTCTCCCTCACGGAGGCAGCCAATTTGCGAGAATATAATCGAGTTAGTGAAAACTACGATGATGGAAGCGAGAAGGAAGAGGAGAGAAGGCAGTGGTGGTGACTCCCTGGAATCGGGGAAAGTAGAGAGTTGACAGCGGAAAATGATATTTGGAAAAATACATTTTGCTTCTCTTTTTCCTCCACGAGTTTTCTCGTGCATCCCCGTCATCATTACCTTTTCTCCTTCTTCTTGAATACCATTTTTAATAAGTGTTTAAAGTTAAAAACCAAAGCAAAGTGAAAAACCATGTCAAGGCCTTGGTGTAAGAGGCCAGAAAGACCAGACAGACCTCCAACTCAATCAAAACTCGTAAACCCACAAGGACCAGCCTCACGCCCATTTCCCAAAAATAAAAAGCAACAAAACCCATCGACACCTGACAACGACCACGAGGCAACACGAAACGCGCCATTTTCTCTTTCCACTTTAAGCTCCGAACAATGGATTGTTCTGGAACAACCTTAAAACAAAATTATAAATAATATGTGAACCGATAGTTACGGTTACCTACGACTGTTATTATCATCATCTGCCATATTTTTATTGATTTCTATTATTATAGGTTGCGCCCAGGTTGGAATGCGCCTCGACAACGTCGTCGTCCGCGATTCTTTCAAAAAGACATTTCCAACCGTCGTCACCGTCACCGCCACCGTCACAGGGACAGACCGAAACAAGGAAAAACGGTCGTAATCACGAGTTGAACGTTGAGTAAGGTGAAACCGCGCAAGCGCAAAACACGTCAACGTCATTCCTCCGATGGTTATTCGCCCGTAATTATTCTAATTTATGTTATCTATGTCAGTAAATATGTAGAAGGAGGGGGCTATTGCCAGACCAGACAGCTAGGACGTAAGAGCGCCCAAAATTTACAGATTACAGCGATTTCCGTTTGGGAAAATGCCGGATTCCGTATCATCAAGAAGAGGAAACCACCCTTGGAATCCTTTCAAGGACTGGTTTCCGGTTTTGAGGCTGAGGCTTTTCAAACTACCTTGAGAGAATCCACATCGACGAACAACTAATTCAAGGATGGACGATTTATTGTTAGCTATTATAAAAACGGAAGTCGCGTGCGCCTAAAAAATAGTTTGTCTTGATAATTTCCCATATGAAGGTACCTAGGAACAATTTTCAGGTCAATTAACTCGATTTTGTAATTACGAGAAAAGCCAACAAGACGAATTTTATTTTAGAGTCCGATGATCACGTGATCTTGGATCTAGCTTATGGTTTCCAACGTCTTTCAGCTTTCTAATTAAATGACCTTTCTTTAGGGACTTGAAACCGAACGCCTTACTGAGAAAGTAAAGCGGAAGGAAGTCTCAGGGTTAGGGGGGAAGTGGAATGACAAGAAGAAGAAGAGGCAAGGAGAGAACAATGAAAAAGAAGAAAGGAAAATACCAGAAGTAAACCTTTAACCGGAAGTGGAAAGCACCAATTGAAGACAAAGGACAGAATAGACATGTTCTTGGTCAAGAAAGAAAAACAGGAAGTGCTTTCACCAGAGAAAAAAAACTCTCGAAAGATTAAAATTAAAAGTGGTAAGGAAAAAAGATCAACAGGTGCTGAGTGACGGAATGAGAACAACAGTCAAAGGTACAAGAAAAGGAAGGGAAAGGAGGGGGAAGGGGAAGGATTCCCCGCGAATAAAGATAAAAACTGAGAGAAAATGAAACAAAAGGGAAAAAATGTGAGAAAAGAGCGGCGTTGAGGCGTTCACGGGATTTATGGCCCCGAACGTTGAGAGATGAAGATGTCTGTCGTTGAGAAGCAAGACCGAGGCTCCCCTCGCTGCCTCAGAAGGGTAGAAACAAATTAAGCAGGAAATTGATGGGAGGTGCGACATGAACGCATGCGTTCGACGTTGCGGTTTCAACCGTGCTTAGTATAAGGAAAGCTTCCTCCAGCAAGCGAACCGGATGAGGACGTTTGAGAATGACGAGAACGACGACGACGTTCGACGACAATTTGTTTATTTCGATTTCATTACTCTAGCTAATGCTTTCCTCTAATTTCATTTTCATCCGACCTTCCTCTCATCTCTTGCCTTCCCTATAACTCACCACCTACCCCCTTACCTTACCCCTTCACTTCCGTTTTTATCATTTCCGCCATTTTTCCCATCGACGATGACGATGGTGATAAGTATGTTGGATAGACGTTTGACTTTTCTCTCTGTTCTGTCTCTCGACTGAGAATCGACACAAAGTGGCACCTAAAAAACTGACATTCTTGAAATTTGGCAAAGAAGAAGGCGCTCTGAGGTAATCGCGCCTAAAAGGTTCGATCGGTTGGTTCGTCGCGATATGAATATTCACGATCAATTGGATAAAATTTTAAAGATGGAAGGAAGATGGGTGAGGGTTTGATCGGAGGGCGACGGGATGAAGGAGACTGAGGGAGGCTGAAGAGGAGGTGAATTGAAAATCTAACGAGGAGTACGAATCTAGTTTAGGCAATTTTAAGGCTGAGATCCTTGACAAGAGTTGGAAGGAAGGGATTCTTAAGTCGACCATTTTGCATTTTCTATTCTCCGGGAGCGAGTTCCTTCCTTCCAACGAACGGGGATGGTGGCGGTGGTGATGGTGGTGGAGTAAGAGTAGGCAACCGGGGGTGGGGATAAATTAATTTCGATTCTATCAACAAATCGCCTCCTGTGTCCTCTCCTTTCCACCTCCATCTCCCGTCTCTCTCTCTTTTTTCCATATGAATTGGAGTTTTGGAGGAAAAAAAATTTTTTTTTCAGGCAGGAGAGATGCCTTCACATTTTTATTTTGAAATTTGTTTGTCAAATCAACCGTTAATTCCCGAATTACGTTTTCTCATTTCCGATAGAAATTATCCTCGGGAGAAGAATAAAAAAAAATGTCTCCTTTTTTGGTTGAGGAAACTTCTTGAGTGGTAGAATTGGCTTCGAGGCGGTCATTTAATGACTTGAAGTTTTTGACTTTTCACAAAATTTACCAAGACATCAAGAACCGGAAACCGTTTGAAGCTTTCCTCTTCCGGGTTCAGATTCCGAAGGAAATCCTACACCAAACCATTAAATCACAATCGTACAAAAGTATTTCACTGCCAAGTCCGAGGATATTCGGAACCGGGGTCCAGGAATATACGCTTAAATAATGAACATTATGGATGGTTGGGAGGGGTAGGTGTGGAGTAGAATAAAGCGGGGCGGGAGCTTTTAGAATTCTAGTTTGAGGAAGTAAATCAACGAATTCGAGGACTGAAAATGATTAAAAGTTCGCGGTTTGGCCGCTTCAAATTCGATTAAATTGTTGAGAGAAAGAGGAAGAGGAGGAAGGAGGAGGGGGAGGATGGAGGGAGGCTAGAGGCCAGAGATATCGGAAGAATTATAGATATTTGAGTGACGTTTCGCCGAGTGAATTTGAAACGATCCGAACTAAAATCCGTTATGGTTTAAATAATTTTAACGGGAGGCGACCTGCAGGAGGCACCCTGCATATATGATAGTTGAACACGTGAATAGTGAATGTCGTTAATTAAACATGTTGTTTCCTACATTCTGCATTTGATTACTTCGATAAATTTGCCAATTTACCCCCTTCCCTCTCTCTCTCTCTCTTTCTCTTCCACACACACTCAACCTCACTCTCTCTTTCTCTCTCTTCATCCCTCCACGCGAATCACTCACCTGACCTACCCCCTCACACTACACAAACTCTTCCTCTCTCTCTCACTCTCTCTTCACCCCCGTCCACCTCCCCGGGGTCTCCATCTCTTAATCATTTCCTGAAAATTGCATTCGAACATGAAACTAGTGCTGTTTAATTATTATACGAGTACCCGCGGACTCCCTCGCCATTTTCTATTTGCACTCGTGATTTTCTATTTTTAAACTGACATCGACGTTTTTCCTTCCTTTCCAACCCCCTTTACCACCACCTACCATGTTTCTGATAGAACGCTTTCATTTGTGATCTCGCTCACCTGACTTCTTCTTTTGCCCACGGACTCCATGGGAATTTCCCCATAAGATTAAAGAAAATTTTGGGGGCAGGTTTTACTGGAATTAGGAAGTGAAAAAGGTGTAGAAAGGTGAGGCGAAGGGGGTAGGAGCCTAAGGGAGGAAAGGAGGGAGGGGAATTCATCAAAGAAATCAGCCGTGAAGAAAACCGCGTTTCAAATGTTAAACGGAATCCTCACCGGAACGTGAAAAACCTCTTTCCCTTGTACGCATGCGCGCAAAACAAATTTCCAATTTTGCTCTATTTTTCCGTTCTGTTTGTCTTCTGTATCTGAGGAAAATTCAAGTGTTTGTAGCTTTCAAGTATTTCCATCTCCGCCTTCCCCCTTCACCGGAGAGGGAAGGATAGACGTTCCAACATCTTGATATAAACGTTCCGCGGGAACAGACATGACTCATCAGGTGCAAAAGGATTTAATGGCTTCCGATGAAACTATTAATTTACCACTCGATTGTTAGAAGAAAAGTAAATTTCGTAGCTTAGGGCAAGTTTACAACAGGAACCAATTACACCAAATTATAGGCTGGGGATTTAAAAACGAGGCGAAGGAGAGGATGGAGAAGGAGAAAGAGGAGGACGGTCACGAGGAGGCCGGACTAACTGAGATAAATTGAGGGATAATCAATCAGAAACCTGGAAGTGACATAATGAATAAACAATATATAGTGAAAATAAAAACCAAAAAAACCTGATGCTGACTAATAGGGAAACATTTGTCTCACTTTACTCGACTTCGAGAAGGTTTGTTGTTAAAAATAAACAAAAAAAAAGGAAACAAAACGCGTCTGGCGAAATGAATAATGATTCAACGTCCGTAACGATATTAGAAAAAAAAAACAACAGGAAAATGGCTGACCAATGGTTCGTTGAGGTTGGAAAAAGATAATTCAAGGAGTTTTAGGGAGAAATCAACCTTGAAAGGTTATTCTGAGATTTAAATCGCAGTTACGAAGGGAAGTAATGACGTGAATGGTGAAAATAGAACGTTTTGATATTTCAAAGACAAAGCCAACGTAATGCTCACCATTTTGAAGGCGAGTGAAAACCTTTCTTGACAAAACCAAGAAGGCGGAGGACTTGATTGACGCATTACCGACAACAGCATCATCATCAACTACGAGCAACGCAAACTACAGCAAAGATGAATGCAGGCGAACTAAATCGATAAACTCGTGGCTAGTTCTAGTCGGTGATACGTTTCCACCCCTATTTAAATTTAGTCTACCCTTTCAACGAGAAAAGGGGTTGCTGATAAATCGAATTACAGCGGGCAGTTATTAGAAAATGACTAATAGTCAGAGACTGTTCCTGCTAAAAGCAGTTTTCATTGTTCAAAGCTCTCCACTCAATTTCCTTCCTCTCGGCCACCCGTCTGCCAACCACCCCTTCTAACCCTTCTAAGGGGAGGCTGAAACCTTAACCATTCCCCAAAACTCCACTTTCTTAAATAAATTTCAATATAAATTACTCGTTAGAACTTACTGATAACAGAAACATGAAAAGGTCGGCTGGACTTGTACTAGGAAACTAAGTTTTCATTCTCGTCTGATACGTACCTGAAACAAAAACAAATAAAATTTAAATTTTAGTTCGAAAGTTCGCCGGAATTGTAAGAAGTTCAACAAACGAAGAGTTTCCGTTCGATGGTCACACGGTAAAACAATTCCAAAGTGGATTTCAAAGAATCGGCTCCACATCAAAGTTTGAGGAAGCGAAAGCCTTTCCCCTGAAAGACAGACGGGAAAATACATGAGCCCTAGACGGTCTGACAGACACACAAAGAACTAGGGTCAGAGCTTTTCCAACAACCCCGTTTGCTCGCATGTTTAGTTTCCGTTCGACTCACTTAATTAACTCTCCAAAGTGTTGTTCTGCCCCGGGCAACATTTCACCGTTCGATTTTGGTCTTCTATCCCGCTCTTTTGAGTTTCAGATACTTACTCCCCCCATCATCGCCGCACTTCGCTTCCGTTCTTTTGCGAGGATAACACTCAGGTTCTTGCAGCTGACTCCTTCAAAAACATCTCGTCATATATTTCATGACTACTCCTATTGCCCCGTCGAGAGGAAGAAAAACCGGGGAAACCATTGCTCTGTTTAAACGCAGCCTTTTTTCTTCCTTCCCTCCCTTTTTGCTGACTCGAAAATTCTGGGACCATTAATTGCTGGTGTTTCGCATGCGATATGAGAATTGAAGTTGAAATGAAATTTATGCAATTGCACAACATCAATTGTTTCGCTCTTTGTTACCAACTTTTATTGCACTTTTCTTTTTCCCTTTTTTACGCGTGCGTACAGTTCCCGCTTCTTGAAAGTCTCTTTCGCTTCTTTCAAGACATAACAGTCAGAAAAAATAGAAAACCGTTATTATAAGTCCACTATATTTATTAATCTGACAGTAATAAGACATAGCGATGGATATAAGATGTCTACAAGAAACATCAGACGAGAGAATGTGTCGTGCCAGATAATTAGAGAGGGAACAACCGACAATCACCTCGCGAAAAGACAAAAGCTCGAAACAAAGCCAGAGAGAGAGAGAGAACAGATCACCGCCCGATGTTAACGAGTCACCGCCTTCAATTACAATGAGAACAGAAACTCCCAAAACGATGTCCGGCCATTTTAATCGAGGCTTGGGCACAGTATATCGACTTATGGATGGATGCTGGCAGGAGTAGTGATCTGGTCCTGAGAGAAGTCTTCTTTGCTGACGGCGAAATTGCAGAAGAAAGCCAGTTGTGTATAAATTGCTGACTTCATTTCCTGTCCTCCTTGTGACGTGGTGCTAGAATGCCCCGTGACTGCTTTCCGCTCTTCCATTCATTAATTATTAATGATTCAGGTTGGCAATTAAACTCGAATAATTTCGACAGACATGGAAAGGAGAACATCTGAACGTTTGAAATTCACACTTCAATAAACATACACAAAGTTTATGCTAAAAATTCCGTTCGATCGACTCATTTTATGAAAATTATTTCATAAAAAAGGTTTGTTTTATATCACGAACACTCCTAGCCCATATCCAGTCCTCCACCGTCTTTTTTTTCGTATAAGAAAAAGCAGACAGCTTGGGCTCCATTCGGACGAATCACCTTGAAAATCAATATCAAAATAAAAACAAAGAAAAGGAGAAATGAATGAAAGGAAAACTGAAAAAAGGGAAAATTTCCATGTGCCTTGAGGACGAGTGACAGAGGTGCCAACACGAACGATCAGGGAAAAGGGGAAAGCTCCGTTTCGAGATCGTGTCAATAGTAAATCAAAATGGCGGATGAGTTGGCACACCCGAGGAGAAGGGCACACTCGCAAAGAAAGAAAAAAAAATCCGAGAAACGGAATGCGATCGGCCTATTACGTCATCGATTTATGCCACAATTACAATGCACAATATGTGTCACATTCGTTTTTTGTTGTTTATTGTTTGACTCATTGTTTTTATTAATTGTTGTTATCGATGTTTATTTCACAGCTCACACCTTGTCTCAGTTTCAACTGGTTGAAAAAACCTCACGTACCGTGACTACCCTCCCTCCTCTCAGTCAAATCCCCGACGAACTTTTCATACAATTCATGATAAAAGAGTGAAAAACCAAGATGTGGGAACAAAACAACTTTCTCTGAAAGAAGCTCGGCGCACGAATTCCTTGGGCTGCAAACCGGGCTGTCCTGTGCTCACTTCTTCCCCCTTCCCTCCCCACCACCCCCCGTAATGCCCTCGTCGAGCTACTTTCCTCCGAGATAAGAAAAGCAAACCCAAGGCAGCCAATTCAACTTAAAACAAAACACAAACCTTGTAAAAAAAATTTTTTCCTTTTCCTTCGACGCGGTTCCACTTCCGGGTTGACGCCATTTCCGGCTCTACCTGATAAAACCAAGAACCTAGTGACGTCACGACAGATTGGAACACTTGCAACAATGAAAATAAATTTGGAGTGCGGCCGTTTTTTAAAAAAGCCGCGTCCGCCACATTTTCAAGTCAGTACCTGCGCCATAACGGAGGGGTGGGAGGAGGAGGAAAATCATAAATTACAAGAGAATTGAAAATAAAATAAAGGAGAGAGAGAGAGGGAGAGACAAGCTCGGGAGCTCCCAGGTTGACCTTTGCTTTTGATTAGCGAGGACCTGAAAATTTAATTAAATTCATATTGTTTGGTTCCTCCGGCCGTCTTTCTTCCTGCCCTTCAAACATTAAAAGCTTTTCTTTACTTTATTATTTATCGTTAATAAAAAGAAAAACAGCGCGAAGGAGTTTTTGGGACGAAAACCCGCCAAATTATTCAAATTTCGACAAAAGAATTTTCATTCGGTATCCATTTCCTCATCTTTTTCCTCTTATTCCATCAAAATAGCGACAAATCACAACTTTTTATTTTATTTCAAAGAAAATTTCTTTTCAAAAAACAGAATTAGTATACATATAAAGATTCATTCTCGATTATATAGGCCCTATATATAAATTACTGTGATGTACTCTATATACTATATGTATAGCCTATATTTGTTTAGATACAAAATTGTAATTTATTTATTAGGTGTGGATTTATGACGTCATCATTATGGCGACCTGGTCAAAGCCTTTAACGGTCGATTCTCATTCCTTTGTTTTTCCCTTTTTTATTTATTTTTCAAAACCCCGTGTCTTTTCAACTCGCCATCACTTTGTTGACTTGTTTACATCCAATTTTGTCTTCTATCTGATATTAATAATTATTAATTTTTTTTTGCTAGAATTGTAAAATTAGAGAAAACAAAATTTAAGAAAAACGGTTTTTCGTTGACGTCGATAGGCGTTCGAACTTTTTCCTCATTTTCTCTCCCAACCCACCCACTGCCTTCTCTCAATATTTTAAAATAAACAATAAGGCGGTGATCGTAAATTTCCCGGAGAAATTTCACGTTTTTGCGTCTCCATCAGGTGGCAATAATTATTGCCTTCCCTCATTATTAATATTACAAAATTAAATTGGGTTTCTCTATACATAAATCCTTAAAGTGTTCTCCTCCCTCTTCCACCCTCTCACTCACTCACTCCCTTCCTCCTCTGCCTTCTTTTGCCCTCCGAATATTTTACAGAATGAAAACATGACGCAATGCCAACCGAATTTCTTCTTCTTCCATCAATTATTCCAAGATGAGAGTCAAACTCTATACCATCACAGACGATTCAAACCCTTTGACTTCCTTCCTTCGCCTCTTCATCCCCCAGCAGAGAGTAAGCGAAAAAAACACGGGGACGGGAGTCTTAATTTTGGCCGAAAGATGAGAAGAGGAATTGAAAGCCGGGACGACACAATGACCGTTTTCCAGAAGGAGGGCCGGGAAACAGGGAGGGGAGGGAGAGAGGTGCGGAGGAGGAACGAGTGCGTGATGAGAATTTCTCAATATTCGATGTAAATAATTAAAAATGAATGAGGAAAGAGAAAAAAAAGGCTCATACGGTCGTAACTTGCAATAGACATGTAGGCTATGGAGATTAAATAAAATTTATATTAGGACGTAAGGGAGGGAAACGAGAGGGAAAGGAGGACGAGGGAAGGTAGAAGGGTAGAAGGCGGTGGGGTAGGAAAGTCGGATTTTCATTCCGTCCCTAATAACAAATTCAACTCTAATTTTTACTTTTAATTTATTATTTATTTCGGAGAGGCATTATTTCTTGAATGAAATCAACGTGCATGCAGCACGATTTACGATGGACTTTTCGAAAATGGAAAAACTTTTTCTACCAGAAAATTAGACTCGGATTTACTTCCACCAGAAGAGGAGGGGGCAGCGGGGGCAGCTATGAGAGAGGAAGAGCGACGAAAATTTTTTGAATATTGACATCTCCTTCTTTTGCTCTTAAATTGTTCCAAAAGACCGAACTCCTGTATGATGTCTGGTATCTTCCACCCACTACCTTTCACTCCTCTCCCTTGGGATCTTTCATTTCCCACTGACAGTTATAACAAATCCAAATTCAATAACTTATAATAATCGAAAGGCGGCACTCAGACACGGAACATGAAAAGAGGGTGATGACGATCCATACATACAAAATGGGGCGGATGAAAGGAAAAACCAAAAAAGAAAAACCGAGTCTTGGGCACAACCCGCAAACAACAACCGACATTGTAACAAACAACCGAATAATTTCACCCAAATCGAAAAATCCGCGCCTAAAAAAACCGGACAATAGTTGGACGGCAATATATTAACGTATATTCAGAACTACAGAGCAGCTGGGCCCTCGAAACCCCATTCCCCCTGTCCGACACTCTCTTAAGATAAACATGAACAAGACACACCAACCAGAGTTCCCTCATGAACAATTCAAACGCCATATGTAATTTTTATTTTGAGTCTGCTTTTTTGCATATTTTTCAATTTTTTTTTATAAATATTTTATTGTGGCGTGAATGTGACATAGAACACAGGCCCCCATCCCCACCCTCTTAAACACCCCTACAGCAGCGACCTTCCCTTACATTCGCCGCCATATTAACACATTATATTAATAATATATAAAAAGAGAGGAAAGCGGTCGACTCCATCCACAGCCTTTTCACATTCGTATAAATTTATTTCCAGTGACGTTAGCTTACAGAGAAAAACGCCGTTTTCCACTTTCATTATTATTATTATTTATTTATTTGAAAGGAAATGGAACATGATTCTGAATAGGGACATTTTGGTCAATGTTCTGATTGGAAAGTGTAGGAAAGGTTTGATTCTAACGTCAACCTTGAAGCCATCGCCTCGCGCCTTAAGAAAAAGAAAAGAAAGAAAGAAAGAAAGATGGCGTCTTAATTATTTATTTAAACGTTCGTTCATATTTTTCTTTTGTTGGTTGAGGAATCTTATTAATATTTTACGTTCATTATGGAACGAATTGTACAAATATTTAAATTAAATTTAATTATTTAATTGCACGAACATTTTTTTCTTCGAGTCGACGACGAGAAGGGAAGGGGGAGTAGAAGGAAGTCAAAAGTTGCTGTCTAATTGTGCGGAACCAGATGAGGTGGTCGTGCCGCCAACAACTCAACACAAACATTCTTCCTCGCGGAATTGCCTCGTCAAAGAGGGAATCCAGATTGGGGGAGGAAAGAGAAGCCCAAAGGCGGGGGAATGGGAATGGAAGAGGCTAATCCGAGGCAAGATTCTTCCTGAATGAACTCATCAATCGATTTCTTTATCCGAGTTTTTTAATTAAAGTGACTACCGAAAAAAAAGTTGTCACCTTGCACCGGTGAGAAGAACGGGTCACCGTAATTAAAGAGCGGCTGTAATGATGAATCATGGGTGTCACGTGGGATAATGGCTGGATTTATTCGGCTAAGGGAGGGAGAGGTGGGGGTGGGAATGGGTAGATGAGGAGGAGGAAGGTTTTTCACCAGAGCATTCATCATCTCAAAATTAATGCTAATATATTGCCCCCGTTTCCATGGACTCCAAGCTTTCTCCTTCCTTTTTGGACTTGATCATCATCATCATCATCATCTGAGTCTGAGTCTCCTCCCCCTACCGCCTCGATTTCCTTCCTTCATCGTGTAGTCGACTACAGAGTTTTGTTTACACCATGATCGGAACGCAAATACAAAATGATGGCGATGAGCAAATCGGTGGTCAAGTGTCACCCTGTGACCAGGGGGTCAACGTTGGCTCATCGCGATTTGGAGGAAACCACGTTGAGAAAGGGAGCAAAATGAGAGGCATGACTCACTCTTGCCTCTCATATTCCTCATTCCCAAAGCTCTAAACGAACGCAACCGGAACCCAAAATAGTATTCTCAAAACGTGGTCCTAGCTCGTACATCCGGTGGAACGTTTTCCGTAAATCCAGTCTGAAATTCCTAAATTCCGGAGACGGTGTGATTCCATTCTTACGACCGACGGAAAACAGGAACGTACCCCCTCGACCGTTCCTGTTTTCGGACGTTCGGTCGAAGGTATAAAGACCAGAAAGAAAGGGCCGATTTGAAAATTTCCGTTTTTAATTCGTAAACCCGGTAAAAAGCTTTAAAAAAGTCTGCAATAAGCACAAAAAAGCGTTCGCTCCTGAGCGTTCGTTTTAGAATAGTAAATGAACTTCGCATACGCAAATAAAACAAACAAAAAAAAAACGAAAAATTATGTTTTAATGGGAGAAACAAAGTGTTAAATAACAAAAAACATCAACAAAAAAAGGGAAAAAAATCAGAGTTGATGGAACGTAGAGACCATCAACAGAGAGGAGAAGAAGGGTGAACGGGAGGGTTGCGGGAAGGGATGCAATTGGCTTTGACATGCATTTTTTGTGCTGCATTCATCAAGAGCTTGTGGGAAACCGTCAGGAATGAACTCAAGTGTGAAATCCGCTGTTTTACAATTTGTCGACGGCGCCTCAATTAAAAGCCTCCACCCACTGCCCCTCCACATCTAAAAAAAGGTTTTCTCTAGCCCCCTTCCCCCTCCTTTCCTGTCGTTCATCAACCCTTCAAATACCAAATTACCACCAGACAAAGCATCGTCATTATCATCATCGTTATTCCAAATTCTGGCTGAATTGTCCTTTTTTTTGTTGAAAGAAAAACAGTGACGTCATTCACGAGAAGGCGTTAAACAAACCACTGTTTATAAGCACGCGACGGCTTCGAATGCACCCACCAACACAAGTTATCTCGTAGGTGCTTAGTGAAAAAAAAAGGCAACGTGAACCTGAACCCGACACTGAATTTATATAATGCATTATGTGAAAAAGCAAACAAAACGCATAACATTTTTAATAAACCCGGCCGAGCAGGTCGGGGCCGGGGGGGAAACGGGGGTGAGTTTGGGTGGTGGCAGCAACTTAGCCGCACCCCTAAGTAAACACATATTTTTTAACTGAAAAAATAATTTTTATTTTTGTGAGTTATTGAATAAACAAATAAAGACATTTAGAAAAACGTTCGCTCGGGATATTTATCTTACGCCGCTTCAGTCGCCCTGGCATGTGCTTTCGGATACCGGCGGCTCTTCATCCTTCCCACCTACCCTCCGGAACCGTTTCTTTCAAGGGATGGAAAAAAAAAACACAACACCCTGAGTTCCCTCGAAACCAGGTGCGGAGCTCTTTTACTCCCTTTCCGATCTCATTCACAAAACAAAAACCGAAAAGGTTTGCTCCACTGTGATGCGTTTGAGGTCCTCGAAATCCACTCGGAGTATAGTTGGCAAGAAAGAGCGAAGGGGGAGAATCGCTAAAGAGAAGCAAAGATCGGCAATGGCCAGTTATTTTCGTTGATCAAAACCCCGAAAACCAAGAGAAAGAGAAATCAATAAGCGAGCTAGAGCGAGGGAGAGAGAGAGGGGGAGGAGGAGGGGAGGTGGAGGGAAAGAAAGAGATGAAAGGAAGGTGAGGGGCGAGGAAGGAAAAAGGGAGAGAGGGAGAGAGAGTGGAAAGAAGGAAGGAAGGAAGAGAGAGAAAGAGAGAGGTGTTGTCAGAGGGAGGAGAGAAGTTAAAAGGGAGGTTAATAATTAGGAAGCAACTAAGGGAATGAATAAGTAATGGGTTATTTCTTGTGATAAATTCGCCGGGCAAACTAAAATCGATAATTAATATGTTTATTAATATTTTATATCGTCGGAAGAATAGAAAAGAGAAAAAAATCTACGACAGCAGAGCATTTTCTCCTTCCCTCTCTCTTTCATTATTCCTTACAGAAGGAATTCTGATCTGTGATTGACTGTAGGAGTCAGGTTCATTAGTAGCAACAGCATTACAGTGGAAATCAAACGAAAGGCCCATTTCCCCGTCCAAGAAAACCGAATGAAAAGTCAAAGAACAAAGTTGAGATGTTGTGAACCGGTTTCAACCCCTTCGCACACCGCCGGTAGTAAACTTGAAGCAGCATAAAGTGGATTTGATGGAAAGGGGAGGAGGGCAACGTAGAGCGAGATAATAACAAACATCGGTCCTTAAAACAAAGAGGGGAAAACACACAGGACAGCGAACAAGACAACAAAAGGGATAAAATAGTTTGCGAGGAGGAAGAGGAGGAGGAAGAGATATTAAACACACCCTTCATTATGCCTCGGACAAGTTCTGAGAGCCTCAAGAGACCCACCAGGCAATCTCTTGCTTCGATCCATGCTCTCCGCCGGAACTGCTTTTAATCTGCCATCTACCAGAGCCAAGGCCTCGGCTTTAATCATAATAATAATAATGACGATAATGATAATGGAAAGGACGGTTTCCTTTGGAATTTTTCTTTTATAGCACCCCCATCTCCATCCCCGCATCCGACCGATTGCCAAAACGGTCTCGAGAGTCACGTTTAAACAAGACCATTACCGAACCAAAGGAAATGGAGGGTCCATGTTTTGAGTTGTGACCAAAGCTCGTCGCAGAAACACCAAAAGTTCAACAACGAACGAGGCTCGTAATAAGAAAGGAAAGAATTAAAGCTAATAAGCCCTCCCTCCTCCCCTCCTTTTCACCCTCAAACTCTGGCCTCCCTCCCATTGCAACGATTCATTCATCCATGGATGAGGTTTAGACGGAGTCCCAGAATCTCGGACTGCTCTCTGGATTCAGGGAAATTAAATTTGGAAAAGCGAGCATTTGCTCAAGCAGCCCACCACCCCTTCTCATTCCTATCTCGATTTTGATTTTTCATGCAGCAGCGGAAGCAGGAGTAGCAGCAGCCATCGAAAATCCTTCGACTTTACAGGGAAAAAAATAATGAAATTTTATTACCTACAATCCCAGATTTATTACTAAATTGGAAAAAAAATGGAGAATAAAAAATTGACTTTGGCTAAAACAAAGGCCCAGAGGGGGTCTGGGACTCGAGGGGGCTGAATATAACCCATGTATCTCCGTGCTTTGAACGGGTCTCCCCTCCTCTCCCGCATCTTCTCCTCCACCCCCGCCCTCAACCCTCGATATATCGGTTACATAATAATTGAATTAGTTTCTTTAACTTACTGTTCGCATCGATGGCGAGTATAGGCGAGGGGGCGGTGGTTGGATGGAGGGGGTCATTCAACAATTCAATGTACCTTCATTTGGAATTCGCAATCAACCGATTGTTGTTTTTTTCTTCCTCTATTTATTTATTTATTTCACGGCTATCTACTTCGGTCCTGTACCCTTCTCCATCTCTTTCTCGCCTACCGCCACCACCACCCTCTCACTTTGAAGGGAACGAAACGAGATATTGCCCGACTATCCCGAGGGCTTTTACTATCTCGATGAGTGTGAGGGAGAGGAAAGGAAAGGAAAGGAATTGGAACTCGTTCGTGAGGACAATTCAACGCATTGGGGGTGTTTATTGGAAATGGAAATGGGAACGAGAGTTTCACCCTCACCAAGAACAAACTGTTAGTGGATCATACAAAACTGTTACTAACAAAACAACCGAAGTCTAAAAAAATACAGAATTTGGCGGACACACTGAACTATCACTTTCGTTTCCCGCCAAATTTGATACTAAAACTGTTTTTAATTAAAAAGACAAATATCTGAATTCCAACCCTATTCCATCGACCCTTTCGGCATTTTCTAATGAGAACGAAAATCATTTTTATTTCGAAGGCAAAACGAACCATAAGAACCACCTCCCCCCAAAAAAAACACGATAAAAGGAAAACAAGAAACCTAACCCAAAAAAAAGAAAATTTTGGATGAGATTCACGGCTAATAAAACCTGACATCACGACACTCGACAATTTCAAAAAATGTCAACAGAATATAAAAATTCAAAATCGCACACAAAATCACAACGGTCGAATAAGTTTTCTCCTCTCATAGCTCCCAAAAAAATTGGAAGGACTGAGGGGGTGAAAAGCTTTCAAGCCCACAAACCTTTCGGATTTCGTTCACTTCCACCCCTCTCCCGCTGCCCCCAAATTTTTATTTTCTCATTTTGAATTTTTAGAAAAAAAAGCTTTTAAATACCTTTCGATCGAATGATTTCCGGCAATTCTGTGAACGAATAATGAAACAAAAAATTCGAAGAGAAGGGGAAGGAAAGAAAACGAGGGGGATAAACAGCCAACAAAAAAATCAGGAGAAAGAAAACATTCTCTGTGGTAATACCAAGAATCTAAATGAGCTGCACAAAGGGGCAGGTAGGTTTTCGGGGCTGTTCTCTGTTAATATTACTGGTTATATCACTCGAAAGGAGGGGCACAAAAGAGGAGGGTGGGGTGGGAGGGGTAAAAAGAGAAAACAAAAAAAATTTTTTCTCCCAGCTTGCGTTTAATATGAATAAATGAAGAGGACTCATTCCATTTATTAGACAGAGAGAGAGAGAGAGAGAGAGAGGAAGGAGAAACTTATGGAAGAACCCCCGAAGGGATGAAAAAGGTGGTGGGGAGGTGAGGGTGTGGTGGAAGAGACCCCGATGGGACTCCGCCTCGGCCACATTTTGGACACCGACGCTCTTTTTGCAAAGTTGCGACACCGGAATTTGTTTTTTCAATTTACTTTTGTTGATGTCGACTGACGTTCCATGACAAAATCCATGATTTTTTTTTTGAATTTCTCTTTACTTCCCTTTCACTCCTCTCACAAACCCTCCTCCCTCTTATTCCCTTTCTTCCTTCTTCTCCAAAAAAAGGAATAAAAACAAAACTTTTATACTCTTGATATTTTTATTTATAATTATTTTTTATTATTATTATTTTTGTTCGCGTTTCACTCAAAAATTTATTGCTATTATTATTTTTTATTGTTTTAACCGCCCAATTTTTCATTCCTTTCTCTCTTCCCTCTCATTCTCATTTCACTCCCTGCTCACTCTCCTTCCCTTCCCACCCTTTGAACTCACCCTATAACGGTAATATTAAAAAATCAAATCAAGGACTTATTGCGAATATTAAAAACCGAATGCGACTCGAAAACAAAAAAAATATTTCTCTTCATAGAAATTCCTCTAATGAAAAATGGCGGCAGCGCCTGGCCTGATCCGAAGAATTAATGATAGGGACCGGAAGTGGGGGGCGGGAGTCGGTGGCTGGTGGTTAGGGATGGAAAAACGACACGCGGGAGGGTGATCGTGAACGTATTGGCGGCGCTCACAACTTCATAAAGGTGTTTTGTTTATGGAGGTGTTGTGAGAAGGAGGAGGAGGAGAAAGGCAACTTAAGAAGGAGGAAGATGAGGAAAGGAGAAATGGATCAGACATAAAC
Organism: Columbicola columbae; assembly: GCA_016920875.1. Lineage (NCBI taxonomy): Eukaryota > Metazoa > Arthropoda > Insecta > Psocodea > Philopteridae > Columbicola > Columbicola columbae. The sequence continues at coordinate 646,331 of JADMLL010000012.1, forward strand.
ACAAAGAAACGGGTCAGCAGAAAGTGGACTTTGTGAAACTGACATCGACGTTAATATCAGATTGAAAATTTCGAAACAATTTGTGGACTCTTCCCGCTTATTGCTCCTTCCTTCGTTCCTCCTCCTCACTACTCCCCTACCCTATGACTCCGAGAAGACTTTTTCCCAGCAACTAAAAGTGAAAGTTCAGTCATCGCTCCCATTAAATAAAGAAAAACAAATTTGAATTGCAAAGCAAATCTTTAGTTACCGATCGGAAAAATTGAGGCAGGATTCAAATCTCAGGTCCAAGTGGCCCGGTTTCCCTTCCTTCATCTCCGCCCCTCCCCCCACTCAACGCCCGAGATCAAATTCAAGGAAGTCGATGAAATGAGATCAGTCGAGAGTTGTTTTCGAGTCTTTCGAATAATACAAACACGCACGGACGGACGGGGACGGGGGTGAAGAGGAATATATTCAGGATCAAGTTTCCACTGCCCTTGATTGTGAACTGTTTGAACGGCGAAAAGGTCAAAAGTTGGGGGAGACAGACTGTTGGATTGAAGGCGATCAGACAAGGAGACGTCGTTTACCAACGAACGACCGACGTTTGCCTTCGAAAAAGGAAACCACGAGCGAGGAATCAAGTCACTTTGTGGAAAGCAAACTTCAAAAGACTAACACGAGGTTGATTTTGGAAGTGAATCCATGGCGACAAACTCTCGCATCCAAAAAAATAAATAAATAAAAAATAAAAGGCAATCAAGTAAGGAAATTATGAAACAGAAGAGTCGGCACGTACGAAAACAGAGCAGCCATTTTTACAAACACATTTAGCCAAATAAGAAGTCAAAAGGGCGATTTATTTGTGGTTAATCTCGGATTTGGTAGATTCCTATCTTCGACAGGCTCAATAGCTACACTTCCGGTTTGAACAGCAGAGAGAAAAGTGGCAACCCCCCCACCTCCGAACCCCCAAGTTTCTCTCACATATTCCAAGGCACGTTTTCGGATTCCAAGTTCTTCTCACGGGAGAAACACAAACCTTTACTAAAAACTTCATTCAGGTATAAATATTTATTGACGAGAGACATACTGTATATTTTTGTGTGGGAAACAAAAAGGTTTTTAAAAACATGTATGTGTCACGGAAAGGCCACAGCATATATGCATGCGTCATTCATTCAATATTCATGGATTCGCTGGCCTGTCGGGAAAATTCCAAAATCGCTTTCAAGCCTAAACAATTCGTTCTTTTTTTCGTTTCAGGTTCGTTACCGCTACCGTTTTTGGTTTCGTTCCCTCACCTACCCTCTGACTCCCTCCCCATTCCACCCCTCACACACAAAATTCCTGATTTTGACAAAGACGGAGTTGGGTGCGAGGGTAGAGATTCTAGCAATTGAGACCATGAAAACGTCTTCCTGTCTTTTGCTTGGAAAAGAAGAAAAACAGGAAAGAAAAAAAAGAGAGAAAAAGATTTGGGTTGCGTGTTCAAGTCCTTGCAAATGGTGGCCGCGCCGGCAGAAACGTGCCACTCTTTATGTTTGTTTACTTTCGTTGGACGCTTCGAAAACTAATTATTCACCGTCGCCACTATATATCAGTAAACAAGTCGCTGACCAGAGACCAATTTGCCCTCTTTAAATAGGAATTCAGATGGACGGGCGGGCAGACGAACGGACACACCAAATACCTTTCATTCGATTCGCGAGGGGGCTCATCCGAGTCTATAAGACTACATCTGAACTCGAAGGAAGTCGAATTGAAGAAAAGATCTGCAGACAGTAACTTCTGGTTGCCAACCGTCCATTCCGAGCTTCACCGCACTCTTAAATATTTTTTACCTTTGGAAATTTATTTCTGAACATTTTCGGGCCCAACATCAAAGTTCACAGTCGACCATCACCCTTATAATCATCAATATTTACAAATTTTTGCTTCATCACATACTCAGGGGCGTTCGTTGACACAAATCCCTCCTTCAGACTCCAAACAAAATTTATTTTTATAATATAATCCGAATAATCAAATGAGACGCATACAGTATATGGTTTTGAGTACATCTAAGTATATTGTTTCGTATTTTCTTTGATGTACTATTATAGAGAGGTATTCAGAGAGAACTGGTAGTCATTGATGGTATATGAAGAGAAGCGTTAAAGGTGTCAAACTGTTCGATAAGAATCACGAGAGAACAAATTGGCACTAGAGACGCAGTCCAAATTATCAAAAGACTAAAATGCAAGGGAGCAGGATACTTGATGAGGACACAAGATTGAAGATGGACCAAAGAAGCCACAATATGGACACCAATTCTCGGAACCAGAGAAAAGGGTAAACAAAAAATGAGTTGGGAGCACGACCTCATTGCTTTTGGTGGCCGCAGATGATGGACTAAGTGTAGGAACAAGGAATAATGGGAAAGCACGGGAGAGGCGTTTACCCTGTCCCTTGGGCCCTGATTCTTGAAATATAAAAAAAAGAAGTGAAGTAATAACTTTATATATACCATATGTATGTATATCTATGTAAAAAAGAATCAATGCATAGCTTGTAATAATAATAATAACAACTAGTGGTCGTTGATGATGTACTAACCGAGATACTGATCCTTATATATGTAGAACAGTTTATAGGTTCAATTCTAGGATTTTTTGGCGAACAACCAACAGGAAGCAAGTGCTAAGTATGATATGAAAGACGGAATAGAATTTTAAACAAGAGATCTTGTCCCAGTCCGTCTCAATTTTCTGGAAAAAATTAAATTTTGCTTGAAAAAAAGTCCGAGTGTATACTTGGTGTATAGCCATTTTTGGTTTAAAAAAAAAAATGGTGGTCCAAATCAAATTTTCGGAGGAAGAGTTAAAAAAACTATAAAATGAAAATTCAGACAGGTTTCAGATGAAAATTAAAGGATTAAAGTCAATTAGAACCCTGAATCCTATGTTATATAAATACTGGGTTCAGAAGTACTAAGAAAGAATATATCTCACATGGGCCGGTCGAGCCCACAAAACAGAAAAAGAAGTCGAAAGGCGAGACAATCATGATCCCACCAAGTTATGATCCATTTCTAATGAGATCCACAACACCATTTGGGATGGCCAACCCTGCTTCAGACCATTTTTAAAGGTAGAAGACAAGACATCTCTGTCTCTACAAAGGTCAGGAAAGAGTCATCAAAAAATGAGAGTGATAATGGACGTAGGAAAGAACACGGTTGGACTCAAAAAAGAATTACAACATAAAAATCCGACCACATCAATAATTCTATTAACCAAGATGTTAACATCCGGTAGAGTGTCCTCCACAGACGCCATTCTGATTCCTTTAAATTATATTAAATTTCGAGTCCATTTCTAGAATTTTCCTCTCTCCTCTCATTTGAGTTAGTGCTTGACCTTTCGTCGTCATCTTCTCTCTTTTTCACACACACACATTTTTCAATCCCAGCAAAAATGAATCCTTCCACCATCTTTCTCAACCATCAACCGACACTAACACCGTCACCATCTTGTCAAAGACACGTCCTCAAGGTAGAATCGAATCCAGGTTAGAAGTTTAAATTCGAGACGTGTCGGCGTGGTCTCTTTATGCAACTATCACTATTTTTTCCTTTGACAATCAAAACCATACAGCCATTTTTTTTACTTAGAAGCGGTTTCCTTCCTTTTGTCTATTGTCTCCCCCTTCCGCCCTCCACTTTCTGTCAATTTGTCGACATTAATCCCCGAGTTTCCGAATGTAGAATTGAAATTATCAATTAAATCATTTCGATTCTTTTCCTTTCTACTACATTCACGATATTAAAAACAAACTTTATGATAAATATTCTTTACAACATTTATTTATTTATTTATTTATTGTTAGTTCGAGATAATAAAAAACAAAACTTTTATTCAACTTTTTATTAAACTTTTTTTCTCTTAAACCGGAAAGCGAAAAAAAGAAAGAAAAGAAAAGAAATCTTATACTTCCCTACCTGAAGAACAACAAAGAAATTCGATATCAATTACTTATAACTGTCTTCTGTTTAAAAAAAAATGGCATTAACTCAGCTGATATGTGTTTTAATAATTTATTATTATAATTATTATTTACTTATAAGTGGAACTGATTTCCGGGGATAGAGGCTAAGTGATTGTGTGGATGTGTTGGTAGAAATTAACCCTTAATGGACCCGCCAGTTTACGCCCGACCAGTTCCAAGTCAATTATTCCGCAAAAAGAGAAACTGTTGACCAGCTACAAGGAGAGCTGTAGCGTAACATTGTAGATAGGAAATAATAGGTAAATGTTAATAGATATGAAGATTGTGAGAGGAAAGCTGAAATCTAGTCAGACCTTTTCTGAAAAGCTCAAACTAAAAACGGGAGCAAGATAGACAGAAGGGGAAAAATTCGAATAGCACCTGACGCATAAGAAATAAGATAAAACGAAGGACGAAATCAGGTACTCAGGCGCCTAAACTTGGTAAGTTCCATCAGAAGTGGAGCCATAGAGTGGGCTGGATACATTTGAGAAGCAAGAACATCAATTCGTTCAATTACTCTCTGAGCAAGAGAATAAGATATCTGGATAACATTAGAAAAGACCTCCAGATAGTCGAACCAAACTCAGCAATAGAAGAAGCAGACGAGGAAACCCGGTGGTAGGAAACTATTGTGAACCATGTGAGGTTCCAAGATGGACCGTTCAGCCACCCTTCATTGAACTGGTTACGTGACATTTCTCACTGTAAACATTCCCTCCCTAAACAATAAATTAGTAAAGGTATATGGCGAAAGCCTAGTTACGTTTTTCTGCTTATCTTATTAACGCCCAATTTATTATTATTATTATTATTATTTTTTAATTGAAAATTGACTTTTTTATTCTAACAATTTTGTCTTAGGCAAGAAATTATTGACAAAAATTATTTATATTTTAGCTTTTTTTCGGCCTTAACTAATGACGTAAAATAAAGTAAATATAACATTAGTAATAACTCCATATGAGATTAAATAACCGGAAACCAGATATAATACGTTGGAAATTATTACCGGTTTCACTTCCCCAAAAAATCATATTTTATCTTCTTCCTCGGGTTTCAAAGTTTCCTTTCTTTAAATCAAAATAAAATGATTGTGCTTTGAAAAAACTACATAGATATTGCAGAATTATTATATAATATACAATCTTATTATCGATAAAAGTAAAAATAATTTCAGCTCAGATACTGGAGTGACGGAGAGTTTATCGGTGGGAGTGGAGGTGAGGAGAGGATAGAGGGCAGAGTACATAGATATATGTGAAAGGGATCGGAAGCATTTAAAAAGCCATGAGGAAAGACTATGTGCATTTCCAAGGAAAAAGTCATGAAAAGGTAAAGAATAGAAGCACGAGTGTAAAAAAAAACTTTGTGAAATATTAATGAAAACATGTGAAATATTGACCTCCACGTTGAGTCGGAACATAATTATTTCAGATCCCCGTACTCCTGGCACATCTACATGTGAAAAATAAATCCCGGTTTTTCCTCTTTGCCTCCCCTAGTCAGCCGTTCGAGGGTGGAAACCGGGGAACCAAAAGTTCCTTCTTTTAACTTCATCAAATTTTAAAGGCCGGTGTGCTTTTGTGTGTGTATCTGTATATGTGTTCCCTGTGTGTGGCCCCAGACTTTTGTATAACACACTTCTTCTTTACCCTTCTTCCTTCTAGTTTTGTCTTCTATTGTGTTCTGATCCAGACATCCCTCCCTCTCCTACCAAAATTGGTTAAATTTAATTTGTTCCGTGTCATAAGATTTTTATAAAGTCGACAGAATTCGATTCCCCACTACAATATTTTTTTCCTCCGCCTTCTTCAACACGTGCCTATTTATTTTCAGGTACGATCGGTAGTGGTAACCGTTTCTACCGCTGTATCTGTCTTTCCCCTCTCCTCCTCATTCTCCTCTCTGAAAATTACCGGTGGAGATTCGTGTTTCTGTAAGTGTCAGCGGTTTCCGGAGCTGATCAAGTTGATCTCACTCACCACCTGGTGGTCATCCATTTCTCAAGAAATTCCTTTTGTTTTTTTGTTTCCTTAGAAAACGGTTGCTGTTGGCGTGAGTATATAGGTGGGAAATAATTTTTGAGAAATCCTGCCGTCGCTGGTGGCTTACTTCATCTTTCTTCTACCCCCCCTCTCAGCCCTCCCCCACGTATTCAGCTTTATTGTTTCTTTTGATCCCCTTAAATACTAGTTCAAAATCTACATGATTTAAGAAAGTTAAATCTTAAGAGTTTAATAAATGGAAAACTAAAGATTCAAAATGGTGGACGTCATTAAACAAGTCAATGAATCACCTGAAAAAAACTTTTCCAAGAATTTTGACTGATTTCATAATTAAATTCGCGAGATTCGTTGGCAGCCATTTTGATTTATATATGAGTGTATGTGTGTTACTGTTAGTAATAAATCGGAGATTATTCTCCTGAATAATCGCTGACAGTTACTTATATTGCCCGTTTCATCACTTTTACTGTAACATATACAGTATATTGGGAAAAGTCACGTGGTTTTGGAAAAGCAAAAGACGAAACCATAATTCCACCGACACCAACTCCAGTGGAAACAGACGTTTATGAGGGAAGCCAACCGACCGGGCAGCCGAACGCCGTTCGAGGGAATCCTTTCAAATTAATTTTAAAAAAAATTTTTTTTTCGTTTGACAGGAATAGATTTGTGATATTGTAAATCGTTCGAGGTCGTTACTTGAAAAAATTTTTTTCTTGTCCAGTCATCAATTATCGGGTGAATTATTGCTTTCACTAGGAATTGCGTTCTGGGTGCACGATTGTTAAGTAAAATGGATTTGATGAGTGGAGCACAAATAATAAAAAAATTTAGTGAAATAAGCGATTCGTTGAGATGAAACTTTTTTATTATTTATTTTTTTTTATTAACTTCCCTGGATTTCAAAGAGACTCAATTAATAGGCGTGAGCATTGGTCACCGGTCACTGTTAACGTTCGAGCTTTCATTACAAAGCAGTGATGGTCACGATGACGATGCAGACTGACAAAGCACCACCTTCTTTTCCTCCTAGATTCTCGCTTAGTCAACATTCTGGGGAGTGCAGTTTTGAAATAAAAAGAAATGAAATGCCATAAACGGAAGAAGTCGACGAAATAAGACAAAACAAAAAAGAAAGTTTCAACATAGAAAACGACACGAATCGCGATAAAGGAAAACTGGATCAAGGTTCGTTCGCGAAAAAAATACCAACGAAAAATAGAAAAAGTTGTATAAATCTTGGCAACCATGATTCCAATAACAACAACATCAGCAAACAAAAGCTTCGATAAATGATCCAAGATGGCAAAAGCAAAAGGTCTCTAAGAATTTTCCCGAAGAAGTCTGAACGTACTAAAAAGGAATCGCCGTTGAGAAAAAGAGCCCAAAGGCGAGATGCTGGCACGCACAACACACAACAAAACATAACACATAGAAAATGCAGCGAAGCGGGGGCGAAGGGAAAGGGTGGGGATATAGAGGGGAAGAAAATTACGAATCACGATGATGTTAAAATTATGTAAATGGAAAAAATGGTTTCCGCCGAATTAAAAAATAATAAAAATAAATAATAACGAGTCAAAACCACAAATGTTAAAATAATGACGATTCAAGAATGTTCAGAACGGAACGGTTAATGAAAGAATGGAGCACAATACGGTCACGTACGATCGGCCATTACAACATGCCTCTGACTCAAATATAATAATAAAATAATAACAATAGTAAAAATAATGGCGGGTCTGGGAAATTGGCGGCCGGACGGACGGACGGGAAACAATCGCCGCGAAAAGAAAGAAAAAATTGGAATCCTCAAGGTGTAGACACAAAACTTGGGAAAGGCTACGTTTGCGACGTTTCACCGAAATGTCTCGGATGAAATGACCAACAGACAGTCCAAGACAAACATCCAACTTGAGAGTCACACGTCCCGGGTGACAAAACAACCGGTTGTTACAGAAAAAAAAGCGATAGGTATGAGAAGAGATGTTCACCACACATAAACACATAAGGGAAAGGTGTGAGGAAGAGGCCGTGTGGGTGGGAGAGGGAGAACGCGCGAACGCCCATTTGGCATAAATCACACCTGCCTTTTTTTCTGTATCAGAGGTTGAACGTGTCCGAGGTGCATTTAAAACCTTTATTTTCACATCGTTATCACCCTTTTTTCCTTCTTTCCTTCCTTCCGCCCCGGTCGCTCCAACCTTCCCCCTCCCCTCTCTCGCTTTTTTTCCCTTTTCGTGACTTGATTTTCAAAGGGCTGAAAGGACAAAATAAACCCCCATGTGAACACATGATTTTGTCGGCACGTGATCAAGGACAGAAGTCAGGTTCCTTTGGAATTCCAAAGTGCCGGGGATGTGGGGCGTTCGACCTTTTCATTGAATTCACTTTAAAAAGACCCTGTTTGGAGTTAATATGAGTACTGAAAGAAAGGTTCATGTTCAGTCCTTGAGAGGAGAACTCTGAGGAAACCTGAACGAGACAAGGATTTATTTCTCAGTTGAGATAGATAACTTTCGGTTATGATGACTTGGTAAGGCAACAGGAAGACGTGACGTCGACGCAAAGGCAACACGCCTAGTCTGGGCTTCCAATTGAAAACTCGAAATCCGAAAAGTAGCGTGTTCGCGAATCAAAATGGTCGATACGACTCACACAAAACCAAAATGGCCAAAATCTCATGACCGGAAAAGAGCGATAAACAGTGGAAACAACTATTTCTACCCCGTCTCAGCCCTTTCATTTCACCCCTCTCCCCTCCCACTCCTTCCGAAACAAACTTTTCCTTTTCGTCAAAGACAACAACTTTTTCGTTCGATTTGATTCGCTATTTTCAAAATCTCCACAATTATTTACCAGCGAAACTGCCATGTTTAATCACTTTATAAACTAAACAACAACAAGTTTGTGGCGGGGCAAAAAAGAGGAGCGGGGAGAAGGGATGGGGAGAAAGGGGGATGAAGGAAGGGACAAGAAAAACAAAAATATTGTGGCAGCCAAAATAAAATACGCAATTCACGTTACAAGCTACAAATGTTTTTACACACGCAACGCGCGTAGGCACCATACGATGAGTGGAGAAGAGGAGGAAGGGAGGAAGAAAGAGAGAGAGAGAGACGAACGGACGCGTGGAATCAACCGTTAGCTTATTTAAATAAGAAGATGAAGATGAAGAAGAAGAAGAGGACGAGAAAGAGGACTAAAAAAAGAAAATTGAAACGTTTTCTTCGGAAGAACAGAAGACGGGGAGAAAGAGAGGGAAGGAGGGAGAGGGAGAGAGAACCGCCATTGAAACCATGACAAATGAAAGGAAGGACAGATGAATGGTGGGTACCTACAGACGTGTCGAGTACCATGTCAGGTACGGAGCCATGCTGGTAATAACAATCATTATCTCAGTATGGTTATATATTTATTATTTTTTATTATTATAATTTATTGGAATATTTTTCATAAGAAATTCGTTGGCTGTCTTTTGTAAACACTATACTTAACCGTCTTTTTCCTTTTTTTAATGTTCTCAATAATAATATATTTTTAATAATTACTGGAAATGAGCTCTCCTTCTCCCTCCACCCTCCACCCCTCCCTCTCCTCCTTTCATCCTTTCTGTTCTTTCATCATTCTGTTCTCTCCCTTTTCTCTTTCTCTCTCTCTCTTTTCCTCATCTCAAGTCAATAACCTTTTTCCCTACTACCACTGACCTTACGTTTTCTTTGTTTCCACTCATCACAGTCTCAGGACCCTCCTCCCTCCCCCCCATAGACAAACAAGGGCTAGTAAGCAGGAAGCTGGACGAAGAACTTTCGATGACTACTATGCCATCAAAGACACGTGAAACCCTAAAACGGAGGACAAAAGTCTACGGTAACTTCGACCAGTTTTCCGTTCGGATAGCCGAAACCGAATGACGTCCGTCTGTCCGATTGGTTGTCCGAAAAATGTGATACTTAATTATAAGAATTTTTTTAATTAGTTTGTTTTTCACGGCTAATTGCCTCTGAAAAACAGACAAACCACTCGGAAGCCTCTTTGCCTCGAAAAATAAATTTCTTTCTCGTTCGACTTCGTCCGACATTTTTTTCTCTTCCTCCTCCTCCTCATCTTCTTCTTCTTCTTATTGGGCACTGTTTTTGTTACGTGATCCTCCGAGTCGATTCAGTCTTATAAGAGTGGGTTTCAGGTTCGTTTAATGCATTCAACTGTCATGTGGTGCAACTTCAGAGTTTGATATCATTTACATTAGGTAGGAAAAGGTAAATCGCGTGGTTTTGCTATCTGCGAGGGAGACGGAGAGAGGGAAGACCGCAATCGGCACAAGGTGTCACCTTCGAAAATGTTTAACTCGCTTTTTCTTTTTTTTTCGTTCTTCCGAAAAACTGGCTTGTGGCTATGTTCCTTCAAAGGGATCGAAAGCAGAGGAACCCTACCTACCGCAGAGGGTCTATTCGATCCCAAGAGATGGTCGGGTGTTCACACTCCTTTATACACATACAAATACACAGTCGGTATGAATGAAAAGTTACCTCAATGTGACATTGCCACCTTTTCTTAGCAAGAGGCTGTCAGGTTGGAAAATATACTGTATATTATAAATAAGTATCGGGGGCAGAAGAGAAGGAGGTTGTTGTTCCGACATCAAAGCAGCTTCTGATGGAACAATTTGACCAAAAATAGACGAAGATTCTCACTCTGGAAGAGCATCACTTCGTAATATTAATATTTTTTGGGAGTTTATGATAAAATACATATTATAAAAGGAAAAATAAATACTGTCAACAGTCAAGAATAGGAGTGCAAAAAAATACAGAAAAACCATCAACAAGTACAAATTGGGAAAACATTGACTGACACATAGGAAAAATCTTTCAAATGAAACATTGTAGGGGATAGGAAACTAGGAAAACCCGTTCGGGATGGGAATGTAAAAAAATGTGTGTACAGTGTACAGCTGTACAGTTGTACAGTTGAGGGTACAAAGTAATTCGTAAAAATCATAATCAAGCTGAATAAGATAGACTACCTATGGAAGTTACTTATTTATTAATTTGTTCATGAACGCGCTGACTATCATCTACGTGGAAGTTAAAAACAAAAACATTTTTTAAGAATCGATCAAAACGTACAGGCTGGTTACGAATAGGTATACAAGAAACGTCGATAGGTTTAGTGTTAACGGATGTCAAACAACGAGTCAAAGGTCGATGCGGTGGTCCAACGATCTGATTGTATAAAAGAGACCGATAAATCCGATTCTAGGAAATGTCCTCCAAACGTCTTTTGCCGCCATTCGGAAGAAGAAGAGAAACCGCCATTTCCACAGCTCACGGTTAAAAGCTCCGGGAACCCGGCCACGTTCTCTTCTTTTTTCTTACACTTTTTTTCCTCTTCTATCATTCCTTTTCTCTCTCTCTCTCTCTCTTGTAAACCACTCTCCGTCTTTTGCAGAAGCATTTTCATGGTCTGGTGCCCTATTTCAATGGTCCACTGAACCATGACTATAGTTATATCAAATGAATAAATGATTAATGCAGTTACAAATATGATTTTGTTCGACGAAAAAAGTAAAAAAAAATTGACTTGAGGATGTCTTTTTCCGAGAACGACAATATTCTCATTAAAGTATGCTCCTCCTATCCTCCATTTCCCCCTTCCCTCCGGGATGCGGAGGAAGGGGAGGGGGAACATAATTATTACTAAATTTAATTTCTCGGTAAAATATTAAGACGACCACTAAACGGAATGTGATTTTTCAAATTTTCCAGGCCTGTTATTACCGGGAGATCGTCACGTGAGAAAAGAAAGAAACACAAGATGGCGGCCAAACACGCTTGACACCCTCTGACGTCACGCATTGGACACCCTGAGGGAAGGCAAGGAAGAGGTTTTGCTGATCCGGAAAACGTGAATTTTCACCTCTTGAATAAAGGGAAAACAAGTCGGAGGGTTGGAAAAGGGACAAAGAGAAAGTTTTCTTTTCGGGAAGGAGAGGCAGAGGGGAAGGAGGCTGAGGAAGGAGGGGGGGAGAAAGAAGAGGAAGCGTAAACATTCGGGAAGGACAAAAGCCAAAGCAACATTGATTAAATAATTCAAATTATCCAAGAAAGCAATATCAATAATGTAACACAAAAGGGGTTTTTCGTTTGGCGGAGAAGCCACGAGGTAAGTTAACTATAACGGGTTCGGAGAAACGGTTTAATTGAGTGGAAGGTTTGCGTTTTGGGTGTGGTCGAGGGGAAACCGATTATTTTAAGAAAAATGGCTATTTGCTTTCTGCTTTTATGCTAAAACAATGGGAAATATTAATATGAAGACGGTACGTACTCGGCTCTGACTCCCTCTCCCTCCCCAGTCTCCCTTGCCCCCCGCTCCCGCGTACACTTTACGAAAACTAATCGACATGTACGTTTCCGCTTTCCGCCACGAAGCTCCATCACATTTTCACTGTTTTTCGTTTGCAAAACAAATACTTAACACACAAATAACAATTTGAATTTTCAAAGAAACAAAGAGGCTGGGGCTGGGGAGCAGGAGGGGGGAAGGGGTGGAGAAAACCGCAAAAAATTTCCGCCAAGGTTCTCCCTAATTTTTACAAAGAATTTAAATTCCCAAAATTAAATTAGTTAACCGAAGACTTCAACGTGTTCGACACAAAAACATCTTTTTTCTCTCTTTCGGTTCTTCTTCTTGTTCTTGTTCAATTGTTGATTTGGAGTGAAACCGGAAATGAAAATAATAAAAATGTCGAAAGAATTAAATAGTTATCAGGCCTCATTCTTTTAATCCGCGCATTCCGATAATTAATATTTTGTCGATTCTCTTTCCCTCAGGCCCAGCCTCCCTACGTCCCTGTCTCACTCTGATGGGAAACGAACCCTAAACCCAACCAAAAGGTCATTAGAGTCGGAACCTTGCGTAGCGACGTACTTTCCTCTTCCTTTCCTTTCTTACTATAAGCAAACAGGGAGCCTTAGCCTAAAGACGAATGGCTATCTAAGGTCTCCTCCTAACATGCACAGTTACGTAAGCAAATTACGTGATGAATAGTACTCACGAAAGCCGAAGACACCTTCGGAGTCAAATCCAAATGACAGTTGGTACTCACCTAAAAAAATAAAATAATATTAATATATTTAAACCTTAAAGACTGAGTAAAAGTAAAGTTTAGTTTCGCAGGAACTCAGACAAGAATTTCGGGAAGTGGCCAAGTACCCCCTGGTACCACCCCCAACGACACGTTTCCGTTGGCTTCAACCATCCACCAATGGTTGGCATCAAAATCCAACTATAAACCATCACCTGGACTCGAAAGTCCTCCAACAAGAGAGAGATAAAGAAGACAAGGGGATATGAAGGAAAACCTTGAAAGAAGAGCACAACAGAGAATGTATCGAAAAGAAAAAGAGAGAAACGGAGACAAAGAAAGAGAGAGTCTGTGTGTGTCTGTGGATCCCTTGAGGTTCGTGTTTATTCAAAATAGAATCTATTGTATAATAAATAAAATACTTCATTTCCGTCATCAATTGTTTATGAATTTTTCTAACATTAGTGTTATAGATAATAATAAAAGCGAAAGAAACAAAAAAATTATTTATTAATAAATAAAAGAATAAATAAAAAAAATCCGATGAACAATGGGTGAATACAATGATCCGAACATAAAACTGGGAAAAGGTCTGTTTAACTGTGACATCCATTGTTTCTAAGCAAGGTGACAACTATTTAAATAAACACATTTCGTGTATATAAAGTAAAGGTAATCAAAACGAGCCTAGGTGAGAATAAAAAGGGAGGAAAAGAAGGTACGCCTAGGTACGAAACATTTGCAAACAAACGACTTTTTTGTTAACAAAAAAATTTATTTTTTTCTTTTTAAGAACTCACTGTGTCAACAACAAAAAAAATTTTTTTTCTCTTTCTCTCTCTATTTTGGTCATTTTATACTCAATCCATGGATCTAGGGTCTAGTTCCAAGACTTCTTTTCGGCTCAAATACGGAATCCTGAATGATTTGTGAAGAAACAGTGTCAGAAGGAAGCAATGCTCTTCTGCTACAATTTTTAGAGCCTCGGATTACCACTTAAAATTCCAGGAAGGACTTTTCCAACTGTAAAAACCTCGAACGCCGTGGGCATGGGGTCAACCTCTGGGCAAACCCCGACCGCACTTCGACACCCAGTGAGTGTTTCCTGCCTCCCAGACTCCCCCCTCTACCCACCATCTCTTTGCCTAGTCAGTCAACACTTTTAACCTCATGTCTCACGGGTAAATCGTTCTATGTTTTTACTACCGAACCGAAATTGTTTTCGCAGCAAACTATCAACTACAAAATACAACGAAACTACAAAAGTAGAGCGAATAAGTGGGAAACGAGGTCGACTATATATATATATATATTTAAAAATCAAATTTAGTCAACAAGATAGAAACCGGAATCAGTCACGAGGAACCGGAAAGGAAAATCTTTTCGACAGAAAATGTACTACACCCCCCTCTCCCAGTTTATTCCACTACCCCTTAGGGAACTTATCATTCGGAAAATCTGACTCGACTGAAAATACACGGGAAACTATATACAGTCCGGAAAATCGAGTCCTGGGGTAGAAAGGCCTCATCCCTTATCCTCCTCTCCCTCATCACCACCCAGGGCAGTGCAGGAAGACTCTTGGAGACCATTTGTAATTAAGTCTGAGTCTTACCGAAACCTTTTTAACCTCTTCCACAAATGGCAAGCGGTTCACTAGGAAAAAAAAAGGAGGAGCAGAGAAGGGCAGAACAGAACTGAATAGAATGGAATAGAAAAATAGAGAAAGAGGTTAGGGAGTGAAAGAGAGGGAGGGAAGAGAAAAATGATAATTTAACGGTAACATGCTCGCAAAAGACAGAAAATTAAGAAAAGAAGGTTTTGGGAGGAAGGGGAGGTGAGGCGAGGAGACAGGCAGGCAGCGGAGTAAGAGAATAAAATTATTAATACATGTACGGGGACTGACACACAAATTAATACATATCATATTAAAAGTGATTTAGCAAACGGTTGGTGTCATTGTCCTCGAGTCTGTTGCATCACCTAAACTCGCATTCTAAGCACATATTCCGTCTAAATTTCTTTCGGTTTTCCTTTCGTAACTCCGCGAGAGTCTTAACAATCTCAAGAGGAGAGGGACAAGCCGGTGGAAAAACAAAACAACGCGAGAAGAGAGACTGAAGCCATAAAAACACGCGGGGAAGGCAAAATGGCCGACAAATCGGCGTGATAAAAGGGGAAACTGGACCCGAAACTCACATCTTCGGACATTTTCCTTGGTCGTTTGGAAGGCGGTGGAAAGGGTGAGTTTCCTATGCGAGTCAAGTCTTTTTGTTAAATCCTTTTCACCAAAATTTCTTCTACTCACGAAATATTAGTCTCAATTACTGTATCACATCGGTCATGTTAAATTAATTTTTATTGGAGGAGGGAGAAGAAACACAGGGAAATTTTTCAAAAAATTACAAAAAAGGCTGAAAATTCAAAATGGAAACAGTTTATTAACAACGGATTGTGTAGAGGAGAGTGAAAATGGATCGTTCTCGTCATTTATAGGCCTAAACCTTTTCTGCCTAGAATTTTGAAACCTTACTTTGTATACAGTCAACTCATTTTAGGTCATTTGATATCTGGGAGAGAATTCGCCTCCATCATCTAGAGAGCAACTCGATTAAAACGTTTAAATCCGGCGACCGAGCGTCTGGGAATAGCCCCCCCACCACGCGTACATTCCCAAAAACCAAAAGCTTATTAAATTTGAAATTTAAATTTATGTTTTAATGAGCTTTTCGATTCTATCAAAATCCTATTTCAGAACAAAAACCAAAAAAACCTTTCGGCATGATTTCGAGTCGAAAATTTCCAAAATTTCAAAATCGATTGCGTTGAAGGAGAAATTCGAAAAGTCGACACCATGATGACGTCACCTGAGCCTCTTCGTCATCAGCTCCTCAGAATCTCCAAATCCCTCTCGAAGGAACCGAGATAATTTCTTGGGAGCCGATAAACTTGTTCAAGGCTGTTTCCACCCTCCTCACAGTGGTCGGATCATCCCCTAACACCCGTACTGTCACGCAGGCTTCGAGTTCTGGGAACTTGAAACTTAAACCTAGAGACTTAAAGACTTAACTCAGACTAAACTTAAAGCGTTTGTTTATTATTTCTTTTTCTTTTTAATGAGCCTTTGGCACAAAGTTTATTGTTGGGTTTTGTTTTAACATGAAAACATCTGCTATGTTGTACAAAATTTTTTCCACTAATAAACAAATTAATAATTATGAATATTTTTTTAATCAAACATTTTTCCTTGAATTAATACTGTTAATTAATATAGTTTCGTGGAATTCCGTCTTCGTTTGCGTGGTGTGTAACAGGAGAGGAAAAAAAAATCATTTGCGATGTGTTGAACTGTTTTACCTACAACTCTTATTTCACACACAACCATCGCTATCATCACCGATTTCGGGTACCAAAAGGAATTCAAAACAACACACCTTTATCAAAAGATCATTTCATAAATACTGATCACTTTGACAAGGAATCTATTTAAAAATAATGAACACTTTTGAAACTAAAAACATTGTCCACTAAATTTTTAAAACGCGTCATGTTTAACAAACTAACTAACGACTGCACTTCGACAGCTGTGGACATTGACAGGGTGAAACCTATTAGATTTGACGGTACTGGTTTCAAGACTTGTAAATTGCTATTTGTGTATATATATATATATACAAATAGCAATTTATATATACACAAATCGAGTGTTTTACGGCCCAATATACAAATTTGGAGCGTATGCTTTGTAAAGCAAAAACTTTGACACCCTGCCGAACACACAAGAATGGATGACGACTAAAATCTAACAATTTTTCCTTCTTTTCCTTTTCTCTTTTTCCAAAAAGCACAAAAAAAAATCTTTGGACGTTAGTGAATTTCCACCAAAACGTTTAAATTTTTCAATGAGACCGTTCCACCAACATCTGACTTCCATTAAGGAAGAAGAAAAAAACATTTTTGTGTCTTTCACAAAGTCCGACATATTTCCCCGCTTCAAATTCAAATAATCGTTTGTTTATAGTAGACAGCGTTTCGAGTTTTCCAAAAAAATTTCTCATCTCAAGAATTATCATCACGATCGAAGAGTGGCATAATAAAAGGAGAAGAAATAAATAATAAAAAAAACAAGATGGCGAGCAATGAATACCTTTAATTAAATCTACGTCATTTCCATACCGAATCGAAGGAGAAACATCTAAGAAGGGGTCACGAGCTTATGGAAAGCTTATGAGTTGACCAAATAACTTTCCTATCGAACCCCCCAAGGTACCTGTTCAATTACATTTAAATTACACGAAACCATACATTTGAAGATGAAAATAATAAAAAAAAATTTTTTTTTCATTTCGGATCTGATCGGACTACCGGATTACTCGCCTTCGCCCCTCCCCCTCCCAGCTTATCAACGATAATTTTGTGCATTCTTCGGCCGGCCCTGGGTCAATCCGAGAACTCATCCATTCAACAAATTACAATTCTCTTTTCCCTCTCTCTCTCTCTCTCTCTCCTCTTCTTACTGGTGCGGGGAAATAATATATTTGGATCCAATGGGTAGCGGGAGTGAAGGAGGGAAGCCAATGAATCCGAAAAACACGAAGACGGAAATGAAAAGAAGAGAAAAAACCGTGTGAAACAATTTTTCACGAGGGAAACTAATTGCGCCACTGATTTTTGGTGTTAACGCACTAAAGAACTGAATTAATCATGATTTCGATTTCTTTGCCTCCCCCTCTTCCCCCTCTTTGAGTCCTTTGATTTCTTCACAGAAAAATTCAGATTTAAACTTCACATCGTAAGAAGTGAAAAATAAAGCGTCCGCCTTATTTCAGCTGACATCCACCCTGTCCCACCCTTAACATCGTCTCTTCACCATCATCGCTGATCATTTTTCCATTTTTGTCATAATCGTGTCGACTCACATAAAACTCGATCCAAAGCATGTGTGATGATGGCCCACGAGCCAGTTCCGCTGTTGGCTGTTTAACACGCCTGAACACGAATCCCCGATAAAGTTCAGATTCGTGAGTAACCACCCAAAAGACTTTCGAGTCATTATCACTTGTTTACTCCTGAAATTTCCTTACGACTTGTACGAAACGTCGTGAAAACAAAGCAAAAAAAAAACAAGTATGGCGGACATAAAGTTAACCATTTGGCTTTACAAGTCAGAGCTTTTGCCTCGCTTCCGTACTGTTCGGGGATCGACAAACACGAGGCAGCATGATGTAGACACAGAACCCGAACTTCTTTCATGTTGATTCACACAATTTTGACTTTTGTTTTGTGAGCCTGAAAGTTAATTTTCTTTATTGGTTAACCGCAGGTGCAGAGAATCCTTCAATAACACAATGATCCGTGATTAAAAATAAAAATGAAAACAATTCATATCGAAAAGAAAGAAAGAAGGTTCGATTTATGGACATGAATCAGGTTTCTCAGGATCCGCCATTTTTTAAAACAAAAAAATTTTTTTTATATTTTACTCTCAATTACCCAATTTTGCTTGCGTTTTGTAACGAAGTTATGAAAGAATTTAATGTCTTTCTGAACGTGTCTGTTCTTCTGTCCTCTACGACGGAATTCGAGAGTGAAAACTCTTTTGCTCACGTCACTTTAGCCCAGATTTATCAAGAATAATCCCAAAAATCCTGAAGAAGATTGTTTTCAAAGGGTGATTGAATCTGATCGAGGCAGATGTCCCGTGTGGCCAACCTAAACTACAGAAAACAACACAGACAGTTTTGAAATCGCCAGAGAAGTAGCAGGACTTGTAAAACTTTTTTCGACAACCAAGAAAGAAGAAAAAATGATCAGACCTGTGTTTCGTCCCTGATGAAATACTCAAACACGAAGACTCAGACAAGCAAAACAGCGCAGCCAAAGACAGCTAAGAGGGTTAAACAGCTGAGAACATGGGAAAGTTATGCCAGACCGGTGAGTCTTCTGACTAAACAGAAGAAAAGTGGATATACAGTAAATATGGTCGAAAAAAAGGTTTTTAAGTGATCCACCTGCCGTTCAACAAATTTTTTTCAACTATGTTCTCTTAACCTTTCATCACTTTCTCTTCTTTATGTTAAAAACCAAACACCCTCTTCCCCTCCCATCGCCAACTACCTCTCTCTCGAAAGAGAGAAAAATCGTCCGACCAGGAATTTATGGACACCACAAAACAAAAACGAAAAAAAAACATTTATGGCTTAACAATAATAAAGTTTACGAGGCGGCGGTGGGTTATATAAGAGAGAGGGAAGCAAACACGGGCTCTGGGTCCAGTTGGGACATCCTACCAGATTAATATTTCAATTCAATCATCATCGCCATAGCCATAGTCATAGCCATCGCCACCGCCACCGCCACCATGGTTTTCGTTTTCGACTTGACGGACAATGATATCCCTCCTTCCTGCCCCCTCCCCACTTCACCGCGCTTAAACAAGAATTTTTAAATAAAGGTCCTGAAAAGGAAAACAATTGTTCACGAACGCAATCACAGCATTCATGGCATCATTAAAATTATTTATTTATTTAATAATTTACCACAATCATCTTTCAGTCACGTCGAATAACTTTAATTAAATAAATAATATTTATATTGTATTCAGTCCGTCCGTCCGTCTCTCCGAGCCAACTTTTCTTTCTTTCTTTTCTTTTTAATTCCTTTCTGGTCTAATAATTAATCTTTATTATACATTTCACGTGCCGTGAACTAAAATAAAGGTTAGTGAACGCGTTGCAACCTTTGTCTTCGCCAACGCCGGTCCGCCTGCCCGCCTGCCTGCCATTCCCTCGCCTCACCTCGTCACTGCCATTTTGATTTCTTTTTCGCATTTGCCTGCCAATTTATTGCCTGATTTTCCCCGGGACCAACGAATCAAAGAGGATTTCTTCCACCAGATCGAAAGGGGAACGAACGCTTTGACAATCGGGCGTTCGACTGAAGCAAAGCTCTGATAAAAACATACAATCGTGACCTCTGTCTCTCTCTCTCTCTCAACTACTCCCACTTCCCTCTCCGTTATTGTTCCGGAACAAAGATCCAATAAGATACAGTATCTGTTATAGCTGGAGATGGTGATAAACCGGAAGTGAGGTCGTTTCCTATACTTAGACTCGTTCCTAAGAGAGGTGAAGTGTAAAACTAGAGAGAGAAGAGGGAAGGACGACGCCCGGAGGAAATCACAGCCTCCCCCCTCCTCTCGCCCTCCCAATGACTGATACTGAATTAATATAAAACTAATACGAGGAAGAGTTTCAATCAAATTATACGGGGTAATATTTTAATTCCTTGATGGGATTATCGCTTCCGGTTTTAATGACGGTCATTCATTTCGTGGTTCATCACTGATTGCCCCCATCCCGGATGCAGGTATCGTGTGCATTTTTGAGCTTTCACCCCTTTTCACCCCAAAATTTATGGTCTCTCCCTTACCACCTCTGCCACCAAACAGAGATAAAGGTCTAACGACAAGAGCCATAATATTCTCTTCCTTCTCAATGACCTGAATTTCCCGAACAGAGCTTTGGAAAAGGAGAAGGGAAATGCATTTTCCACCGCCTGTTTAGAAACGAGAATAATTTTTAATCCAGACTAAAACAAAAACTTTGATAGAAGCTGGTGGTGAATTTCCTATCGACAGGGCCAGGAAAATCCCGTTTAAAATGTTTCAAGTAAGGAAGTGAGGATGACGGGGGGCGGGCAAAGGGGAGATCATAGGGATGAGCTGAAATTCGGGTTTTCTTATCGTTCGCTATAATTAAATTTTATCTTAAAATTTCTCGTTTTCACACCCCCCCCTTTTCACCCCCGCTATTCTGTGAAGTGTTGTTGAAGCTTTGGCTTCTTCAAGATGGAGGTTCCAGTCATTGTCTCTGTCTAAAAGACGGGAAACCTTGCCCGACCGTTTTTTCTTCAGCAGTGTAATTATTTCTAAAGGAATTTGAACGTTTCGAGACTTTGTTACGACTAATATTGCGTCTGGGTGACTCGTCCAGGATCGAACAAACCAATCAGGCACGTCGCGCGAGTTAATAAACCCACCAACGGACCATTTTATATTTTATTATAAAATACAAGACTAAACAAAACTAAAGAAAACAAAAGCAATCTGACAATTTATTTTTGAAACATTTTCCAAAACGGAAGGAAAGGAAGCCGCGAAAAAGAGCGAGGAAAGGCGTTTTCCCACCCCTCTTTTCCTCCTTCCCCCGCTACAACCCCATCCTCCCTTTTAAAAAAACAATTAAACAACATCAACGACTGAGTAATCGGGGAGACGAAGAAGGAAAAGGAAAAGAAGGGAAAGGGAGGAGAGGGGGTGGAGGGTGGGTTTCCCTTTTGCCAGGGGAGAAACGAAAACGCAACTTTTTTCCCTTGAATTTCCTCGAAGTTGTCTTCCCCTCCTTCCTCCCCATCCCTCCCCCGCGTTTTTTAAGGTCAGTCGAACGATTCTTTTGAATCTCGAAAGCTTTTTCTCCCTCGTCTAACAAAAAAGCGGCTGCCGTCGACAAAAGAAAATTCTTCAATAAGATTTATAAAAGCAGGATAAAAGTGCCATCGTCCGACCTTGCTCCTGACCTCATTTTCCCACCCATTTAAATTCATTCCTGTGACGTCACAACCTTTTTTCACAAGCTTTTCTTTCCTTCTCCCTCCCATCGCCCTCTCCTCCCCGTTCTAACCGGCGACACTTCGTTTTACAAACTTTTTTTTCTGCTTTTATCCCTCTCTCTCTCTCTCTCTCTGTCGCTTTCTCTTTTGTGGCTCCGGAATTTCATTCTTTTCTGTTGTTATGGTTGTCACTGCATCTTTGTCGTTTGCGTATTTATTCCCCATTTTGCTTTTTCAACTTACTTCAGAACCGGAAATCGAGTATCGGAACTTGTTCAATCTATTTCAACCTCTTGGTTTTTCCTTTCTCACTGTAGAATAATTAAACAAAAAGCAACAGACTGATATTAACTAAACCATGGCTACATCTCCCATAAAACCAGGAAGAAAATATAGCTGATCACAATATGACCCGTAGTAACGTAAACCAAGCAGAAAAGACACCTTTTGGACTCCTGGAAAAGAAAAGTCCTGAGCAAAATCTACGGCCTCGTCTGCATCAATAGAGTCTAGGACCGGAGCTACGACCACGAGCTGTATGACCGGTAAAAACAAACACCACTACCGACGTGCGGTCACTTGGCCAGGATGAAATACAACCGACTAAAAACGCAAGTTGTCAACAAGCACCCTGAGGGCAAACGAAAACGCGGTAGGCCTCGGAAAAGATGGCTGGAAGAAGTAGAAGAAGAGTTAAATCTGCTGGGAGTTCGAGGCTGAAGAAACGTCGCCAAGGACCGGGCCAAATTGGGACGAGTGACTGTGGAGGCCAAGGCTCTTATAAAGCTGTCATGTTAATGAATGGAATAGACTGATATTGAATCAGGCACTTTTTGGGGAACATCCAGAACTATAATTGTATCTCCAATCTTCGTCACCTTCCTGCGCTAATGTTTTCGGTATTAATATTGCAATATTATTATCAGATAATTGAGATATGTAAAGGAAACAAAATGATTTACATAGGAAAATATAAAATTTTTTCAAGACCCATTTGTTGCTTGTTTGAATCTATTTACGCAATGTTGCCAAATTTCTTCAGATCGGAAGGATACTATGATACATATTAATGCAGAGAAACAATGGAAGAAAAGATTTTCTGTTCTCATTTGATTGACTTGTTAATGATGAAAGAAAAGGAGAAAAAAAATTTTTTTTTGTTAATTTTTCGCGTGGAAAATGGCGAATTCGATAATATAAATAAATGATTTGAAACTCGTACGCCTCCCAATTTTTGCAAAAACGAAGAAAACAATGGAATATTAATTCAAAAGAACATCAACAACAACAAAAAATTATAATAGAATTATTATTAAATAGTCCATTTAGCGGCCATCGTATTCATATTTGAATACAATGAAAAAGGATGTGATTTAATTGTAAATAATTATGGCCTGGCCTCCATTTTTGCTTTTCATTTCGACATCCATTTTTGATCTCTGTTTCCGTATTTTATTTTTCTTATTTATTCTTTTAGAATAATAATAATAATAATAAAACGAACCAACGAACCGGGGGCGTAACAAGGAATTGCTAAGTCACTTTAAAACAGTCAAACACCTTTTTGTTATTGTTAACAGATATGTACTCAGATTCTAGGTTCCTACCTCACCCTGTTCCTCCTCCTCCTCTTCTTTTCAAGATTTTTTGGGATCTTCTTTGCCGGCAGAAAATGGCTAACGGTTAGTGTTGCTTTTTCTACGTCTATATCATCATGGTTTTTGTTTTGTTGGATTTAGCTTTTCAGCATTGTTTTTTGATACTCTGACTTCTGGTTATGTTACTTCTTTCCTATTATTGTTTTGCTTGTCAATCACAGTGATTGTGAGTGTTTCACGAAACTGTTCTCTTTCTGAATGTATACTCAGGGTTCAGGCAATTTCAACTCAAGGGAATTCAACAACACTGTAGGAAGAACTAAACACCAAAAATGGGTCTTTACAAATTTCATAGTTTTCCTCTAAATAATATTTTCCGGTACATATTGTAATAGATTATGATAATCAGGCTGTGATTAATAAAAGGAAATTAATTATTTGTTAATTTTGGTTTGGCTTTTATTATTGCTCGCGTTGGAAATCGCATAAATGTAGCCCGTCGTGAATTTAAATTTATAACACATGCAAGGCTCCAGTACACCTTGTCCAGTTTTTCTTTTTAACCACCCAGTGATCACGAATTTATCATAGTTCCACAAACTGGACGATTATTATTAATTTCTCAATAAATTATAATAATAATTAAATATATTGCCTTTCGAAACCTGAATTTCCTTTATTCTGATTACAATCTAAATAACTAACAGTTTCTTTTTAGGCGGCCTGAATGTCACTAACAAACACGTACAACACTCTCGTTCTCTCTCTCGTTCTTGTCGTTTTCCCCAAATCTCCCGTTCAACCAAGACGACGAGTTTCGATTAATTTGTAAACGTGTTTGGAACATTCGGTCTCCATTAAAACGACATCGAGGAACCAAATCAACCGTTCTAATTTATAATAGTTCTGATGGATGGAACCCACGGGAACTCTTCCGACACCCGTCGTCGACACTACGCGTCACGGGGAATCCTCTCGACACATTCACAGATCCGTTCGCCTTCCGATGGTATCCGTCCACGTCTTGTTCGAAACAGACGAAAATTCTGTTCAAATGGTTTTGTCTATCTTCCTCTCTCCTCTCTCCAACTTTAAAATTTTTAATTAAGTTAAGAGTTACAACACCCGCCGCTGTGGCATAACTTTTCGATGTCCTCAGTTATTTGTCGGATTTTGACTGCTTCGTTTTGGTCGTCTGTGTCTTCGTTTGAGTTAATTATTTGCAGAGAAAGGAAAGTTAATCATTTTTTTTTTGACTTGTCTTCTAGTTTGAAATTATAACAC
This sequence comes from Columbicola columbae, assembly GCA_016920875.1. Classification (NCBI taxonomy): domain Eukaryota; kingdom Metazoa; phylum Arthropoda; class Insecta; order Psocodea; family Philopteridae; genus Columbicola; species Columbicola columbae. The sequence goes on from JADMLL010000012.1 coordinate 670,930, forward strand.
ATTTTTGCGATGCTCTATGGCTACCTTCCATCCATCGTTTTAATTGGTAACTAAATGGTATCGGTATTCTCAAGCTGGGTTATTCTCGGCAAATGATCTCCCTGATTAGTTTCTTGATCCCTGTGGTTCCTGTAATGTTTTCGGGTGCTCTGGTGAGATCCCCGCGAGAATCATTACTGCAACTGTAGATGCCGCATTGTAAAAATGGGTTTTATCGTTCTAATTTCTTTCTGGTGTCCATAGTTCAACCGTACTACAGTCTTTCCCTAGCACCGCAACAATCGCTTTCTATTCTCTCCCGCCACTCGTCCTCCACTGCCATTCGAACAAAAGACTCCAAATTTCTTCTTTTAGCTTACCAAATGCACACAGGAAAAGAACAGAATATATGAATAATATTTAATGATATAATTGCCTAATTGTAGGATGTGATTTGTCCGTTCTCTATCTGGTATTTATTATTCATAAATTATTGTTGTAACTGTAACATTGTCTGAAATGATCTCTGGCCAATGTGAGGAAGGGAAGTTGGGGACCACTGAAGGAGGGGAGGGCATTCATCGAAAATCTTTTGTTCGGAAATTCCTCTTCGCTCATTATCTTCCATATTGGCTATGAAAAAAAAGCGCCACTTCCGGTGCTTCCATAAATCAACCTGTGTAGACCTGTTTCCATCTATTTCTGTCTCTTTTTCTTTCTTTTTTTTGTTGGTCTGTTCTGTTTGTTGACTCGACGAATTTGTAAATATTTCCTTCGCTAGGAATTTATATTAAAAATAAAACAAATAATACAAACGTACGTAAGCGAATTTCGAAGGATAGTTTATTTCATTGATTAATCATTGATTAACGGAATTTTTTTATTTGACTTTCTCTTTTTCAAGTTGTGCGCCTTTCTAGCCTTTTTATGAGCGATTCATCAGCATTCATTCACTTATCGTTCAGACATGTTATTCCTTATGTGAAGTCTGGAGGAAATTTAAGAAGACAAAACACTATGAAATAGTAACAAGTGCGAAAATGTGAAGCCAAATTTGAGGATCGACAGCAAGAAATTAACGAGATGACTCTCACCACTTGATTCGATCCACAGCTTCTCATCGTTTTGTTTTTGTTCCTTAGAAGGGGGTTCCTGATTTCTATTTTTATATAATCTTATAATTATATTAAAATTGTATAATTTAGAAATACATCTCTTTAAATGGAAATAGGACTCAGAATCGGAAATTATTTTACGAATATAAACTCCAAGCCGTGGCACAATACTTGATTTTCATAAATATTGACACATAGGTCTACGGATGACTTGTTTCACGAATAATTTTAAGCCACGAGTAAGGAATTCATGGAAAGTTGGAGCAAGTCTCTAGTTGCTGGTTCGGACAAAAAAAGGCATCGAATGAAAAAGGGCCAAATCTGTTCTAAAACTATGCGTGGACAAAAAGGGAGAACGTGGAGTAGAAGCTTGAGAGAGTAACTCATCACAAGGGCAAAAGGGAAAAGTGCTGGATAAGAGGTACAACAGAAAAGGCTCATGACCTATGAGCAAAGATACCCTAACAAGCCACCAGAACCGTTTGGCGGATGTGGGAACCCCACTTGAAACAATAAAATGCAGTATTACAATTATCAGTACAGTTTCATATGTTCTCGAAAGTTGTTGAGAGCTCCAAAAGTCAAAGTGTGTTTGAAAATTACTTAGTCAATGGTCAGGACGATGACGAGACTCAACAAAGAAATGGCGGATGAATAAATTATGAGATGAAAATAAATCAGAAATGGTGTAGTGTGTGTTGTGTGAGTATGTCATGGAATTGACGAGGGGTTAGGCCAATCAATCACGAAGGAGTCAACCGTGGCAAAGGAATAATAAATAGGACAGGAAAGGAAAAAAAGGAAAAAGAAAAAAGGAACGGGGCGAACGAATTGAGTGTGTGATTTTAGGTTGTTAGTTTACATATGACGCATATTTGCTCCCTATTAAAGTAACTTAGTCGAAACAAAGGAAGCATGTCATTTAAATGTGACGAATATATTACTTCGATTCAAGGATGTCCAAAATATCATCTGACATTATTATTATTATTGTTATTGTTATTTTATGACTATAAAACACCGAGATAGCGCACGCGACACCCAACAACATGACTCAGTTTTCTCACTGTTTTCTACGCGGGCGTAGCACGTTGCGTTTGCACGCCTTAAACCCAAAAAAGGGGGAAACGCTGCTTAAATCAGGTCACAGCTGTGATCGAAAGAGAAGAAGAAGTTCCAGAAATAAAGAATCCACCAGGTAAACCAAAGTAAGTACCGAGTGGTAACTTAACAACCAGAAACCTCAGTCTTCCTTCACTTCAATTTACATCTTCATAATGATCACCGAAGCTAAACACAAAGGAGGAACGAGCTCTGACCTCATGACTCAGCCTGTCAGTCCGAGTCACACTCATAAACCTGGTCGTCAATATCCGAAGCCTTAGACGAAAAAGAATTAAACGCGGCGAAATATCTGACAGATGGATCACAAACAAAAGTGAAATCCACCTCCGCGGCTGCGGGCGAGAGGAGAAGAGAGGAAGTTAATTCAAACAAAGATTAAAAACATTTTTCTAGATCCCATGTACGAAAATAACAATTTTCTTTTAAATTCATAAATTAAAAACGAATCGATATTCGTATTTAAAAAACCATTTCGAGCAACCGGAAGTGAAAACCAACATTACAAAAAAATCGGATAAATGGCGCCGCGATTCTTTTCACTGAAATCCTCCAATTGTAAAATTCAAAACAAAATTAATAGCTTTCCTCGACGAACCTTTTAAAAAGAAATATTTGTATCAGAATAAAAATTAAGTTTCAAACTTTGATTAAACAACTTTTTCATACCAACACTAATAATAATCAACAGTCAATCAATCATAGTGTTCTCTCTAGAGCCAGGTTATACGTAAACTGACTTCCCAGCTTCCTTCATCATTTATATTTCTTATTCTCCAGGGTCCTTTGACTCTCTTCAAAACCTCGATGCCATTCAGAAAACCATCGCGGCAGAAAAAATGGTTAGGCCTTCCTTTTCACGATGACAAATAGCTGAGGACATTGGAAAGTTACATCAGACCAACGGTCTTCCAGGTCCTCAACAACTATACAGAAGAATGTATATATGTCACGGTAAAAGCGATAAATAACCGGTGTGTAGTATCCGCGATTAGGAATAGTCGCCAACTTTTATTCTTTTTTCTTTTCTTTTCTTTTTAATTGTTTATTGCCAACGAAAACGACTACCTGTCCCCGAGAAAGGGACTATAAGATGTTGGTAGGACATAGGGTTTGGGGTTTACTGGGGAGCGGACCATAGTCCAGGCCCCAGGAGTTGACGAGGAGAAAAGAGAAGGGACAGAAAGATGATAAGAGTAGGTAGGGTGAGGAGTGGCGAAATCGCCAACTAACCTCAGTAAATATGACGTATTACTGAATATTTATCACATTTACCGGCTACTTTATAAAATTTCAAACTCGCAATGGGGAAGATTTTGCTCAGACGTTTGGTTTCTCTCGCTTTTCTGACAAAACCCGACCAGGTGGGCCTGCCGGTAACCTCCAAATACATCACATGAAGAAGCCAAACATAGCTCCTCTGCGACGTCATCAAATACCACTTTTCCATTTTTACCTCTTCACCCATTCCCCCTCACCTCATCTGCTGAGAAGCGACCTCTTCAGCTTCGTTCCTGCTCAGCCTCCATTTTCCCGCTTTCTAGTGTCATTTCTGGATCCACTTATTTATTTTTTTCGTTGTCCGCAGCCGCTAACAGTTGATAGTAGTAATAATAATAATAATAATAATAATAATAAATGCAAAGTAGGAGAAAAAAGCATTAATTTAAATTTATAAATAATAAAACAACCTTTGATTATTCAAATCGGACTCTCAACCATAAACATTTAGACTTCACCTATTTTTAGTTTCGAAAATAACTTTCATTTCGAGTCTGAATCCACTTTAAAAACTGTTTCCGAGTTCAAAACTACGGATACATTCATCTTGAATCTGTCAGAAAATGGAAAAGCTAAAGCCCCCAGCATCATCCTTTATTCGCACCTGAACAATTTCGATACCTCTGACGCCATTTTTTTTTTTATCCGATAGAGTTGATCCTTATACCTCGAAAAAAACCTAAAAGGCTGTCATCGGCCGGGAAAGACCGATAATTCGTGGATAGTTCTGCTTTCTGCCCCCAACTACCCCCGCAGCTCTTTTTAATTTTTTCATTTTGCAACAATAACAAGCGAACAACCGACCTAAAAAGTATGTGGAACGCAATCACGAATGGCTCCGACTGAATTATAAACACAGTTCAACGGATCCACAGATAATTATTTATTTATTTAAACTAAATTTTAAAATTGCCTTATCACCATGTTTATGGTAGGGAACTCGCTTTTGAAAAACTTGGGTGCGTTCAAAAATTAAAGTTTCCGTTTCTCTCTCTCTCGATCTAGGGTCCACACCTCCACCACCACCACTTTGCCTACCACAATTATGACCGTTGCGCTCGTTCAGAATCATTTCGACCAACTACCATAACAACAACAACAATGAATAATCCTTCTGTTAGTTTTTATCAATCACTATATGAAATTTTGACTCTGATTTAACCCCCCCACCTCTTTCCGTTAAAATAAAAATAAATAAATAATTTATTTAAATAAATTTCTATGTTGGAAAAATAACAGGAAACTGTTTGACCAGGTGGACAAGTTTAAAGACATCCGACACGAGTGTTAGTAATGTTGAATGTTTGGCTATGACTCTGCTCGTGTTAAATTTTTGGTTAGCATAACAGAATTTAGGCTTTTTTCTGCTCAGATGTTACGCCTTCTTTTATGGCTGACGACAGTCTCAGTAGAGCACAGTTTAGTTTTGACTCCAACAACTGAATCACCAAGCATTACTGGGAGCTTTAAAATCTGCCCAGTTGACAAAAAACCGAGAGAAACCGTCAGAGATGGTATGGCCACATCATGAGAAGACCCAAGAGTGCTAAACATCAGTACGGGGCCGGGACAGGAAGGGACATTCCCTCAGGAAAGACCTGAACCGAAGCGCCTGAAGAAGAGTGACAAGAAGAGCCGACCCCAAATAAATGGGATAAGGCTAGGCGAAGAGAGAGAGAAATTGATTAACCAAACGAACCCCCCATGAAAGTGTGCAATGATTATGAAATGAATTCTCCTAGAAATTGTGAAGGAATTATGAATTGGTGTACAGGCAATGTTTTCGTCTCGAGCTGAAACAATACCATAAACATTGAATTCATTTCATAATTATTGCACGCTTTCATGGAGAGTTCATCAAAACCAACTTCCGCTTCACTAAGAACAAATTACTCTTATCAGGCCCAAAAATGTAACATCAGTGGACTAAAACTAACTACAAGTTTAACATCACTAAGACTAATGGTAACAGCCGCAAAAATCTTAAACGTCAGAGAAACCTGGGCCCTCTTACACTTTACTAGGGCAGCTTTGTTTAGGGAGAACGCCTCAGCCGTCTACCTCCCTCTCCCCACACCTCACATATGCACACACACGCACAAAAAACACTCAAACACAACACCACACACACACACACACCTTTTTCTTTATTTTCTTTTCTCTATTATATATCTAATTAAATACAAAAACAAATAGGACAAATTCTCAAGGACTTTTTCGCCAGGCCTATCCACGGTTTTTTTCTCGTTTAATTTGAATTTGGTTCATTATGTTTTATAATGAAGGTCGAGAACTTTTAATATATGCGATCAAATGCCATTTTACAATAACGAATTATTTATTTATATATTTTGTCTATTGCCTTTTTCTTTGCCGAGTGATTATCGGGGAGAGACCCATTCGGTCATTCCTTTCCAAATATTGATAAATTTGTTGTTTCCTTTCCAATTTCCGCTTCGCTACTTTTTACTTATTTAATAATAATACTAATAATAATAGCTATACTTGTATGATTCGATTTGAACAAGTGCTCCTGAGTTACTTCCCGCTGCGCGAAAAACGCATAAAAAAATTCTTTTTCTCTCCCGCATTTTTCGCGCGCTGTTAAGTGTTAAATTGGAAGGAACCGGTTGGCAACCCTTTACGGCTTTCCATTGACTCCATTTTCATGAACGATCCTCTGGTTTTTTGGGAGGGGGGAGGTGTTGGTCACTATTGAGAACTTTTCAAGACCCGTCCATGTGTCAAACACGTCAAACAACGATCCTCCAAAAAGGATGTGAAAACTCTCTTAAAAATCCAAAATAATCCATCACCAGTCAGTCAGTTTACGTTCTGCCGAATTCATTCCAAACGATGATCTTCCAAGAAACCTGCAGGAAATTTTTCCCAACCCCCGTGCCTCCCCTATTCTAGTTCTCGTTACTTTCTCGCGTTCGCCATTAACGAACCCGCCAACAATTTGAAGGGCAACATCTTATCTCGACTTGTTTTATCTGAATTTTTAATAAGAAACACAGGGTGTTCCAAAGGTTATTTAATTATTGACAAAACGATGACGAGTTTATAATAAAATGAACCTGTTTGTGGGTTCCCATGTTCGGTTTTTGTTTTTTCCTCAACACCCCCAGAGCACCAAGTCGTGGTGAGCAGAAATCAGAAGAGAGAGAAATGTCTTCTCATTGTTGTTTATCACTCGTAATGATCACCAGCACTTAAAATATTTTCCTTCGATTCATCCACCATCCTTTCCTCCAAAATTACCTCCACCATCCTTGGTAGGTTATTCAGTCAGCAACTAAGCCTTCAACTAAAGGTAGCTGACCAGCTCATGTAATAACTTTCTCCTAGAAAAAGGAGTGAAAATGAGTTGACAACATCATGGTCCTTAGTTGGCCGAAAACGAGAAAAAAATAAGCAGAAAATGAGTAAGTTGAAGAGGAACTTAAATCAAAGGAGAGGAGGGAAAGGACGGGAGGGGGAAGAGTTACGCAAGCAGCGTTTACATCAAGGAGAAGCTCATAAATTACGGAAATTCGAGCAATCAAAATAATAAAAAGAGAGAAAACAAAGAAATCTTGATAATTTTTAGCTAAGAATATTAAACAAAATTGTTGGAAAACAACCATTTTCTCTAAATAATAAATAACAATAACAATTATTATTACTATTTATGTTCCATTAAATTGACTTCGTTTTACACTCATTTTCTAAAAAAATTATTCATCCGGTGATTCACATCAAAAAATAAAAATAAATAAATATTAACTCGAGTCATTAATAAATTCCGATAAATGACACAAACGATGTCCCTTTCTATTTAATCCTGGGTACTTTTGGACCGAGTAACCAACTTTGAATGCTTCTTATCACTTCCTTTATTATTATTATTTTTTCCAAATCATCCTCAACGGCATTTATTTACCCGAATTGACTCCTTCAGATTCCAAATATAAGTTTTATACTAAACGAAATCAACATAGAGACTGTTTCCGGATGCTTTCGGACACAAAACCCAGTAAACCCAAAAGGAGCCAAAAAAATTGCCCTGACTTTTTCTTTTTATAAAGCAAAGGTTAGGAAAACATTTCATTTCAAAATTAATGCACAATTTCGTTTCATAAATAATACAAAGATATGTACTGATTAAATTTATTGAAGCACTTCTACAAATGTGCATTATTTCTGAAATGAAACTGTGGCATAATCAAAGTCTGGATTGTGTGTAGTATTTAGGAACCAGACCCTATATGAAAGTGTGCATTACTTTCTTCAGGTGTACATAAAGAAAAGAAGAAAAAGAAAAGACAGAAAGAAAAATCATCCTAGACTAGACACAAAGGAAAATTTCTTTGAAAATCAATCGTATGGCACCGTACAAAACCCCCCAAAAAAATTGAATTCTTTGAAAGGACATAGTTTCCACTCTACACCTCTCCTTCCTCCCACCCCCTAAAAGAACTTCAAAATGACTGATAAAACAATTAACAACTTCAAAGTCAAGTGTTTATAAAACAAATTAACTAATTTATTAAAACATCAATAATAATAATAAGAAACAGATCAAATTTTTGCAGGTTTAGCACAAACCTCTCTCCACCTTACCCTACGACTGCCCCTCTCCCAACTCCACCGCTCACTACGCACACAAAAACTCATTCACTCGCATTTTCAAAGCAATTAAATAATCTAATTAATTTTTTTTACATAATTAATACAGGAGATAAAATCCGAAAACCTCGTCACCGTTCGCGGAAAAATAAATAAATAAATAAATAAGGGTTCTAAAACATGGATTTTAATTTTTGGGAAAATAATTAAAACTTCATTTATTATTAATCAGTTCACATCAACAGAGATTAATTGAAACAAATTTTGATAGAATTAATTAATTAATAAATTATAGTTAACTGTCACCTGTCCCTGCGTCCAAGTCAATACGGAGATTGTGGGGGCAACCTGGGGAGAGAATGAGGCAGTGCAGAGTGGTACGGAGAGTAGTAAGGAAAAAAAGAAAATGATAATATTATAATTAAAGTAATGACTACCAAATAAGACCTTAGAGTACTTACTGAAGAAAAAGGAAGACCGGCGAGGTTCCTAGATACCGAAAAAGATCTTGAGGAGGTAGGAATAAGAAGGAGAAGCTAGCAAGATCTCAAATAGCGAGACGAGATGCGAAACAAACTAGACCCTCAGGGGTTGGTCCTTAGAACCAGACTGAAGACAGGGAAAGCGTGGTTCAAGGAAAGGAAGGGAGAAGGCAGTAAAAAAGATGAAGGAGTATTGGAGGAGGCGAAAAGTAAAAAACACAGGAAAGACAACGGTACGACATCGAACAGATAAACTAGAAGAAGCTTTCCACTTAGTCAAAAGCGTGTACAGTAGCAGGACGTTACTGTACAGTAATACCCCCGAGGTCCTCCTTCTCACCTGCTAAAATAGAGACAAGCATAAAACCAACGAAATTTCGAATTGACATTTGACCCAGGTGTTTTTCAGGTTTCAGGCTCGGAAACTCCCAATTGCGGTTACAAAAACAAATATGGCGGAAATATTAGAATCAAAGTCAAAACAACGTTAAATAAATCTTTGACGTATAAACAATTATACACAGACATACAGAGAGAGAGCAAATACGTTTTGTTTAATTTATTTAATATTAAAAAAAATTCTTGGAACAGCGTGTAAACCACGTGCAAGTCCGAACGGATTCCTTCTTATTTATTTATCTATTTAATCCGCTTATTAACCGAACCGTTTAAACGTATCTGGAATCTATTTTATTGAATTACAGATATTGAACAGTTGGCAGTTGTCAACCATCCTCTCAATATAAATCCAATCCAATTTATTAATTATTAATACTATTAAAATAAAAGAAATAAAAGTTTGGTTATCCGACGACTAACGATTTCCCTTTGACTCATAATAGTCTTTCCTGCTTCCTTTCATACTTGGATTAGAAAATTTGAGTGTCACGTGACTTGAAACAAACAAAAACCTGCGACCGAGTGAAAACCTTTTCCCCTTTTAATGTCACAGCTCCGATGAAAACGCCATTATATTTGATATTATAAAATTATTTATCGAAAAGCCTCAGGCGTTCGCAAGTCTTTGCGACAACGAAGGAATATATTTTTAATATAATCTCTCTCTCTCTCTCTCTTTATTCTCTCATCGCTTCTCCCAAACGTATCTACAGCAGCCTTCGGGGCAGTAAACTAACGCTCCGGTACCCTATTCACAAAAACAATACCCTAAAATCTAATAATATAAATATATAATAAATAAATTTGTAGACCCCCCCGTTGTATTAAACAAAAAAGTCTTAAGACTAAGGAGGAGGTGAGAGAGGGGGAGCTTGATTCAGTGAGAAAAACTTGAAACATTTCAAATTAAATGAAAAAAAAAAAAAAATTGAATTGATTTCAATAACAAAAATGATTTGCACTCGAGAGGTGAATTTAGCTCACTACTTGGTTTAATTAGCGAACATGATTGTATGATTATAAAAACAATAATATTAATATAATTATATCTCCTTAAATGGGTTTACCGAATCTGAAATCAGTTCGCAAACACGAAGCCAACTGTATTTTCGGTCTTAGTTTGAACTAACTCAAAGTCGTGGCTGAAGAGCTACTTGATTTTCATAAATATTGCACACCTAAGAAGGACTCGTTTTACAAATGATGCACAAGATCTGAGGTTAAATATCAGCAAAATCTACCGGAAAGTTTTGTCTGTTTTTAGAACAAGTCAGCAAAAATAAATTTTTTAAACCTGGAGGAAATGTTATTAAATAGTTTGACTGGGATCATTGTTTATCCCATTTATGCATCAGCGATCTTCCTTGTTAAAATGGATTGTGTTCTAACAGTCAATCAGAAGCGGTCACCCAGAGCATGGCTTATGAGAAAAGGCAATATTCAGCTATTTGAAAATTTTCGAACCATCTTATGCAAGTTCTATTTTTTACGCAATACTCTCGACAAATTTCCACTCCTTCTGTATCATTTCAACCTCTTCAAAATTCGTTTAACTTACAGTATCGTAAATGAACTTATCAGAAGTCGATCCATCCCTTTTATTACTAACAGGAATCATTCTAGTTCTAGTCCATTTGCAAGATCATTATGTATATCATACATATACATTGTATACATACAGGAATAAAACAAGAGAACCAAGAAAGCGTCAAATAAATATACACAAACTTGTTCAAACTTGATATGTGAATGTCGGAAAGAACTTTCCGGTCGAACTAATATTATTATATCAATAAAAGGAATTAAACAGGAGCTTTATCACTTGCCGTTCTCTTGACAATTGTTGTAATATATAAATGTTATAATTTTACGTTTTAAGTAAGGGGTACTGCAAAAAGTCTTCGGCTACTGGTTACTTGACGCAAAAAAGGCCTCGAGTGCAAGGGGTTGGCGTCGTTGGCGACGATAGAAATAAAAAAGTTTAAAAAGGATGACGTTTTTGATTTCATATACTTTTCTTCTCATCTCTTTCATCCTCTCCTGCCTTCTCGTCAGCCCATTTCAAATTAGCAAAAAAAGCTTTTCTGACGGAAGGACGGGATTTTCTAAGTGAACAAAACCTAAAGGTTTAAATAGTTTTGACGTCGTCGACCCTTTTTTAAGGAACCTTGTTCGGGAGTCTGAACGCATGCGTAAAAGAACGAGTCAGGGTAGTGAGTGAAGAGAGAGAGAGAGAGAAAAAGTTGCATGTGTGTCAGAAAGCGCTTTACTTGTGAAGACGCCTCGAAACATAATTGCTATATATTTGTCTTGATATTAGAGCAATTGAAAATAATTTACTAATTACCACACTCTTCATGTGACGTACAAAATGAAACAGGCTCAAGGTCAGGCCGTTTTAATTTATATTAATAATAATAATATTTAAATACGCCTGTCTACTTGTGCAATAAACCTAATTTAACGTATGCGCGTGTGCGTTTCTATTTTTTCTATTTCCTTTCTTCCCAGATACACGTTCGCCAGCTCACTTAAGGACCTTCGCCCGCGACCAAATTCCTCTCCCTCTCTCTTGAGAATGACTTTTTTGGTGAAAACCGAGGACGAGAATGGTTCCCGCAGGACTCGTCCCAGACAAAATGAAAATTCTTGTGAAAAACCTTCCTCCCGCCTTTTCACTTTATTGACCTTTTTCAAAACCTTTATAAGGCTTCCAACTAGCCTCAAGTGTCCTCAACCCTTTCCTGCGTTAATGCAAAACGGCCATCATATCCTGAACAAGTCTAAAGACGTCGAATTTAATAAAATTAATACGAAAAAATTATATATCACGGTAAAAGTGATAAGTGAAGCGATTATAGCCTATTTCGGCGATTATTCATAATCATCACTAAATTTAGTAATGTAATATGACGAATTACATATTCGCCTAATTTATCACTTTGACCGGATGATTTACAGATAATCAAAAATTTACACTCGTACAAAAGACTATTAAGGACAAATTATGGAACGATTTGACAGAAATATTTCAAACTTGACGATTATCAAAAAAATTTACAGGAAAAATGAAGAATAGACTTCGAGGGATGGCCGCTGGCCAAAGAACTAGTGGCTGTTTAGGACAATGAGAATGTAATTTCGGTTTATGACAAGGGCGGACTAAGGCCTTGGCAATCTAGGGTCCAAAAACTAGCTTTGGGGCCCAAAAATTAGCTTTAAAACCAAACGCTAAAGTATGTGTCATAAGCCCGGAACTACAATATTGCCTAGAGCCCGTTTTAGCCTGAGTTCGCTACTGATTTATTTATTCTGATAAGTTCTGCTCTCTTTATTTTTAATTTACAATATTTCATGCATTTTTTGTCATTTAAAGTGTATTTAGTTTTACATAAATAATATATAATGAAACTATAACCAATAAACTTGATTTTAACGTTAAATAGTGAGTCCAAGAGTATATGGAAGCAATCAGTGTCGGTAATTTTATAAATTAGCCGGTAAATATGATAAAAAATTCAGTAATTTGTCCCTCTGTTGTTGGCTATGAATAATCGCCAAGAATCATGTATATATTCGCCTGATTTATCTCTTTTACAGTAGCATGCAGTATATAATTAGGTTTACTGTTGAGCCGAAATTTTTTGCAATGTTGCGCAAAAATGCCCTCCATAAGTTAAACATGAGATTTTCGAGCCTCTTGAAAAAAAATGAAAATTTTGACTTTTTTTTAATGTTTCCATCTCAAGACTGAGTCCGGACTTTTTTTTGTCATTGTTTGCGCAGGGAAGAGGCAGACCTTGCGAGAAAAAATAACAAAAAAATAAACATAACTAAGTTTTAAGTGTTTTCAAGGACGAGACCAAACAAAAAGGTTTTTTCTCTTCTTTTCTTCTTTTTAATCGTCAATTCCTATATTAATTCTATCAAAAAATTAGTCCAATTTACTTCTGTTCTACTTTAGACCAAAGTTTAAAAGTCAAGGAGCTATTTCTGCTTTTCGTTTCTGCTCTTTCCTTCTAAACAAATCCGCTTCTTCCAACCGAATTTTAATTTCTCTCTCTCTATCCCTCTCTAGTAGTCACCTCCTCGTCCTGGGAAAATTCCACGTGGAATCGATACTAATGTTGTGTGTCAATGTACCCAGGGACATTTCAACAATTTGTCTCAACAGTGGTTCAACGCAAATTGAAAATTTGAATTTTTGATCATAATTAAGACATTTACGAATGTACAGTTAATTACTTGCACCAGAAAGATGTTTTGAGATGCTTCTGTTGTCAGAACGTGTTAAATACGTCACTACGAGATTGTGTTTTTCCCAAAATATCACACTCTGCTTAATTATTAATACATAAAGTTAGTACTCGTACATAGGGAAACTTGAATTTATGCGCTTTATCCTCTTTTAATGCTTATTTAACCCCAACAGCAAAAAATTTCATTCCAAAACTCTCTCTCTCTCTCCCACCCTTCCGTTTTGTTCTTTTACCCATTTGTACTTCTTCATTATTTTGCCTTCTGTCATATCTCTCTTAACTGTACACTTCTCCTCCGCCCTCACCGAACCTTTCCATCTCTATAATATAGCCACTGTGTTTAGACTTAAAATTAGTATTAGATGGTCAGATTCCACTCTCTCATTCACCCCTAAGACTTATTCGGACAGATTTAGGTTTAGTTAAATTTTTACAGAATTCTATTAATCGGTCTCCTGTTTCAATAAGTATTTTGTCCTTATTATTCTTTTATTCATGGCCTGTTCTTTCAGTCCAGTCTTCTCTTATAAATTCCTAATGCACATTCTAATTCCCAAACTTCTGTCTTCAGTTATCAAAAAAAGAGGTAATAGTACATGGAAGCGACTGGGTGGCAGCAGACCAGACCTGCGTGAACGCGCTTCGTAGTGACTTACAACTGACCATGAAACCCTTTACACCGCAAAGGTGAGGGTGGTTAACCTCTAAGAACGACCTCTAACTGTGAATGAAAATACCGCTAAGGGTGTGACCGTTACGTTGAAAAAAAAACCGAAGGAGAGTACAGTGGTAGTGGAAGAACTACAGACGCAAGAGTGAGACAGGAGAGACACAAGAGTGAGTTGAAAAGGTAGATATGTGAGAGTGAGTGAATGAACACCTAACAGTCGTGTCGCGTTCGAAGTATACCTAAAAGACTATCTTAATTGACAAACCGGAAGTTTTATTTGCGAAGTACGTATAATCGACGACGTAATAATAACACAAGAGTGGAATGATACAGATGATTATTTTATCGACAACCTCGAAGAGATTGAAAGGACTTGACCCACCCTCAGGGTGGTTCAAATCAGAACAAAATTCATTCATTCAAACCCCACAAAGGAATCTAAACCAATTTGTACATCCGTCACGACACACAAAGGAAAAATTAAAAAAAAGGAAATTCAAACGAGAACGTGGCAAACGCAGCCAACAAACACAACACAAACACATTCACATACGAAACACACTCAGGAAAAAAGGACAAAAAGAAAAAGCTTTTGGTCGACAATGAAACAATAACGAGACAGAGAGCAATACAACAACAATAATAGCAGTAATAATATTTTTAAATTAAACATAATTATAATAATCATGTTATTGTTAATAATGTTTCCAAGGCGACGGGTTTGTGTTGTGAAGTCCAAACGCTGGGGCTTATGGAAGGTTTCTCAGTCCGCTTTTAAACTTTTTCTCCCTTCTTCGTCTTCTTCTTCTTTCTTTCGACTAATAATCACAAATGCGAACGTCGGCTACGACAACAATAATAATGATGATGATCATCATCAACACAATCTTCGTCTCCAATCGTCACAAGAGAAAATTCGCCATCACGAATCGAATAATTTTTGGCGTGTCCTCCACGTTCGCACTCAACAGCAATTTCATTTGCTGCTTACATAGTATGTTGTAGCGAACGGTCTTTCGGTAGGAGGACGAAGCGAAAACGAACAAAAAGACAAGAACGAGGAGAAACTGATATAATAATCTCCTGAGTAAAGTTTTACGTTATTGTTCTAAATTAAATTAACCTTTTAAAAATCCATTCCGCTGATTAAACGGAATTAGAGTGATTATGACGTCACAACATATTTAAACATTTAGTTCCTTTTTCGCTTATGGCTTCTATTACTTCTTGATATTTATTTATGCTTTTTATTATATTTCGCTATTGGATGCTATTCGAGAAGAGAAACAACTGGGAAAGTGTGAGCGACCGATAAATTGAAATAGAACGGGCGAACGCCGCCTCGGCGAATAATTTATAACTGCGCAAAATAAAAAATAAAAAAAAAGGGAAAAGGAAGAAAAGAAAGAGGAAAAAAAAGTTCCGTTCGAAGAGAAAGGAAAATGGTGGAAAGGTTTTCACCCAAAACACTCTCGGAAAGTTAGGCGAAAATGAATTTTAGAAAACGGAAATGAGAATTTTGAAACCGGGGACTGGCTTTAAGCAAGTTGAGTATGATGAATCCCCAAAATGACTTTGGACTTATTTAAGGTTCGGATTTTTTGTTCACTTTGTTTCCTTGTCGGAAAGCCTTCGGGACGATTGGGAAAATCTACCTCGTTCACGGCGAAAACAAAGAAACATCTTCGATTATTGATAATCAAAACACAACACCATAATAGGCTTTTCGCTGTCGGTCCATTTCCAGTCGATTAGCTTCTAGCTAAATAATCTCACCAAGCTAATGCAAAAACAACAACAGACAGTATCCCCCAAACCAAAGCTAATGGTGGACTATTCGATTGGCTGGACCATGGAAGACAAAACAAAAAATTCTTGATAACAATCAAATTCATAAATCAGAAGAAGAACCGACTACACGGAAGTAGACAGTTTGGGTAAGGGGCGGGGGTGCGAAGCCCAACCCAAGTCTACAAAAAGAAAAGTCGACAAGTAAAAGCTTTACCACAGCAAGAACCCGAAATGTCATTTCATTAAGAAGATATACTGCAAAAGAAATTTAAAATCGTTAGCTCGGAGTGGGGGGAAGGTTGAACTTCGCCCCGAATCTTTAGGAAAACAATTCAGAATCGGTTGAGATTCATTTAATGGTGGAGAAAGGGAGAGAAAAAAGGAAGGAAAAAAGGGAAAAAAAGTTTTTCGGGAGCAACAGGTTGGAAAGTCAGAATGTGGCTTCGTTTACGAGTCAACTCCGATTTCGAATCGTGTTTTGTTTAGAGCGCAAAAAATGAGATAAGCAAATACTTTCGAGGACAATAAACAAATAAATCGGAGTCATTTCTTCTTTTTCTTTTCTTAAAAATGTATCTCATCCACCACCTCCACCCTTACCCCTCTTCCTTCCCCGTGTCCTCAACTTGGCGAAGACGATTATATATCACTCACGGGTTTAGTCATAAGACGATTGTTTTCGCCATTACTTCTCCTTTCCGTTACCGTCATTCCCACCATCCTCCACCACAACCAACCTTCTCCCACCCTCCTCTCCCCTCCAAAAATTTTGGACTCTCGGAAAATGACAAAAGTTTTGTTGTTGTTAATATTTTTGTATTGGTTGTTTTTAAAGACATGTCCAACAAAACAATTTTATAATAAATAGTACAACTATTCGGTACCTAAGGTTCTAGAGGGAAAAAAATGGCGGGTTGAGATCGAAGGAGGACAATAATAATGATAATAATAATTCTCAGGTTTGAGGTCTTTGGGATCAGTGTTACTCTCGACCGTTTCCATTTCTTCTGCTTTCTTTCCGAGAATAATTAATCCAAATGTTAAAAAAACGCAAAAGAGGTCTGAATAGACATCCAAAACAAGGTCACCATCATTTTCTTCAAAGAAATAAGACATAAGTGGGATGGTGCAGGATATTTGAACAGTATTTATGAGTCTAAAAACGGAGCTTCATACTTATTCTTTGCAGGAACCACAATATCTTAAAAACCAAAGCACCACATTCGGTCTACCTTTATCATTGAAATCTCTAAACGGGCTAGTTCAGCACTAGTCTGTCAGCAATTCTAGCATGGCCGTTTTCTACCAGATCAAAAATGGGAGAAACTTTTTAAACTTCCTCATTAATCCTCAAAATCTGACTTTCTTCCACCATTTCGTTCATAATCGATGACCTGACAAACAAGTGCACTGAAAAACTCACTGGTCACGTGACTCAAGTTTGAAAGAGGAAATTCTTTACTCGTGTTAGTAAACAGTCCCAAAAACCCTAAACTTGACCCCACGAAAATTATCATCAACCTCACTGACCTAACAGATGTCTTGTTACTGTTACACTGCTATTGTACCTCATATCCATGAAAAGTAGGAAGTGAATCTAGACTGTCCAATACCTCCCGAGCTCAAATCGTGTTATCCCAAATTGTCTGATAATGGAAGATAAAAGAAGCATTTTACTGCCAGAGGAATGGAATACGATTCAGAGGGATCTCATATGCCATGGATGCCACGCAAGGATGGCAGAGTTTCTTCTAATTCTCTTCTCTGTAAAAACGGCTCAATTTTAAGCATCTATATCTCTTACGGTAAAAGTGATAAATTAAGTTTTTGTAAAATTATTGGCAATTATTTATAGCAACCAACGGAGTTCGGTAAAAAGACAAAACAACCGAATATTTATCACTTTTATCGGCTATTTTGTAGAATCTCCAACTTGTAATTGGGACTTTAACCAAAGTTTGCTCTGATGCTTGACTTGTGTCACTTTTCTAAAATAAGATAAGCAAGTCAAGGAGCTATGTTCGCCAATAACAATTACAAGCGGCGAATACATAACATGAAGGAGTAACATACACAATTGATTTTTAATCCCGTTTTTCACCCTTTTTAACTCTATTAGGATCCGGGAGGAGGATTTCAACTTGCGACTATAACGTTTTAGTCTGACACTTAACCACTACACCACAGACCTTCCAAGAAGTAACATATATTGTATGTTTATGTTAGTTCTGTAGTGTAAGTCTGTGATAAGTGTAAAAAAAAAACTAAAGTTGTGGAATTGTTCTAACAAGTACACATAACACATACGTTGTTCAGTCTTGTTGCTACCCTTCACAAAACACCATCCCTTTTACTACACCCTCGTTTGCCTACAGGCCTCTATCTCAGTGCTTTCTATTAAATAACAAAACAAGAGAACAGGTCACCCGTTGAGAGAAAAGCACAAATAGTGAGACAAGAAATATTTACTTTGTAAATGGAAAGCTTACCAACCAAATAGTGTATATTCTATATAAAAAAGAGCACCAATGGATGTGGATGAGGGAAATACAGAAAGACGTGGAAGAGATACATGACGTCATAGGTCATAGAAAAGCTCAAACTGAAAACAGGGGCAAGTTGAACCGAAGAGTAAAATAGCAAAAAAAAATGGAAAATGACATGAAAATTAGTTCCTAGTAGACCGAAGCCCAAGAAAGAAGAAGGAAAAGAAAACGTTTTCCTTGCTCGGGGATGACGACAGCAAAACAAAACCAAAACATCCAACTCCACGATAACTTTACCATTTTGACTAACCCTGAAATTTCAAATCCCAAGCAAAACCCCAAATTTAGGTAAGAAAAAAAAAAACAAAAACAAACGCCCGAATATTCGATTACAACTAAAATACTAATAATGAAAAATCCAGGGATGTCAACCTAAAACTCCGAAACAAACATTGACGTCCGAAAACTTAGTTTAAAACGAAAAACACGACCACTTCGTTTCCTCCATCCCTCTCCCTCCCCCAAAAAAACCCTTCAGGACTTTTTTCAGCCACTTCATTCCTCTTACTCTTCTTACGTCAAAACAGAATTTCACATGATGGCAAATAAAAAAAATTATAAATTATTTATTTATTGATTTTTACAAAACGGAAACAATGAAACGACATTTTTTATTCAACTATTTGTTATGCGTTATTGATTTGATTTATGGCCTACCAAAAAAAATATCGAAAAAGGAATATTTTAGTTTTGGATAAACAGTGTCCCCGACCGGTGGGGCCTACCCTACCCCCACCACCACCATCCCTCCCTTCCCCACGCCCAAAAAAAGAAAAAAGTTAAATGTATCATAATTGAATATTAAATATGTGAACATAATGTACATTGACGTGTCGGCATCGATTTATAATTCCCATAGAATTAACATGTAATAAAAAGTAATGAAGAGGTCGATAAAAGGTGACCAAATTCATTAAAAATACTATCATTAATAATTCAATAGTTATAACAAAATCGGTTTAATGTTATTCGATTTGGAATTTTTTACCGTATGATTCGGTTTAAATGTTCCCCCCGTATTCAGGTCGAGCTCGCCGTTATATAACCTCTCGTACGTTTCTTTCTTTTATTCTTTTTCTTCTTTTTTTCGGGGCTCGCGAGATGATGATGATAATGATGAAAAACAACCAAATACATATATTTAAAGTCAAATGTGATGACGTATATCAGAGAGCAAATGTGTTTAAAACCAAGTAAAATTTGTTGCATTTAACCTCTGCGTTATCAGGCCCGATTCTTCCTGGGTACTTTTGCACCGAACATGGGTTTTAGCATTCAAATCGAATCCAATAATAAGAGAATGATTCACACACTAAAACCAATCACAAAAAAAGTTTTGTGTTCCAAATAGGGGTCCTATTGTTGGGCCAGTGGTCACTAACTGAAACTTTATCCTTAATTTTTTGAGTAAATTGTTCGATCACCGTCACACCTGATGTTTTCTTCTCAAACTGTACCCAAATTCTTTCAAAAAATACATCTTTTATAGTTTTTGTGTGAGTTATAAGGGCCAGTTATACTCAGTAACAATTAGATAGCTGTCAATCTAAAATATATCAAAGGAAGCACACGGACCATCTTCTAATTTATGTTTTTTTATAAAATATGTGGCTCCTAATATATCAGTGGTATTCACCTTCACCTCTGGTTTTACTATAATCCATAAGAAGGTGGATCTGAGAAGGAAGATATGAAAATGGATTCAGAAAATGCCCAGCGTCTATTTCTGGGATAGGTTCGCCGGGAAAAAAATGAAGCAAAAGTCAAACTGGGAAGGGGGTAGTGGAATATCTATATTTTTGAGCGTGTGTGTGTATGCATGTATTAATTTCGAAAATTTTGAAAGTAAAATTCATTTCAGCTAAATAAAGGTGAATAATGGTCGTCAAAGTACACTGAAGAAAAGAGTTGCCAGACGAAGAGAATCACTGGAAAGACCAAACCCCAAAGGAAATGTTCAAATTTCAGTTGAGAAAGAAAAATCGAAAGTGCAAAACTGAAGAGAGGCGAGCACATCAAATTTCATCTTAGGAAATATTCCTGCTTCGTATTCTTCGATAATATAATATAACCACACTACTGAATTTTTTTAATATTAAAATATTTGTTCACATTTACTAGCCCGAGCTGTCTGAGCGAATGTAACGTTATTCCTATGACTTTAACGTTAGTCATGAGAGATCCTGTTAAACCTCAACCAAAATACCCCCAGCTCCTCCCTTCCTTTCCAAAATAAATTTTTAAACAAAACCCAAAAACGCCTCAGACCCAGATATAATTACATAAATCAAAAAACGTTCACGTTTCAATTTTTTTATTTCATTATAAGTCACTTAAACAAAAAAAAATGTCGGTTTAGTGTTTCCGCTTTTGCAAAATATGCAAAAAAAACTAGAAATAGTTTTAGAGGTTTCGAGCTCGGAAGTCGGGAGCCTCAACAACTTTGCGAAAGATTGTTGCGAAACGAACTCATTCTTGGTTTTTCTTCCTCCACTTCCCAGAACAAAACATCACGTGATGACCGCTAAAGTCATTTCACCATGTGAAGAAGGTTGTTCATCGGGAAGAATCCCTTAAAACCACGGTGACCGAAAAACCTCAACAACTATTACGACAAGGAACAGGGTCGTCCGAGGAAAGCAACAATTCAAAAATCCAACAAATTTAATAGAATTTAACTAATTGATTTGAAAACGTGACTTCGCTCCTGCGAATTGAAAAGAAAAGTTTTTTTATGATTTAACGGAAAGCCTAATTAAGCCGAAAATATTTACTGAACAGTTCAGGCAATAACACGAGCAAGAATGGAACGACGAGCAAATGGAGAACCATGCTCCTCTTGGGATATAAACCCACATAGAGACCTTAAAATCTGAGGGGTTTCTCCAAGAACTAACAATTGTATGTCAAACTCCTAACTAACTCTCCACCAGTGAAGCATCTCCTAAGAACTAAAGGGTTATACGAAAAACGCATAACAGAGGGCGTGTGCCAAAGGTTGTGTGACTGTCTATAACTGGAAATTATCAGGAGCAATATAGGAGCTCTACAGGAAAGTTCTCTCCAATACTGTCAAATCATGTTTGAGACACGTTGGCATGTATATTTATTTGACACTTTTCTTTTCACCTATAAAGTATACATACTTATCTAGCAAGTGAACTAAGACGAATATGATTCTTGTAATTATTAACTAAAACCAAATTCGCTGACTGACGGACTTGAAGTTAAAGTATGTCCTTGTATTTTGTATGAATTCCAATAAAAAAGAAATTATACAGAATGAGTGGATAATTTGTCCAAGGTTTTGAATGAAGGTATGGTTTCCAGTAAAACTTATAAAATTATAGCAATTATATAATTCAACAAAGATCATTTAGATTATGATAAATTTATACTTTTGTAATATTCTAAAAACAGACAGAAATTACTGGTAGACCTAATATATGTATCTTTTACGGTAGAACTGATCCATCGGGATCGGGCGTTTATGTATATAATACCCGACGATTATTTACAATCACCACTAAATTTGGTTAACGTAAGAAATTACTATATATTTATCACATTTAGTAGCCAGTTTATCAAATCTTCAACTCGTCAAAGGGGAATTTAATAAATTTTTAACAAATTTAAGAAAATACCTGATAAAAACCAAACAAGGGAAGTAGCTGCGGTCGTCAGAGACAGTCTACGAACCTCCAAATGAGAAACGACAAACACCTGAGATGAGGAAGTGACAAAATCCAAGCATCTGAAAAAACTTTCATTAACCACCACCACCACCTCACCCCGTCATTACGAGTTGAAGATTTTATATAGTAGCCAATAAATCTGATAAATATCCGGCGATTTGTTATGTTAACCAAATTTAACGGTGATTATGATTAATAGTCAGGAATTATATATACTCGGTCGATTTATCACTTTTACCATAACATTTATAGTGTATATGTACATCTTGATTAGACTGTCAAGACGCAAGTCAAATAAATAAATTAAAATAAAAAAAAACAACAACAACAAAAGTAATGGATGACGGTTCTGTGCAGATTCATTTTAATCTGAGATTCAACTAAGAAAACCACAAACCTTCGTGGCTTCTTAGCATGACATCCCTATTTGCTCCCTTCTCACCCAATCAAATAAGTATAAAAGAATATATACATTATAAAAAGAAAAATAAAAAAAAAAAAAGTTTTAGTTTCTCTATTCGAATATCGATACAAGGAAAAAACGAAAAGAGAGAGAAATAAAGTGAAAATGGCGTGTTTGGCCATATTTCGTCGAATTGTTCGGCAATGGGAGTGAACATACGCGATCGAAATCCGTCGAATAAGAAGAGAGAGAGAGAGAGAGAGAGAGGAGAAAAAAAGGAAAACAATGGCTGGTAACATATATTTTTTAAGATCAATAATTGGAATGTGGAGTCCCGTCTAAAGGTCACTTTAAAAGAATGAATAATATAATATTGCATTTTGATCTTGGATTACATTTTACAACGTTGTTTGAAGGTCTCCAGCAATAAACAAATGATTTCTGCTTAGTGAATTTCAATTCAATTTCTCTAAAGCCATTAAAAAATGCTGTATTGATAAAAAGGGAAAAAGAAAAAGGAAAAAAACAACATAATAATAAAACATGTCGTGAAGTTATCAACAACGGCTCTCAATTTTTTTAATTGTTCTGCGTTTTTTAATTTTTTATTATTTCGTTTCTTTACAACAAAAATCCTTTCGCTGAGAGAGGGAGAGAGAAACCTGAATTCACAACAGAAACGAAAAAGGATCCTCAACCAGTTCCCAGATCCCCCAAAAAGAAACTGATGACGTCACAAACGACTGTCGACTCGGTTTGATTAAGAAATCAACAAGATGGTGGTGGGAAAAAGAGTTTCAGTTTTGTATTAATATTTTCACACTCTTAACGTGGTCAAGTAAATAAGTTTCATAAGTGGTAAACCTGATAAAAACAGATTCTGAGAACATCATTCAGAAGATGTTTGACGGTTGTCAGTTTGTTTAGGGAGAAATATCAAAAATGGCGGCCGACTTTCACGAGCTTTGGTTATTGCACAATTTAAAAAATCTTGGAGTTAACAAATCAATAATAAAGAGGTTCTTAGAACGTCCTAACACTGTATGAAGATCTTTAACATCGATTTTGTTAGGTCATAAAAACCAGGGTTAAAAACTAAGAAAACAAAATGGCGGAGGGCACTCCAACGACCACCACCACCTCTAAATAGTCATTAAAAATTCAAAATTCAGAAAATAATTTTTTGGTTTTGACCGAAATTTTATTCCGGGTCAATCAAACTTCAAGGAATCTCTACGAAGGACACCGTGACAAAATTTAAAACAAAAGGAAAAAATTCAAATTAACTTCCGGGAAATTAAAAATTTAACAAATCAAAAGGAAAAAATGGCAATAATTATTTTCTGTATCGATCATGATGAATATGTCAGGAATCCGGAAGTTTGATACCTGGAATACCTATCGCTAAGCAACGGATTTGCCTAATAGCGATTATCGTTGATTTTTTAATAGTTTTGACCTGTTGTTAAGTATTGACTGCCATACCTGACCCAATGTTTTGCCCTCTTTTTAAAAAATTAAAAATTTCTTCCAAGAAAGCTTCTATTACTTTCCACTTCCTCCCTTCTCTCTCTTTCCTTTTTATCCAATTTCCTAAACGTTAGAGACAAAAAAGGAGGGAAAGAGGAGAGAGAAGAACTAAAGAGAGGACTTCCCAGGAAAAGGAAGGGGTAGCAGAGGGAAAGGAGAGAAGAAAATATTTTAAATTAAAAGTCCTTCGAACTGAAGAGTTTTAAGGAAGGACCGAAGAATACGGCCGAATGATGGGTAATTGAAAAGTTGCAGACGAACCCCAAAAACAACTTTTCGCTTTCCAAGTTTCCTCCGTCCGTTCGTGCTCCCCAGTTCCTCCTGTCCCAGAACCCCCTCCCCAAATAGAACGCAACTTTGAAATTCTTCTTTTAGATTCTGTTACAAGGAAACCTTTCCGACGATGAGAAATGAAAATGGCAACTCGAACGAAGGAAGGGGGTGCGTCTTTACCAACCATCCTCCCCTTCAAAAAATAAAAATAAAAAAGGAAGAACTGACCCAGTCATTTCGCAAACAAACTGTTACCTGATGTAGGAAACAGTGTCCACTTAGTCAAAGTTTGATCATAAAACCACATTTTCATTTTTTTTTGGTAGGAGGGAGGAAGAGATGAGGGTTTGTTACCCTTGAAACCCTGATTCCTGCTTCAAACAACAAACGAAACGTCTGTCTTCTCACATTCAAAACAAAACACAGAACTAAATCTATAGATTTTCAACTAAAACATTTAAAATTTTACATAATTAATTTTTTTTTTTTTGAATTTGAAAACCTAAATCCTAAAATCTTGTTTCTCTCTCTCTTAAAAAACAAACCTTTAAAATTTATTTTATATACATCCATATAAAAAAAGGACGTTTATTAAAAACTAGGCACGCGGTGTACCTACCTACACCCCACTCTCTGCAAAAAAATAAAAAAGTCAAGTCATTTCGGACTTTGGCAACCGTTCGGCGATTTAAACACAAAACCAAATTTGTACTTTTTTTTTCTTCAAAAAATGTGATAAAATTTAAATATATCAAACTCACTCCCTGTCCACTCCTTCATTACTGCCCTTTCTAAATTTAATATAATTCAAGATAAAACCTCGTTCTATTCGCTGATCTTAATGTTGAAAAAAAGGGATATGATTTCATATCCTGCCCCCTGCCCCCTCCCGAAACAGGGCTCGATTTTTAATAAAAATGAATTTTTAAGAAATCCATGAGTCTGTCTGTTGGCTGGGGTTAAATTCACCCTCACCACTCAACTCTTCTTCCCTTCCGCAAAAAAAGAATTCTTTTAATATTGTAAAGCTTTAGGGCCCCAAATTCCTCAAGAATTTTGATTTATTCGAATAGATTATTATGCTTTTCTAATCGTCATTTTAATAATAAATAAATAATCCATGGGGAGTAGTTAATTAGCAGAATGGGGAATACCAAAGAGGACATATATCTGCCTACAATATCAGAGGCTGTGAGTAGAAGGATGATGTCTGTTAAGGTTAGTCAGCTGAGCAAAATGAACTCGAGAGGTTTTACTCGGGTTCATTTGAAAGAGGAGATGGCTGCAGCAAGGAAAACAGGCCTTAACAGAGTCGAATGGCGGACCCTTGTAGACGCCTAATACGCCTCAGAAATAGGGAAATAATAGGAAATATAATATTAGAGGGCCACGAAGAAAAGAGAATAAATCGATTCAGAATTTTTTACCGCTATAAATGAATCTATACCTCTATAAAACCATTTGTTAGTCATTCCTTGAACGGATTCTGCCCCGTTCTATCTATTTTAAAAGATAAATAAATAAATAATCAAATTTTTGTTTGATATTTGAACACATCATCAAAGAATCACTTGGGGGGAGGAGGTGTAGACTAAACATAAGAATAATTTCATTATAAAATACTCCCTCAGTCCCAAATTAGTTACTACATTTTGGTTGGAGAATTTAGTTTAAATTCTTTATAAAATTCTTCAATTCTATAAATTTATACCGTCTTGTAAATTCCTATAATTTATATTTAATAATTATTGAAAAACATATTTTTTGGTGATACGTAAAGAATTTAGAGAAAGTCGATAATAAACTTCAGTGTGTGAATATATATTATAAGTTCTGTCCGACAATAATAAATCAAGTTTGACGAATGTGATTTAATATGTAGTATTGACTAAGAACTGATTGACAGATGTGAAATTCATTCAAGCCACTGTATTTTGTACGAATTTCAATGGAGAAGATATGATACAAAAGGAGTGGATAATCTGTCCAAGGTTTTGGTTGAAGCTACACTTTCTGGTAAAGCTCGTAAAAGATGGCTCCAGAAGTTTAAACTATTAATACATAATTGGCGCGGCCACTTTTAATCGACACCGATACTGTCACCATCATGTTAGAGTATAAACCCTTTTTGACAACATCGGACATTGCTAATACATAATATTAATAAACAAGTTATAAATAATGATGACTATAATATTTTTCAATAAAGATTATTTAAAATATTATACATTTATACTAGTGTATTATTCTAAATATTGACGGTCAGTCTGTCTGGGAAATCCTTGGGCAGAAGGAGAATTTGCCAGCAGTTGCCGCATTATTAAGGAAGTTTTTCAAGAAGCTGGAGAAAGCTTAGTGTGTGTTTCTTGTAGTGTGTAATGGGGTGGTGTAGGGCTATGTGTATAGTTAATGTGTATAGTTACTGTGTTAGTGTAGTGTATATAGTTGGTTATTTGTATATAAAATTGATATATTTTTGTAAAATATATCAACTAAATATAATAATAATAAGTATTATTCTAAAAACGGACAAAACCTTCATGTAGGCCTTATATATATATATAAAATAACATGCTTGTATATCAATATATATAGATATATACACACAAAAGAACAATGCTAATGTGATTTATGCGAAAACAGTGTAATCGGTAGCATGAACTTTTATCATTTAGTATTTGATGTACAAAAATGGGAGCATGTCTTCTACGCTGTAGGTATGACATTCTAAAAAGGGAGAAAGGTAAACAAAGATGCAAAATACAAGCGATGACTTACCATTGGTAAAGCGAGTTTTATAGTTACAAACAGCAAAACAATTCCAAACTTCATTTGTCAGCACAAAATCTCAGTAAAATTAAAAAAAGAAGGAATTTTAAACTAAAAAATCAACCTAAAAATAGCTCAGATTTATAAAAGTATGTACTAGATCTTGTGATTTGTAGCGAAATTATGCCAGTACAGCATGAGATGGCCGGCCGTGTTTTCAAAGTAGAAAATTTTGAGAATATTTTTCCTACACTAACCCAAACTTATAGGATGTCAAGTTAATATTAATATTAATGACTGACATCAGGCCACCCTGAGAAATGATAAAACAAAATTACACTATTCACGAATACCAATAACGGGTATAAAAATAAAAAAAGAAAAATTAGTTACACTAATGACAAGTAGCAGGGATAAGTAGTAAAATTTTTGAAACAGCGACAAATTTGAAAAAGCAAGGACCGTGACCAAGATCGTGAAGAAACAAAAAAGAATTTCACTTCAGGGTTCAAAAAACAAAATGAAAGACTTCTGATTCCCTTTCTCCAACTCTTACCACCCCCGATGCCGCCATCCCCTACAAAATTTTATTATTATTTTTATGAAGGCCTAACTATAAAATAAAAATATAGTATACGGACGTGAGGAGAGAAGAAAGAAAACGGGAAAAGAGGAGAAAGATCGAATTTAGGAGAGACGATCAGGCGATCGGGGACCGAATTCAAATTTTCTGCTGCCACCTCCTCCCCTCTGTCAACCCCGCTCCACCATCCCTAATTCCACATTTTTTCCTCTCTCTCTCTCTCTATATATATATATATATATATATATATTTTATTATCGATGCTAATAAAAGTATATTTCTCCTTTAGCAATGTTTTATTTATTTTTATTTATCGGTGATTTTATGTTATGTATATAATAAAAAGACACGGGATGATCGATCAGTTGGGAATTTGACGAAGGGGAAGCCAATCCTTTCTTTGCTTTTCTGTGGCAACATAACAAGGTTTGACATTTAGGCGCGTGAAATATTGGCGAGAGAGCAAGTGCCGGCGGGAGACGTTGGTATTCGTGTCCGTCGCCGCGACACAAGCCCAAAAGAAATAAGAAAAAGAAAAACGGAAACGGAACTTACCCTTTCTTCCTCCCTTATCATTTCCGCTATGCCTGGCTTGATCTCCATATCGTCGACAGGAAGAGGTGGTGGAACCGTTGGCGGCATGGATAGCGGAAGGCTTGGCGGTTCAGCAGCGAGATGCGGCGGAGCAGAATGAGGTTGACCTCGGCTTTGAGGCCTTGCAGGACTGTGTTGATGCTGGGGATGGGAATTGACGTGGTTGGGAAGGTTGATGCTCACGGGTGGTTGAGGTGGAGGAGACATGTCTAAAGCGACTGCTTCTAAGGAATCCGGGGCTCCCGGAGATATTTCGGGACTGCTCATGCTGTCCCGACTCAAAACTGAATTCCTTCCTGCTGAGCTTCTCTCTGGAGAGCATTTCCGTCTCCTCTTTTTGTTTAGGTGAGCCGGTGATGGGGAAGATGGTCTAGCTTCTTCTACGTTTTCGTCCGTGTGGAGGGTGGACGTCTTCGGATCCCATCCGCTTCCTATTTTCCTCGAGGTCTGCACTTTCCCATCGCCGTTTTCTTCTCCGTTGACGTCGGCTAAACCTCGTATTTTGAGATTTTCCGCCACTTTCAACAGGGGTCCTATCTGATCTTGCGAAACGTTGATTTCACCCTTATACATGAACTCTACGGTCGCCTTCAGCTCTGGCCAGTTGATATCTTTCAGAATGATGATTGGATGTTGACAAGGATTTTCGAAGAAGAGCTGACGGAAGTAGGGAGAGCAAGCTGACAAAACCATTTTATGGGCTTTTATCGACCGTCCGTCGCAGGCAAGGGTGACATCGACGAAGGATTCACTCTGAAGCAGTTGATCGAAAACATTGGTCAAATTCGACTGGTAGTTGTTCCAGCGAAGACAGAATTGTTGAGGAGTCTGCGGAGAATCTCCGCTGTGCTGCATTGCGAACGCCTTGCTGCTGGTACTGTTGTTGCAACCGGCGGCCGTGTTAGGATTACCAGAACCCTTCAATTTAATTATGTCCAAACACTTTGCTATGACCCCCTCCAGACCGATGCCGTTTAAGTGAGCCTTCTAATATTCAATGAACTGCCTTCGGCATCAATTTGCAACTCCAAATGAATATCTTCGAACCTGCCAGAAGAAAACAACCGTCACATATTTGGACTCAATTAAACTCTAGAAAACGAAACCAATCAAAAGAATTTAGAAAACAGATTGAGAGAGAGAGAGAAAAGAGTTGGGAATACGGAGAAAAACGAAGGAAAACTTAAAAAGACGGAAAAACTGCCCGACCGCAAGTCACTGAACGCCGAACCTGTTCGAACCCGAAATGAAAACCGTTTTCGAATCGGAATCCCTTTTGAACCTTATTTATTAATTTTACAACAGACAAAAAACAAGCAAACACATTTTGTTTCACACTAATGTAACAGGTGTACACGCGATTATGTACAAGGACTGAAAACCGACACGACATACATGCATTCACCGCCGAAACGTTGGCGAGCAACTGGCGTTTCGAGATCTTGTACACTCCGCCCGCGCCTCGCTCTAACCCTTTGCGCAGACGCATTAACGCCCCTGCACGCGTGGTTCAGCAATACTCACATTTTTCCGAGCGTCGGCTTTGTTTGACTATGTAAACAAAGGGTTGTTTTTCCTTCACGTCCATTTCATATATTTCTTTTTTTACTTCTTATATGCTCTTCTTTTCCCTTCCTCCTCCTCCACCTCTCCCCCACTCCGACCCTGTCTATTTTTAGGCGCGTTTTTTTTATTTCTGTCTCATATCGACAATACATATTTCCCTTACTCCCCCTCCCCTCGAACCTAACCTGATAATTTATCCTCCTGGTTTATTTTTAGGGCTCTAAAATTACTGGGTTTACAATGTTTTCATTGAGATCTCCATTTCTTTTAGGGAAAGGGTACAAATAAATATTATTATAACAATGTCTATGTTTTCGCAGTCGTTTTCATCAATACAAAAATATGTTTTTCATATAAACGCTAAGGTAGGAATGATAAATCAAGCGAATGGTTGTGATATCCGGTGATTATTCATAACCACCAACTAAGCTTGATAAATGTGACAAATTGGTGAATAGTCATCACATTTATCGGCTAGTTTGTAAAATCTCTAACTCATAATGGCGAATTCAACAAATATGTTTGCTCAGATGCTTGGCTTCTGTCACTTCTTCATTTCATGTATTCGCCGCTTCCTATTTAAAGGTCCTGTTATTGGCCCGCACAGCTGTTTGGCTGGCTTGTCTTTTTTCAGAAAATTTTGGAGATTTTTATTGTGGTGACAATGTTGGTAGTTATGAATAACAACTGAGAATTGTAAATATTCGCCCGATTTATCATTTTTACCGCAATGTATATATTGCTAAACGCGTTATAACACAATTATAAACTTATAATTCTTAATTATAAGTTTGTGGTATATTCAATAAGTGAAAGTTTTTTAACAATTTTTTTTTTTTTTTTTCACGAAAATTAAAACTCAGGATTTTTCTTTGTCTATCTCAACATTCATTGGCGACTAACCTATTTTAAATTTGAATTCCAAAGCTTCTCAGTCGTCACTTTGTCCGCTTCCGTCTCTTTAACCCCACCACCACTCCCAGAAAACAAAGATTTACATTTTTGCTAATATAAATAAAAAATTAAAAAACAAAATAAATTCTGAGGCCGGGAGGAAAAGATTCCCAGAGCAACAGTTCCATCTTTTCACTAATTCTAATAAGAATTCAAGTCTGAACACGATTAAGATAAAAACTGCTGGAAATTTGCTTCTAAAATTTCAACTTTTTTAAAATGAAATTTTTAAAATTCACACTAACTCCCTCCCCTCTCTAAAAAAAAGTCTCAAGACATCACACAATCCGCTTTTAAGTGGGAGAAAAAAATTTCCCTGCTCATCTCGACACTTTTCCCTGTTCACCGCCACCCGGAATCGGAAATGATGGAATTGGAAAAGTTAACGGTTTTTTTTTGGAGGGGAGATATTAAAAGAAAATGGCTGCTCAGAATCGGGGCACGTTGACATTGAATTTAGTAGCACTGTAGCTTCATAAAATTTTCACGTGGCATAAATAATTTCAATAATAACTAGACCTCGACCTAAATAGCTTTTTTCGCCTATCAGATTATTCTTCTTTCTTCTTCCACCAAAAAAACTTTGATTTGAATTAAAAATTTCCACCAACATTCTTTTCCTTTTGAAAAGGGCTGAGGTAAAACGCATCCAGCAAACGAAAAACAGTACGGGAAAATATAAAACATTTATTGTACAGAAGTATAGATATCATAAATAATTGACTCAGCTCCTACTCCGAGCGAGCACTATATAAACTTTACCATAAAATAATAAATAAACCTTATATAAATAATGTATAACGAACTGTGAGAGAAGGTCTATTCAGTTCAACGGAAGAACACTCAAGGAATTGAAAACGCTACGTCATTGTACACCCTGCTACAGATAAAAGGGTTCTCTCTCTCTCTCTCTCTCGACTAAGATTTCTCTTTTCCTTTCCTCGTAACCGCGTAATTTTCATTCTTGCGTCTACTTCTTCACTTTGTGTGTATCTAAAGTATATCTCTCTCGCGAAAAAACTCTCCACATCTTCTATGTATTTGGGAAATGCGCCTAATCATTCTTTTATCGATGACGTCATCAGGAAAGCTAGGGTTAAAACCTCCGAGTGTGAACACCTGCACGAAACTCTATAAACAGTGCCGTGAACTGAGTTTATGGTTGCTGATATGCGAAACACGAAAACCGCGCGTCTTTCAAAATGGTGGCGCGGAAAAGATGAAAGGTTTTTTCAGAAGTGAGCCCCGAATCGCCTAAAGACTCACTATAATTTGTGGAAAAGTGAACGCGGACTAGCAGACAAGCGAGCAGGCAGCCTGGCTGAGTGGACTAGACCGTTGATCAACTTGTTAAACACTTCCATAACCATGTATAATAACAAAGAGTGATTCATGGTGAGATAGCGTTATTTACAAATTTGATTCCTTGTAGAAAAATTGAAATGTGATACGCGCCTGCATTTTGGTATCGCATAAACGAAAACTTTTAGCTTTGCACAGCCACATTCTGCGTTTGAAACGCTCTTGGGAAACCAAGCCATAAAAAAAGAGAAAACATTCTAACTTGAATGTCTTTCTTTCTTTCTTTTTGACTCTTTTTGTTCTGCATTACTTTCTTTCTCGAATCATACAGATTCAGATGAGAACACACACCCATATCTCCTCCTCCTCTTCCTCTTTCTCCCAGAAAAACATTATATCTTTGTAACCATTCTAAGCCCTTTATGCATGTGTATGACAGAAGTGATAAATCAAGTGTGTGTAGCAATTCCCGGCAACTCATCTAAACTTGGCAAATGTAATAAATTAATCGATACTTTTCACCTTTACCGGTTGATTTATAAAATCTCCAACTCGTGACAGCGAATTTAATAAAAGTATGCGGCGATGATTGGCTTCCGTCACCTTTCTGACAAATGCCAAGGAAGCCAAAGTTGCTGTATCCGCCAGTAACAGCCAAAAGTTAAGCTTCCATGGAAGAAAAACTTGATACTAAAAACATTATACACTAGGATTTTGCACTGCGTCATGTTTAACGAACTAACCAACGTTTCGTCTCGTTGGTTAGTTCGTTAAACATGACGCAGTGCAAAATCCTAGTGTATAATGTTTTTAGTATCAAGTTTGACACTTTATAAACTATCCGATAAATGTGATCAATTTCAGTAATTTCTCTCACTTTTACCAAGCTTTGCTTATAATTATAAATAATCGCCGTAACATATACGTTAGTATGAAAAAAAATGTGGAAATGTAGAGTAAAGAATGAGGAGAGAGAGAGTCGAGCATGATTCACGCATTCACCGGTGCAGCTGTCACATGTAATCAACAAAACATTAAACTAATAATAAATTAAAAACAATATATTTTATAGGGGAAAAGGCGCGAAGGGTGGAAAGTATAAACTTAAAAAGAATTCTCTTGGGTTTCTCGCCTTACTCCGGCCACCCTTCTGTCCTTTACACATGCTAACTTGTTCGCCTAATTAATAAAAATTGTATCCAGTTTTTTCTCTTTTTTTGTATGAATTATCCGGGGGAGATGGAAGCACATATATAACCCCCCACCTGGTGTAACCCCCCTCCGGGCCCATTTAAAACCCTCACATAGCGCACTTCGGTGGAACTTGCAAGAGTTTGCCTAAAAATGATATTTTTAAAAATGTTATAGAAGTAATAGGTTGAGGGAAAGTTCAACAGCATCACGTTGCTACCCTATGTCAGCCGCAAACTATCCTAGACTTTGATGAAGACTCTCACCTTCTCGTATAACCGTACAGTTAATAAAACCTGATCGAGGAAAGTGTGGAAAGAACTACCGAAGAAAACTCTGGATCGATATTTGCTCAGAGTAGAGGATTAGGATATAGTACAATGAGGGATGCTGAACATCTGAAAGCCACAGAAATGGGGGGTTGAAGAGGGCTCTGGTAGTGAAGATCCCTGTCTCAGAAACATATCATTGTAAACTACTCAAGAATGGCAGAGAGTGTGTCAAATACCAAGGTTCTGAGAAAATTTTAGTTTTTTTTGGGTTTACTTTAGGGTCATTATTGATCATTTCATGCTACCTCTTTTGTCAACCTCTACTCTGTCCTTCCACTCACTTAGCTCCAATAAACGAACAGAGGAAACAAAATTAATGAACGGCGACACACTCCTACAACACTTAATATGCATTTTTTCATCTCGTTCGCATTTATTCTGAACTCAGTTCTGATTTCAGGTCGACAGCCTTCCAAAACCAAAAAAATTTAAAAATTTAAAAACAAAATGTTACAAGAAGAGAAAAGAAAAAAACAAAGGAGTGAGGGAACCGGTTGACCGAAACCATTCCTCCAACGAGTGTTATGTGCAAAAGATCGATTTTAATGCCACCTCCACCTCACCTTACCCCCTCCCACCCTTCCACCCACCGCCTTCTCCCACTACTAATCCATAAACGAGAACTGTGTGAAAAAGTTATCGAGCAATTTGGTTTTATTGTTATTCGACGTAGTCGTCCATTATGCGAGATCACCGTCGGAGTCCCCTTGTTGTTTCCCTTGTTCCTATCTTTCGTATCGATTCTCGTCAAGGTCTTCGTCGGTGATGATAACTCCAATTTCACGACCCCTCCCACCCTCCCGTCGCCCGTTCATCCGCCACCCTTCACCCCCCCACACAACCCTCGAAACGAAACTTCCTAATTATGTAAACGCCCAGCCCCGGCAGCCGGGGGAAAGCAGCGAGTTTTCGGAGACTTTGTACAACTGATGACGATTTTAAATGAGATTTATCTTAGTCGTGATCGAAAGCTTAACGACGCATGCCCCCCCGTAATGAAATTTTGATATTTTAATAAAATGGGAAAAACCGATTTTCCTTAACCAATGCTAAGACTCAATTTTCCCTGCGACGCCTCTGTCGTGGAATCGAAATTATTAAAAACAGAGAGAGGTAAAAACATTTTTCGTCCCTTCTTTACCTTCCCACTCATTCCTCCCTCTTCCTCCTTTCAGTATTATTTCTTGAAACCTCCCGGCACATTCAGGTGCCTGAATTTATACCCGGAGATAAGCACGCGTACCGATCGCAAAACCAAAATTTATATTCGAACCAGAAATCATATTTTAACATTTACGTCGCAGGCTTTTTAATAACGAATCTGGAGACGATGAAACGGTTTCCAAAATGAAGGAGAGCAAAAGAGAGAGAAGAGAAATTTAAAGTCCCCCACTCCCCTAAATAACGGAAATTTAAACTTTCTATTTTATTTATTAACAGGCATTTTGTTTAAAAAGAAGAAATCAGGCGTAAAGAAAAAATTGAATTTTTTAACAATTCCTCGAATGCCCACATGTCAGCCTCCCCTGTCTTCTCTTTCTCTTCATCTCTGACTTGCTTTTTTATTTTTGATAAAAATTGAATTTTTAATTTTCTCCGAAGGTTCAAATCCGTAGAGGAATGGATCGAGGTGCAAAGCCATTACTGCACCGAGATCCGCCCTGAGGCTCTCTATGCATCCGAGTGCCTGCCGTTAAAAAGAAGAGGACTTCTGGAAGTACTGGAAATACCTCAAAAAACAGGGGAAGGCCTAACGCCGAACTGTACGCGTACCTCCACAGAACCCCGAGATATTGTGAAGAAGAGAAGGATAATTTTCTACGGACATCAGATCCAGAAAGACTAACAAACAAGGTCTTCGAGAACTTCCCGAAGAAAAAGACACAAGTTAACATTTTAATCAATGACACATCTTCTTCTAGCCTTCTAATAGAATTTCTCGCCATTTTGCAGTTAGCTTGCTACTGAAAGTCTCAGATTTTGATGGAAAAGAACTTGAAACATCTTTTCTCTACGTCCTGCTTAGAATTTAACTTTTCCTAGGTCAAAAATTTTGTAATTTTTAGAAAAGATTTCGTTCACAAAGCTCAAAAAACTCTAACAACCGTTAAAAGCCTCATCAAACAACCTCAATTTGAACTTTTTTATCCCTTCAACTCACACCCGAATCACTTCTGCCACCACACAAATCAAAAACAAAAACAAAATGAAAACTATTTTTGCGAATCGTCATTTCGGTGCACCGCACAGCTATCGAATATTATCAAACCATTCACCGGAATCTTACTGATAATCCTTTCGAATTGAATTCTTCAATTGTTCAATACCTGATAACCACCCCTTCCCTCTCACGCCCCACCCTCGATTTCGGGAGGAAAAAAACAGAGAAATCGTTATTAGAGAGCAAAATGAAAATCTCTCATCCGAACGACGCCATCTTTGTGAAAACAACAAACTTGAGGAGAGTTTCCAAGAGTTTAAAGCAGAAAAGAGATGAGAAAAGCGGACGGAACGCAACAGGAAAAAGCAGAGAGTGAAATATCTTGAAAAGAGAAGTTTACACCCCAGTAAAATCCATATTATATAGGGCTGTATTTTATATAAATAAATAAGTAGGGTAGATGGGGTGAAACAAAGGAACGAGGGTGCAAGCTCGAGGGGTTGTTTTATGTAGAACGCTAAACAATATCGATCATAATAATTATTATCATTATTTTCTACGTATTCTCCGAGTTTCGACGACCCGAATTTGAAGACATCACCGCCTTTTAGAAAGGAGAAACCCTTTCGGGACGAAAACAAAAGGGAACAAAGGTGACTTTCCATAGCACTCTAAATTTTCAAAACCTCCTATGTTGACTATTGTCAAACTTCTGTTGGAGCACACAAAAAAATTCACATTTTCCCCTCTGGTACGCGCATGCGCACGAATGGAATCTTTAACAGAAATTTTATAGCCGAGAAAAAATGCTGTCTTGATGTCCTTTTGTCCCACTGTCCTTTTTTGTGGACAAGTTCTAGAATTTGCTTCCATATCACTTTATGGTTATCTGGTTGTAATATACCGTGGAAAAGAATCTGGTACCTTGATTGATCAGAGCCGAATTTTTACAATTTTTTGCGTTTGGTGGTAATTCCAGGTCAGTTGTGGCTGTGAAACAACGACTGACAAACTCAGGTTGTGTAAACCATCTACCCAACTGTCCGCATACCTAAAATTCATCTGATTTAGATGAACAGATACAAAACACTGAATTATTTCCCGCACTGTCTTCCAAATAGTAAACTGATAAGTACATTTAGCGTCTTCATTTTCTCCTTCACTTCTTCACACTTTCCCCTCTGGTCGCCTCTTGGCGTGTTAGGATTTTTGAGACTCATTGGATTAATACTGTATACATTATACACTGTTGACGTCGTCGACAGCCGTTCAAGCTAAGGAAACGTCGGTCTTCGTAAAAATATCACGTGGTTTGACAATCCAGTGTATAGTATATACAGTTATCAGGATGAACAGTGTCGTGGAGGTTTAAACTCATTGCAAATTTTAACACCTACATGTAGATAGCGCACGCCCTTTTAAAGCTAAAGCCCTAAGTTAATTTTTGTCCCAACTGAAAACAAAAAAAATTAATTTTCTTTTTATTTAGTGAATTTGATTGGAGAACGCCATCGTTGAGGTGCTACGCCACAAACACTCTCACATTATTACGCTTTAGTCGACGAAAACAAACGAGACAATAAAAAAAATTTGGCAGGTAATTTCACATTCGAGATTGAAAATTTGTTTGAAGGGAGAACCAACACCAACACCACTTCATCCCCGACATTGCCAAATCTGGAGAGTAAGGTTGCTGCCTGCCACTCCCATTCCTACCAAAAAAACTATTTGTTCCAATAGGTCACATTTAAGTCAGTCAGCCCAACTCTTTGTCCGGATTTGGTTATGTTTGAAAACGAAAGTACGAAAGCTACGACAAAATCGAATACTAGCACATCTTCAGTTAAAAGCTTCTGGATTTTGACCTTTTGTGTATTCTTGACGTGCTGTGATGAACGAGAAATTCACATAAGTCATTCAAATTGAAACAATACTTAAAATGTTTGTTGTCATTGTTTTTTTGAGTGAGAAATTTATATTATAACAAATATTTTCGGGACTTTGGGGGCATTGTTAAGAAGGAACAACACCACTATGACACAAAGAAGTTTGTATTGGTAACTATTATATATTCCAACTTAATATATAAAAGTTTTTTGGTTTTTCACAAGCCACATAGTTTGCATTTTTAAAAACGGTCACTTCAAACACTGCACAACACGAGGCGCACACAAACGAATCGGATTCACAGCGAAGAAAGGCCGATAAAAAAAACAGCAAACGTTCCGATAACGTCCGAGCTGTTGTCATCATCAGTGGTTACGGAGTACTGAGTGTTTTTTGCAAGGCAATAGGAAACTAAGGGTTTGAAAAAAGAAAGAAAAAAAAATTTCGGAGAAACGGACGTGTATTCCATTTTATTAATATATTAATACATATAACTTGGTTAAAGGATCCACCATGACATACGTCACACACAACAAAATTCAAATTTTCTTAGAGTCTTTTTTTCAAATAAATGTGCACCTAAAGGGTTAAACTGAAGGTGAAAAGGTTATACTTTTGAAATATCATTATAAAGCACATGTTACCTTTCCTTGGGGGAGGAAACGACGGAAAAAAACGGAAATCGCTGTTGGAAATAGGTAAATGCATCTAAATATAAAATTAAAGTCGTCGAGTTTTCGTTTGCTCCGACCAATGAGCAGAGAGAAAATGACGGGGGAAATATCGATCATCATCTCGGAAATTCACTCTCGAGAGACGTGAACAATGTATGCTGAAATAATCGCAAAAGCGAGAGAGAGGAAAAGGGAGAAAGATGGAGAGAGAGAGAGAGAGAGAGAGAAAGGAAGAGAGGGAAGAGAGTAGTAAACATCCTAACTGAAAACAAAGATCCCAGTAAGAAATAATTTAATTATTAAAGCGAGAAACCTATATATTAACTGCTGAGACTCTAGAATGAACCATGGCTCATGTGTATAACATATCTAATAATTAATCAAGTAATAATAAATCCAGTTTACCTACGTCTATCAGAGAGCAAATAAACCAAACTGAAAACTTAATTTATATAAGCCTAATGCATATAGAAATATTCATGAAGGCTCCGACTAAAACAATCAGGGTTGCCAACCGACATCTGGGTTTTCGGAGAAAACGACTTCTTCCCCAGCTTTCGTTTTCCTCTTGCCCGTGCACCCACCCTCTCTTCCTCCATCTTCCCTTCCCTTCTACCCCCTCACGAGAAACGTTATTCTGAGCCTGATACACCTGACGCGCGCCATAAAAACCGAGGCCGTTTGTTCAACAGCCCGTTCGTGGGCCATCATTCGAAACAAGATTCCCGGGAACTGAGTTCCAGGGTTGTCAAAAACCTTTTCCCCGTGTCCGCATCTAAATAAGAAAACCGTTGATATTGCTGCCCTAACCCGCTTTCTTCTTCGAGTTTTTAGTTGACCGATTAACAGAAAAAGGAAAAAATCAATCAATCAATCAATCCGATCTATAAAAAGAACCAATCAATTCCCTTAATTGTTTCTTTTTTCTTTTGGACCCGTTTCGCAAATTATTCAATAATAAATGATATGTGTTAGACTCATTATTCTTAATTATATCGATCCGGAGCGAAAGGAAACCTCTGCGGGGGGGTGGGAGTGGGTGTTGGAGAGGTTAGAGGGACTAAAGGGAAGCAGAAAAATAAATAATTATAATAAAAGTCGTACTCAATTTCTGGAAACCAAGACAAAATAATATTTTAGTTTCGTTTAGGCCAAATATGGACCACGCTGTTTCGACTAGAAGACCTATTTTTAAGAGTTGAAATATGTGTGATTATGTGAGTCAGCTACCTTATGCTAAAAGGCTGACCTTGGATAGTTTCAATGATTTTTTTCTTTTATCTATAAATAAATAATTAGCAAATTTCGTTTTATATTTCTCAAACCTTAAACAAGGTCGTTTTCATTGCTCTATAATATTTTATTAGTGCATTCTTAGTCTTGATTTTGGAGCAGGGCTACCTTCCTGTACTTCGATTACATAAACACCACTATCTGTATGCCCCTTTAGGCTTTGCTATAATCAATGCCACTTGCAATTTTAAGACCACTCTTCCTTCACAGTTCACTCCTGACTCTTTTTACGTTATTTTATTTTTGGATGCTTTTCAAGACGGAACCCACTTATACCTCTGCTCTCAAGCTTTTATATAGTTTTGTGTATACAAATTCAAGTTTGTGCCTATATATATTATAATACAATGACTCCACTAGGTTTTCGGAAGATTTTGTGCTCCAAAGAGATTTTAGACTCAATTTAGTCTAGTCAGGCCGTGCTAATGACTGAACGAATCCGAAATGATATATAATGGTATATTTTCTTTGATTTTTAATTATTTATGACGGTACTGGTGGACATTGACGGTGAATTAGATGAGATACCCATATAGAATGGTTTAGAGGTCCATTTTGATATAAGGTAAGGATTTTTGAAATATACCAATAGAAAGAAAGTATGAAATAAAAGTATAAATAAAATTTTGAACAAGGAATATGGTTGTTTCCATGATTCTGTTTATTGTCTCGGATTGGCACACATAAGTTTTATGGAAAATTTAAGTTATTGGTTGATAGAGAGGTTGAGTCGAGAAACATGTTTTTCTCTGGGGTGTACAGTATTGTGTTCCTCTGTCTCTCGAGGAGGTATTGTATCGATATTTAGCGAAATCAGTTAGTTTGACAGAGTTAAAGGGCTTAAAACAATTTTTTATAGTAATTTTGTAATAGTTCAAAGCTAAAATGAGAACGAAAATTCACTTGGAGTTTATACATATTTAATTTACAGCTTATACATTATTAAGTATATATAGTATCGTCGAAATAATACAAAACGAAAATAAAACCAAAAGAACGTTTGAATCCTATGTTAAACAAAAATTTTTCTCCGGGACTTAGAAAACGAGGAAACGGTTCCAACAATAACAGATTTTAGGCGAATAAGACTTCATTCAAGTTTCGAGTCCTAGAAAACAAAAAGACCGAGTGAAAAATGAAATCTTATTGTTAAAATAAACAAATTAGATTTATTTATTTATTTATTATTTTTGAGAGCCCCGTGGAGAGAATCAAGAGCCGTGGCGAGACATAACGAACTAAACCAACCTACTTCAAAAAGTTTGAGACTCACTAGATTGTTATTCGAGACAGGGCATATTGTAGGTATTGTGACTTACAGTCAACCAAAAAAAAAATGTTTTTCTTAATCCCAGAACCTTTCCTAAAGCTTCATGGATCCCAAAAGAGTTCAAATTTTCTGGACGTTAGGGTAGGACGTTTTCAATGATTTTTAATGTAATCACAAAGCGTTTTCCTTGTACATCGACTTGAGAACACATTGAAGAATCACATTAACCGAATGCGGCACGTAACATCCAAAATTAAAAAAAATTCTTTTTTAAAACCGGAAATGAAATTAATTTCTGGTTTTGTAATCCACGGCAAAAGTTAAAAAAGCTATGAAATAGCGGAACTGAGACTTAAACCACGGTTGGCATTGTCCCAGAGCAACAAAGGTCATTTAATCTCACCGTTTTTCTTAAAGCAACACTTTTGGACACCCCCAGCTAAATTAAACACTTCAAATATCAAAATCGTTAAAAATAAATCCGATTTCAGTTCGCCTAACCGAATAACCACATCGATTTCTATTAAATAAGTAAACAAATGTAGAGCTCAGAGTGAATACGTAGCTCAAAAAGCCTGAAAAATTTAAAGGAGGAGAAAAAAGAGGAAAAGAAAGGGCGCAGGGAAAGCGCAGGAAAATAGGAACCCCTAGACTAGAAGATGTAATATATAGTTTGAAAGCATTACTGAAAATTACATGAAGCAAGTTAGTGAATAATATATTAGATACAACTATACGAGACTGTTTCAATCAATAAAAGAACCCCCGCGCCTATCCTTTGGCCTCCTCCGCCTCTGCTGCTTCCTCCACCGCTCTTGCCTCCCTCTCTCGCTCCACCCCCTCCCGTGCCTCCTTACCCTTGTCTACGACTAAGTCGAAATTAATTCTGTTACCATGTCTTCAAGTTATATTACAACGATCTCTTTCCATTGTTATTAGGACCCCTTCTCGTTCTCGATGCCAGAAAACGAGTAATTAGATCAACGTGAGCATAAAGGGAGAACCAAATGTCATTTCCAAAGTTTTTTTTGGTTACTCCCTTATCCCGCTAACCCCCTCCAACCCCTTCCCTTCTGCAACTCCACGCTCCGTGTAGCTGCGGAAGGAATCCATGACGAAAAAAAAAATTATTTTCCTACGTCACAGCCCCGCGAATCACTTTCATATTCGAATGTTAATTAACTCTTCGGATATGCAATTTAATTTAATTTCTTCGTCGAACGTTTATCGAATTCTTTTCAAGATAAAAACGTGATGAAAAAAATTTTTCCGCTTTCACCTCCGAAACCAAATACAAAGTCTGAGCTTAAACTCTTTTGGACGCAGTGTTTGTTGCACACACTTTATACCTTAAAATCGAGCCCCATGATTTTATTGTCATTTAACATTATTTATACAATACTAAATGACATTGGACCTTTAAATGACAAAAAACACATGAACTAAGGCCAGATTAAAAGAAAATAACTTTTTGTTCAAAATGTTCTAAAGAGACACCAGTTCTTTGGCCAGTGACCACTCCCTCACAGTTTATTCTTGGTTTTCGCCTTTGATTTTTTTGACAATGCTCAGTCACATTGAACTCTAATTTGTTCAAAAAAGTCATATTGTATGACTTATATGAATGACGATTGTTATTTATGCACAGAAACGATAATTTGGACGTTTATATATATTTACTCAGCCGGAAGGTTCTGTCCGATAATATTACATCAAATTTGGACACGTTTGCTCATATTCATTTAACCCCTTTTGTGTTTTCCCACCTATACAGTATACATACTGGCCTAGCAAATGAACTAAAACGAATCTGATTCATGCTAGTATCGACCAAGAACTGATTGACAGATTTGAAGTTCACTCTAGCCACTGTATTTTGAATGAATTCCAGAAAAACACAAAAGGAGTAGTAGATGATCTGACCAAGTGACTTCATGGATGAAGGTAGTTTCTGATAAAACTTTTAGAAGGTGGTTCGAGAAATTTCAATTATTGAATATTTATCATATTTACCGGCTGATTTATAGAATCTTTAACTCGTATTGTGAATTAATAAAAGTTGGTACATTTAACACAAAATCTGACTACGGCCTAGGACATGGATGGCGAACCTATTGCACGCGTGCCACAAGTGGCACGTTTGAAAATTTTGATGGCACGCACAAAAACAAAATTATTATTTTTTAATAAGTAATCTTTTTTGATAGAAATTAAGTTAAAATTATTAATTCACACTTCATTTATAATTTATTATATACATTTCTCGTACTGAATACCTATCTTAGTACGTAAACTAAAACCGTCAAATTATACATTTTAGAATTAAAATATTCTCTCGAAGTATATAAAGATGCCCACCAGATAAAATTGTTTAAAGAAGAATTGCTTTTACTGTATTTGTTTATTTAATTATACTTATGTATAGTTTCACCACGATAACATTTCCAATGAAATTTTATTGTGGCACTTCACCTATTTAAAAAAAGAATTTTTATGCCTTTGTGGCACGGACATCAAAAAAGGTTCACCATCCCTGGCCTAGGACGTCAAGTAGCTGTGATTACCAGTAAGAGTCTACGAAGCTTCAATTTGAATCCCGTAGGTTCGAATGCCTTTGAATAAGAAGCCTCTTGCATGATCACCTTTCCCAATGTTACAGAAAATTTAGAAAATGTTAATGTGAATGTTTACCTTTAGTAAGAATCTTTTCCAATTAATGAACCTGTTAAGAACTACGATGCGTCATTGGATGTATAAGGGTTAAAAACCCATGTCTTTGACTTCTACAAAAAAGAAAGTTTTTATTTTCAAAATTAAAATCGAAAAAAGTCATTTTTCCGTCGGAAACCGGACAAAAGGGGGGAAAAATTGGATGTCTGCCCTCTGGGGCAAAACATTGATTGACCAAAGATATCAAATTCTAACCGGAAGGATTCGTCCCAACGAGAAAATTCGAATTTTTTTTTCCTTTCTTTTTTTATTATAAATAAATCGAGTAAGTTATATGGATTGGCTTTGTATAGGTCTACAACCAACAGGAATCACCTTTTTCTTTCTTTTCTTTCAGTCAAGAAGGCTGATAACGGATGAAGGGACATTGTTTTCAAAAAAAGTCATTCAGGAATGAAGATGTTGAAGCTGTTTGGGATACCAAAAACAATTAATTATAAATAATTTCTTATATTACAATTCCCGGTATTTTGGAAAAACAAACAAAAAGAAACAATTTTTGAGACTTGGGGTGAGAATGGGGTTAAAAATGCCGATGGAAATAATTCGTTCACAATGAAAAATGTTTCGTATTATTAATAGATGAGGAAAATTTGGCAAAGAGAGCCACACCAAAATTGATTAACTGCAGAACGACGTTAAAAAACAAAACAAAAATCATGAAAATCTCGAAACCTATACGATATTTTGTCATATTTAAAACAAATTTGACCCAAAGAGGCCTGACATGAGGCTTTTAAGTGCCAAGAGTAAAACAAATTTGAAGTAAATCCGCCAAAATTTGAATAAAAAAGAACAATGTCTAAACATAAACTGGTTCATATCAATAACTGGAAGGCCTTATCAGGAGTCAAATAAAAAAAAAGGTTTTAAATTGACGATAAGCAACGCGAACTTTCTCTCTCTCACACACACACACATCTTCCACATTTTATTAAGGCTTCAACTTTATTGAATTCTTACAAGTGTTAAAAGGGTAA
This sequence comes from Columbicola columbae, assembly GCA_016920875.1. NCBI lineage: Eukaryota > Metazoa > Arthropoda > Insecta > Psocodea > Philopteridae > Columbicola > Columbicola columbae. Next base: position 715,372 of record JADMLL010000012.1, read on the forward strand.
AAAGTTCGATTTCTCAGGCTTATACTCAATAATATGTAAATACAATCAATTTTACAAATTGCTACATTAAAATATGTCACATTCTATTAATGTACGATTTATTTCCTTCGTCCCGTTTGAGAAAAAAAAATTTATTGAAGTTGAGTAATCGGGACCAGTTCAGTTGTTCTAAAAAAGTATCATCTTTCCAACTGTCGAAAACATGTCTTAATTGGTTAACCTTTGCGTTATTAAAAAAAGAAAAAAAAATGGACACCGGCTATTTCTAGCTGCTTTAGGACATAGGATTCAGCGTTCAAATCGAGCCCCAGTGTATTTATTATTACAATATAATAAGTCCTTTTACGCCTCTGGGGAGAATAGGGCGCTTACAAGGCTCCGCCATCGGACTCGGTTGAGGCCTGTTTTCTATGCTGTCTTTTTCAGCCTCACAGAACCAAGCTGCTTTGGTCTTCTTGTTCTGGAGGATGAAAAAGATCCAACTAGTCAGTCTGTTGAGGTCCATGCGAGCTAGGTGGCCGTAGGTGGCAATTCTTCTCTTTTGCATAACCTGGGGCAGTTTTGGGACATGTTGGTAGACTTGAAGGTTATGTGGCCTTCCTCCTTGATTGGACCAAGAATTTTTCTCAGAATCTGCGTTGCTTGAGCTCGAGCTCTTTCCTATTTAGATTGAGGTACTCCGCACCATAAAGGTAGGTCCATTCCAGTCGGGTGGCTCTGTGTTTGAGGGCTCCCTTTTCGGCGTTGATGTGCTCGATCCATTCCCCCCAATATTTGAAGGCTTTGACATTTTGGATCCAATTATTGTTTTATAATATATAATTTCATACTTGAATTTGTATATAAAAAAGTATCTAAGTTTGGTTATAATTGTAAAAATGGTTTCTGGGTCCAAAAGTACCCAGAAATAAAATAAGAGTTAAAGAAATTATATTAATAAAATGGTTCAACTGACCACTCTGGTAAGTTTAGTGTTAACTAATTTTAAGGAAGGCAGAGGGGAAATTTGGAGGAGAGGCTCTCTTTCACGTCGAATTCCATTTAAAATCGGTTCGCTCTTTTAAAATTTATTTGTTTTTTTGGAAGACAGACATACGGAGCCAAAGAAAAACAACTTTTTTAGTGGGCCAGCACACATAAATCGTTTTAAAAATTAATTGATTCTGAGAGAAATGTTCAAGGACTGGAACCAGTATCTGTTGTGTTTATTTATTTTTAATTAACCCTAAATTTTAGTAATGTAAATAATGCCATAACGTATTTAAAATTTTTTTTTAAAAATAAACATAAATAAGAAGTGTTTTTTAAACAAGAGCCGCGAAATCTCGGTTTTTTAAAATGTCTCGATCTGTCTCGATTGTAAAGTTCCAGATGGTTTGTCTCTTAGCAGTTGAGAGGAGAGGTAGAAGAAGAGGAAGAAAGAGGAGGAAAAGGAGGAGAGGAGGAGGAGGTTTTGTTTCTCGCCGTGACGATCACGGTGTTTAGTGAATCGATTCTGGTTTTAGATTTTCGTGGGGTGTTTTCTGAGTCCTTTTGAAAATGGGAGAAGGTGTGGAAACAAAAAGGAAACACGAAAGCAGAAGAAAGACCAAGACGTGAGGTTATCGGCAAAGGAATCGCCTGTTATCTATCCTCCTCCTCCTGCGAGGAATTCTTTCACCCGAAATATCTTAGTCGGGAAAACCGATTTTTCCGGTTCACGCGTCCTTCATTCAACTTCCAATTCCGGTTTACCTCGCGTTTTCTTCGCTCACAACTCCAATTCGAGTTTTATGTAAATCGGTCAATCATCCGGCATGTTTCTTTTAGGGGTGGCTACCAACCTTTTCCCACCGATTCCGCATCTTTTATTAACAGAAATAGAAATCTCAATAGAGTTTTGCGGTGGTTTGTCATTGAAGTGGAACAAATGCATTCAGCAGGAATGAACCGAAGTCTTTTCGAATTGGCTTTGATCCTCCACCTTGACAGATACAGTTGTTTACGTTTCGTTGGCCATTAGAGTTGACATCTTCCGTTGAAATCGCGCTTTTGCTTTTCCCTCTAATGTTATCCCTCCCCTCCTGCTTCCTCTCCTCCTCCACCACCACCATCATCTCTTCCTCTCTTCCTCTTCTTTCTTTTTTTTGGTTTTGATTCCGTCTTAAGCCCAGTACAGTACTTGAGGCTTCTTCATTTGGATTTCATCCTTTCTCTTCGTCCTTGCTCCTTCCAACCGGTTTCCTGACTAATTAATTCTTTCGTCCGGAGTGTTAAAGAGTGTTCGTGATCGATCGGATGACGATTGCATGACTTGCTGCCTTCACTCTCTCCTTTTTATTAATTTATAATTTAATTTTGTCCTTACATTCCTGCTTTCCGCCCCCCTCCTCTCTAAACAATTGAAAATTTAAAAAAAAAAATTTTTTTTTCACGATCCTCGGACGGAGTTTGGAACTACTGCTCTTGATTAATCTCGATTTCCCCTTCACTTGCTTGCTACGACGCCATTTCGTTTTTGAAAGCTTTTCCTTACAGCGATTAGTAAATATAATTTTCGAGAGAGTACGTGCCGGTCGAGGGTCCCTACGCATTTCCGGAGTTTTAGTTAGGTTTTGTTGGATCAGGGAGGTTGTTTCTAGAGAATCTCTTTCCCAGGGATTTGACCGAAGAACGTTTCTAAGGCTTATCGAACGGTCACTGTGGCAATCAACGAGCGTTGAAATTTCAAATTTATATTTAAATTCCTCGTCTTGACACGTTCAAGTAATTTAAATTGAATTTCAAAAATATCTTTTGAAGATAACAATACTCTGTCCAGAGAGAGCTGTCACTTTTATTATTTCCAATATATTAATGAGAAGGAGGTTAGTTAGGTACTCGCGCCCGCCTCCCTGCCCCCTCTTCATTTCTTTTTCTCCACCTTCATCTTGGTCAACCGTCTTGGCGGCCTGTAGCCACACCTTCGAGTCCTCGACGGTCTCTTCAAGCTTACCAATTTGTGTTAGACGAGGTTTATGCATCGGTTTGCCTTCGGTCCGCCTTGTAACGCTGTTTCCTCTTCTTCTTTCTTTTCCCATGGGTCAGAGTAGGGAGGGAGCTCGTCTTTTAATTTCCATTCTTTGAAAGAGGATTTCCAAATTTATGGTCGGGTTGATGGAAACTTGAAAGCAAAAAGACCGGATGTTTTTTTTTCCATTTCCGTTGAGCAAATTTAAATGGGAAATTATTCGTTTGAACCTAACGGAGATGATGCGGACAAAGAACCATCCAAGACGCTCTCAGAGAACTTCTTTGATCGCAACGTTTTCCTTTTCGCTTTTCCGCTTTTCCTCCTCCAGTTTCCTCATCTTTCTCACTTTCCCCCTCCCTTTTCTCATCCTCTTCACTTTTCTCTTGGAATACTGTGTGATATTAGGTTTCTTTGACCGTTTGTTCACTTCTACTTTTTTTAATTCCCACATTTCCATTAAAACCAAAATTAGCATTTTTTTTTTATTTTAGACCTTTTGAGCTTTTTTTCACTCTCTTTCTCTTCTCTAATCTTTTCGTTATTTTCGAGTACTTTTGCATTCAATAACCAACCCCAAAGTCATCTTATCACCTCCCTTATTATTAATATTTCTAAATCTTGACATCAGGATGCCCTCAAGAATGTTGATTTTCACTTATCGGGACCTTCACAGTTGAATACTTTTGAATCAAAATAACAAAAATAAAACTCGGGTGTGATTTTATTCATACACATTTAAGTATATATCTATGTATTAAAGTAATACGTATTATAATATAATGACTACACCTGTGCTACACTTTGGTCAGTGTGCTTTTATAGTGTGGTGCTGTTGATGAATGGATGATAACAAAATGATGTCCTCAAAACGGTTGAGCTTAATCACTTCTTTTGTAGTTTTCCGCACTGGTCAGGGGTCTAATTCAACGACTCCCTCGATGTCCTCTTTCCAGAAATAGGTTCAATCAATCGAAATTCTCCTTCCCCTTTCCCTCCTCCCTCCTCCAAATCACCTAATTTCCTGCTTAGTCTTGACAATGATAAGAGAATTACGAGCCGTGACAGTTATAAGACACGAGAGAGTATTCAGCACTCAACTCGATCAACGTTTTCTGATTTCTTTAATCCCGTCTGCACTTCTTTAAACAAAACTTAACTTCATAATCAAATCATCTCTTAAGACGAGGCGATGTCAAGCGTTGTCCTCCCCCAACCTCTCACTTACCCCATCTCCACCACCACCACCATTCCATCGCCCTTTTCCACTTTTCTCATTTAACTTCTTGCCTTATTAGAAATAAACTCGTTTACGGTATAAACGAATTTACAACTTCAAAAAAAAATTGTCTTGGAAAAAGACAAAAATTGCTCTCCTCCTTCAACCCCCTCCCATCAACCTGCCAGGTGGCCGGCAACAAATCCAGGTTTTTCAAAAATGAGGAAAAAGAGAAAAGAAAATTTTCAGCAAGGCGCTCTAACTTGATTTCCTGCAGCAGTTGTGAATGTTCCACCAGTCAATAGAATTACAATGACAATCTAATTATCAATCTGATTGCTGTTGCTGCGCTGTTGTTTTTCTCCGATCTACCCTTCCATCTCCCTTTTTCCTCCTCCCTCTTCACCTATCCAACTACCTTCCCATTTCCCTTCTTCCCCATTCTCCTTGCCCCCCCCCACAATTGCCCTTATTTAATTAATTCCTTTTATTATTGTTATTTCGTTCTTTTTTTCACTCGCAAGACGTTTTCATTCTTTTTAATGTTCTTCAACCCTCCACCCACCCCCGCTTGCCATCTTGGAAATTACCAACCACTAAATTATACATTTAGAAACGGGTTATATTCAAGAAAAGGAAAAAAATAACTGAAGACATCCAACATTATTAATTTATGGACCAGAAATTAAGTTGCACGATGAGGCGGGGAGGGAGGGGAAAGCGGAGATCAGAGCTGCAAGAGCAAAAGGAAAAAAACTGAGGTTAGAAAAAAAGACGTCACCTCCGTGGAAAATGACAAATAAATAAATAACAAATTAGTGGCTTTTGACGAATAAGTATTTTAAATGCGTTCAACTAAGGGATGAACTGCGCCCCCAAAAATATTCTTCCCTCGAATAAACCCCCCTCCCTCCTCCTCCATTTTGACGTGTTTTCTTTTTGGCGGATTCGTCCGGAAAATTGTTTCCGAATTCGATTTTACATCAAAAGGTTATAATTTCCCCCGGTCCTTTGTTTTTCCTTTTTCCCCGTTTCCTTTTTTTGTTGTTGTTTTCGCTGTCGTCCTTCTACCTCTTTCTCCGTACCAAGTTGGAATTAAGTTTGCCGGACGGTTTTAAACCCACTTGCGGTACCTTAAGGCTTTTATTTAGATAGCCCTTTTGACCAAGATTTGAAAATATTATTCAATTTTGAGCGAAATCTTTGTCTTTCCTAATGCAATTACGTGTACATTAAAATAACCCGTCCTTTGACCGGGTCGACTTTTCCTCCATTTCGTTTCCTCCGCCTAAGCTTTGTTTCTTTCATCGACTGTACCCTCGGCCCTCTCCTCTCCTTCTCCATTCCGACCTTTTTATTTCATTTCAAACATCGAATCCACAATCATCGTCCCCTTTTGCACCACGTCAGAGAAAAGAAAACCTGTCTAAGAAAAGATTTTCCACGCTAGCAATATACTGGAGAAGAGGGAAAACGAAATCCAAGGTAATTTCAGGGCGCCGGGGGTGAAAAGCCAGGAAAATGGAGTCTCTTTCCCTACGACTCGAACAGCCCTTCCCGAACGCGGACGGGGGGTGAAGAACTCGAAAAGGGGGACGAAGGAAAGCAAGTTTATTTATTATTAATTCTTCATTCTTATCCGAAGCCATGCAATAGTAATTTCTTCTTAGAAACTTAAAGCTAAGTTATTTATAAATTAAGGTCACACTAATTTATTATTGACGGATCTGACTTACCATTTATTATTTACAACCTTCTTCTAATATTGTGATTGCGTTGTTTATTCATATTCTCGAGAACATAAAAGCAAAATTTTCACGAGTTAGAACTCTCGAGAGATGACGTTAAAAGCCACCCGAAAGGAAAATTTTTTTTATTTTCAACTGAGTCCCTCCACCTTCATGTCCCGGGTTTTGAACCCACTTTTAACCCATTCGCATCATAAGACTATATATGTGTGCATTTAGCCTGACAACTTTCACCAAAGAGCATGTTATACTCATGCATAGTGGAGAGTAGTCAATTAAAAAGTGGGAACCAGGTAAAATACTACAAAAAGGTAGAAAAAATGAACAGTCCAGTTTCTGACAACAATGAAGAGGTAATTAGACCTATAAAACGCAGACGTTTCATGCGGTTTCTTTTCATAATGTGACCGATTGGGGAAAAAATACTACAAGCTATGAGATTTAAAAACAAAATACGTTTTAGGATTTCTCAATAAACTTCTGGGGGTCATGGAACGGCACTCTGAACTGCACGCTGGTAAAAAGCTCGTCATACGTAAAGACATCCTAAAACCTATTTCCCACATTTCTATGAGGAAAGGGGGTTAACTATAGAGCTGGAAAGAGCGGGAGTATACCGAGTCGGGAAAGCGAACACCCAAAGGGCCAGGGAGACGAAGGAGTGGAGGGAATGGAAGGTGGTAATGGTACACCCGCAAAAACAAGGTTTTCGTCAAGCGGCAAGACACACCAAAAGGGACTTTCCTTTTGTACGAGGATAATAGCCATTAGATTTGCTCCCATTGTGTTAACCATGCCTCATATTTTTGAATCCATTCACGAATTCTCCGCGGTTCCTTCAATTAAGCGCCGTTTAGCAACGGTTTTAAAAGTCATCAATTTTGTTGAAAATTGTGCCGAAAGTCTTGCTCCTCCTCGGGTTTTGAAGCTAATTATTTTTATGTTAAATTTCATATGCATTCGACCAGTAAACTGCCAGAAAATTATTTCTGAAATCGTTAGGCGCTTAATGACACTGTCAAATGGTGTTCGACTATGGACAAAAAAGTGATTACCCGCGCGAAAAAAAAACTTTGGCAAGACAAAAACCGGTCAGACATAGAAACGAAGAGGTTGCTAACCTGTTATACACCTTTAAACAGTCCCGAAAGAATTCCTAAAATCACCAAAACTACTTCATACCTGGAATTTAACACCCAACCTTTCCTTAAAACCAAACTAATGTGTCAAATATTCAAAAACAAATCAACAAAGTAATTATGGAAAGAATTGATAAATAATTATATTATTTGTTATACTATAGACAAAACAAAAACGAAATGTTTAAGTATCGAGTTTATTTTCGAGTGCATAGTGTTTAAGTGCATGATTTAGCAAAACTCAACTACCTCCATTACTCACACTGATATCAATCCAGGATAACTAGACTAGAAAGGAACTTTCTTCACCTGACAGGGGTGCCATCATAGTACCCCCAAGTACATCGACAAGTGATTTTTGAACCAGCTTCAGAGATTTATTTTATTTTAAACGAGGACAGAAAAAAATTGAATTTTGTCAGAGGGGATCTCACAACCTCCATCACCAAAAACCGCCAGCAGCACCAAAACCAAACGCATCGAATTTGTAAAACAAAGTCCTGATAAACTAAACGATTTATACAAAAAAAAAGGTAATTACTGGTATAAATATAAAATCCTTATTTTTCCGGTGAAGGCGGGGGGAGGGGTCGATGAAAGAGGATTATAGAAATAATTTATTAGTAATTATTTTAGTGGAAATTTGATTTGATTAGCAACACTAATTGTAATTGATCTGATTGAAGTACATCGCACATGACGAAATTTCCGAAAGGGGTGTATGTGGGGGTGGGTGGGCAAGGGTATACGCATCTTCCTGCTAAAATGACGAGTAACTGGTCGGTCAGAATTTAGAAAACTGTTTGTCTGCAATCGTGACCGAAACAAACTTAACTCATTAACGCGCAATTTATATTTTGTTTTCAATTTCAAAATTTGGTTTATACGTTTTAGTAACTGTCCTGTGTAAGAAGATATTTACGAAAATTCTTTCAATCGTAATTTTTTTGAGTCTTGTCCCATCTTATAAATAGGGCACCGATACTTAAGGTTCAATGCCGAAAAATATCACTCGGTAGTTTTATGTCAGTATAATGCATATAGACCAGAGTCTTATTAATATGACACTGAGAATCTTATTTGATTTTTTCGACTCTTAAATTTCGTGTAAATTAAAAGGAAAATTTATTATGTACATTTCATATTTTAATAGATTGAAGGGACTTGAATCTTAAGTTTTGTTGGATTACATTTCCCAGCATCTTTGTTATGAAAAATTTTTATGAAAACAATCTATTGTGAATTTTTCTACTTCGGTTCGAATTAATAATTAGTACTATAAAATCACACACCGTATCATCAATTCTTTATTCTTAATATGTTATTATTATTTAACACGTTGACGACCGCAGTGTGGTGGACAGGCAGTTTTTTCGTTGTAAATCACTTATTTTTTTGTGTAAATTACAATAGGTAGACATTAAGTAACCCCTACTAATTTTCAAAAACTTGACGACGGGTGGGTCAAGCGGCCCCACGATGTAGATTTACCCTCGTCTCAAAAGTTAGTCAATGGTTTGTTTTGCATGTTCACAAATTTTCATGGTTACCATGAATCGTGGCGTATTAATAAACCCTGTTGTCCAAATGAGGTGTTGCCTGAGCTGTTGTAGAAAAAAACTATTATCACATTGATCCGCTCCCCAAAAGAAAGCACCTAAGATGATTATGAGAAACAGTAAGATACCACGAATACTAAAAAAATTGTTTTAAAATCTTTGACTCTGTCAAACTAACTGATTCCGCTTTACAGTACACAATATCTCCTCGAGGGACAGAAGAACACAATACTGTACATACATGGCATTCAAATTATGTTTCTCTACTCACCAGTAGGTCAAGTGGTCTTCTGGTACCCAGTACACTTGACCCACCGGTGAGTCGTGGTCGTCAACGTATTAAAGAATGTTTATTATATACCACGTTTGATATTAATATTATTAATTAAAAAAATGCAAAAATCTCTGCATAGCCGAAGTTAGGCGGCATCGAGCGTTGTTAGTACCTAGATGGGTGACCTTTGGGAACACTTCGTGCCGTAGGTACCCTTACCATTTCGTTTGCGTAAGGTTTGACCCATATCCTAGCATGATTCACAAATTATACTAAAAAGCTACATCATAATAATGATGGAACATAGGAGCATATAATAATGATGATTATGATATAAATATATTATATTCGTATAAATTATATCCCTGTTATGTCCTATAACATATATATTTGATTTTTGAGGTTAAATTACTAATTTGAAGCGAAGTAGAAAAATTTAGATTAAGTTTCTATGAAAATTTTTCTAACAAAGAAAGAAATTTAAAAATATAATAAAAGTAAAATGAAAATCCATCTTACTTCAGTCTAGAAAATATATCTGATAATTTTTTCTTTCAGTTTAAGCGAAATTTAAATGTCAAAAATAAAATAAAATAAAATAAAATTCTCAGTGTCATACTAATAAAACTCTGATTTGTAATGTATTAACACGAAACGACCGAATGGTCGGTTACAATATCAAACACCCAGATACCTCTAGGAACGTTAAACTATTATCTAAATGGCTTTCGTAAGCGTTAGAGCCTGAAACGAATTTTAACAGCTACCTGTGAATGGTCGACGATAACCTGAAACGACTTCTGTTTTTCTACAATTTCCCCGATAATCTCGTTTATTACCATAACTTCTTTATCATATTCTCACAACGCCTTCTCTCACTCAATCTAAAAGTAGAAGCTTTAAAATTTTTCTCCACAAATATACCGCGAACGTTGGGCGAAGCCACGAAACCCCGACAAAAAAAATTCCGATAAACATCCAAAAAATAATGCTGGAAATAATAATTTCCATCACCATTATTTTGGTTCTCACGTCTCACTCTTCTCGCGAACTATTTGTTTATTTATTTATTTATGATAAAAGAAAATATTTATAAGTAAATAGTAATAATTATGCGAACTTTCGATATCTCGAAATTGTGTGTGACTTGCAATTTGATTTTGGGTTATCAGGAATGGAATACAAAACCCTTTAACGTCTCTAAATAAATAAATAAATAAAAATACTCTACCTTTCATCATTTCATTTACTGCCCAAAACAAAAAAAAAAAAATCTTCAGGCTCTCGACAGGGAACTTGTGAACCTAAAAAAAAAAAAAAATATATAAATATGAATATAAATAAAAAGTTGTAATGACTCATCGGTTTTGTCTGAACTCGGTCACAGCCGACTATGATAACACAAAATGAAAAACCCAGAAGACCGAGGAACTACTTCAGGAACGATGGTGAGATGATAGGTATATCTATTCAAAAACGGTTCAGCCAGTAAAACAAACTGTTATGTTCTTTCTTTGTAAGAACACCCCCCACCCCTCCCCCCAAAAGCCCCCATTCCCGTCGATGGTCAGAATGGCGCGGGAAATCCTTTCAAACACTTCGGCGACGGATTTCCATCGGGTTTTTCATTGCTTTTCGAAATGGCCATAACCCATCGGATTAGCGTAATTGCAACGCGAAAGCCTCCGACTCGAAATTACATGTGCACACGTTCATCCGTTTAATTATGCATCCGCATATATCTGAATGACGTAATAAAAAGAGAGAGACGTGTAATAAGAATAAGTTAAGCGAGAGAAATAAAAACAAAATCAATAAAATAAATAACAAATAATGACGATGTCGTTTGTAAAACTTCAAAAGCATGAGACGAGAATTGCATTCGTTCACGATAATGTTTCGCTTTGCCGAACGCCGTAAACGTTCGCTTTGACGAGAATGAGAAAAATAAAAAAGGGAATTCAAGCTATTAGAAAGAAAGACTACGCTAAACTACTTCATTCATAATAACTGCTTTAAAACCATAAAATTCATACATAAGCCTTTTTTAGTTTCGTTTTTCAAGGGGAAGGCGACCAAGAAACACAGGAACCGTTCAAACCGCAATAGAGACCTGAAGTTCAAGTATCGGTCCTGTACCTTAAACAACAGATTTGTAGCGAGCCAACCCTTCATACTAAAATTCCGAAAGTTGACTCCGGGAATGAAAGCCGTAAGTATTGGAGCTCAGGCTCCCGAAGTATGACCAGCACTAATCAAAAAAATGAATCAGTCTATTAAGGGTGGCCTAAGGGTGGTTATTCACAATGTTTGAAAACTATTAGGAGCGACAAGAACAGCCCCTCAATGACGACATAATATCTGGATAATGTCAGGAAAGACCTCCAGATAGTCAAACCAAAGTCTGCCATTCAAGAAGCACAATGATTGGAAACCATGTTGACTTTGGCTCGGCTATCTGGAGGTCTTTCCTGACATTATCCGGATATTATGTTCTCGATAAGGGGCAGTAACGTTGGCAACAGAAGCCTCAGAAGCAACGACCCCTCAGAAACGACACTTAAATAATCGCCGACGTACTGGTCAGCAGTAGCGTCAATCATTCGATCCGGCACTCGACCTTCAATCGTTCCACCGAGGCAGCAACTGCTTTTTGTCCAGCAACAATCAGGTCAACCGAGGCTATAAAGTACTTCCTGCTACCACTGTAGAGAGGGGATACCAAAGCACCCTCCAAGCGATTTTTGGGCCTACTCATCAAGGTTACAAGGGGTTAAGTAAAATAAAAAATCATTCAGGTTAGTTCGAGAATCGTTTGACCTAACACAAATTTCGCTACAGATCAAAATAACAGACAACCATGACTTCCTCTAACCTAAACTTAGTCACGTGGGCGATGGAGGTCATCAAACATGGGAATGAGTGGTGGTGGGGGAAAGCTACATAAATTAATAATAAAAATAACAAACTTTGCTCTAAATAATGTTCTGTTGCTCCCATGCGCCACGCAAATCAATCAATTTCATAATACAAGGAAAAAATTTTCTTTTCCGGTAACCTGAACCAATCCAAACCTTCCCAACTATTATTATTTATTATAAGTAAATAAATAAATAAATAAATAAATAAAAGTTTCAGACTGCAACAACAACAACACACACAAAGAATGAAAGAAACTGATGGAACAATGGTAACACAAAAAAAGAACGAAAACAAAAGAATACTTTAAATACATGTCACTAAAATAAATAAACAATAATATTTAATAATAAACAAAAAACAAAAAAAAGAGAGAGAACAATAACAAAAAAAGTTCCATGAAAACATTTGAAACAACAAGACAATAACAGATACAAGTTCAATCAATTTTTAGGAGGAAGAGAAGAGAGAGAGAAGGGAGAGGAAGGAAGTTGAATTCATTGATAAAAGCTGCTCGAAATTCTTTTAAAGTTATGTAACTTGAGTACAAAAACAATTTCCGGGGGAAGTGGCCGAATATGCGAAAAGTTCGCCCCTTTCATCCCTTTCAAAACGAAATTTTGAAAACAGAAACACCAAAAAGTCCTTTTCGTGCACTCAAAATTGACAAACACACGCGAATCATTCGGAGACTTATGGTCACCTCCATTAATTAGTCGTTGTTACCTGTTTGAATTTGAATTCCGTTGAGCTGTGGCTCAGTTCAGATAAAAGAAGTGGTATTAGTGAAGTTAAGCTTTCGTGGCAGTCAAATTTGAAACTAAAAACCTAGGGTATAATGCTTTTACTTTCAAAAAATGTGGTATTTTAATGAATTCGGACGAATTAGTTTCTTTTTTACTAACGGATGTGATACGTACCTAGCCCCATGCACATAAACACACTCACACAATAATTTTAAACGACAATTAGCTTGCGAAACGTGCCGTTGTGGTTACGATAAGAAGCTCAAAGGAAGGAAAAGAACGGAACTTGGGTCTAAGCACATTTGAGGAAGGACTGAAACCTTTCATTGATGCTCGAGACGATAATGTCTGCTGCTCAATGACTTAAGCATTTGTTGCCAGTTTTGACAATCATCGGAAAAAAGGCATACATAAGAATACGAATCTCTACTTCCTCTCAGCCTAAAATTCTCTTTCTAGATAACCTATCAGTCTCAATAAAGTCATATTCTCTACCAGTCATTTGTTACACAGCTTCCAGGATCATTAGCGCCGAACTCACTCTCGTTTTTACTTCTTTCCTCCTCCCTTCCTTCTCCCATATCAAAAGCAAGCCCGATGTCTCACATTTCTGTCTTCGAACTCTTCAAGTTTCTATTAATTTGTGTTAATATCACGATACAGTATTATTGTGCCTACCGAAAACCTAGGATTTCAAAAGTTATTCCGACATCACTGAACAAGAGAAGGACAAATAGGATAAAACTAAGCGCTAACAAGTCGAAAATCATGAAAAATGTCGAAAAGAAGTTGTGGACAACCTTGATGTAAAATAAAAATTCTGGCGGCTCAAGGACAGAGCACAGAAGATAATACGAAGGGAGTAGACTTGACACAGAACAAGAAAGCGTCACAACTGATCAAAACCCTAAGTCTACCGAAATGTATTGCACGAAACATATTAATATTTAAGATCTGAAGAATTAAAAGAACAAAAATGCGGAACCTGAGTGACATTTTCGTGAAAATAAAATTGGAAAACCTGTACAAGAAGTTAACGGCTTCGGCAACTTCCACATTTGACAGACACCTGTCAACATCATGATGGTTTGAATGAGGAAGCGTGAGCCTTCCTATGTCTAAAACTTAGGTGACCCAAACAAGCGGATCGATTTCCATGTTCAAAAATTAATTACACATTTATACAACTACTAAAATTAGTATAAATGTTTCAGTAATTATAAGAATTTACCAAATTCAATGAAACACTCAAAGAATCTCCAATGGTCAGTTTAACTATTACGTGCATATATAGGTATACACGTGCATGAATTAGGTACCTCAACCGAAATTCTTTTAAGACGTTAATAAAAATAGCAGCGCTAGAAGTGACAGTAGTAACTAAGTAGGAAGAAGGGAGGGTCAAAGAAAAGGGTTGAAAAAGACCTTAGTAAGGTAGGCAATTATAAAACAGAGAAGAAGGCATAAAGCGCAGAGGTTAAGAGAGGCGGGTTATGGAGTGGCTTATGACTCTTGAGACGTCATAGGTCTTGTCCTTCATCGAGAAGTGATGCTGTGGAAGTATTGGAATAAACTGTCGGTCGAAAGAGGTAGTCAAAAGAAATTTGCCGATTTTCTCCGTTACAGTGGAAACAGACATAAGTAGTTACGAACTAAGGAGCGCTGACCAAGATTCTTTAGATTCTGAATTGGGAACAGGACTTCCAGACTGGAGTTGTTATAACCAAAGAGATCATCTGTCGAGAATGAACGACCCAACTCGCAAAACATCGATGCCTATATCGCGGCATCTATTCTATCACGTTCAAAATAATGAATAGAACGTAGCCACCAAAGTCCAACGTTCCACATTACCCAGATGCTGATAGAACACAGGCTGATTATACAAAGGATCAGTTATTATTACAAAACAGAAAAAAACACGACAGAATACACCCTAAGAACATGTCCCGCGTTGTCAACTACAACAAACATAAAATCAATGATCCCTACAACAAAAGGACGTATCAATCGACATAGCCGAAGACATTGGAAAGTTAAGACAGGCCGAAGGGTCTTCTGTAACCTGAAAACCTGTTGTACCTAATTTAGGCAGAAACAATGCAATCAACGATCATAAGAAACTTTGAATAAAATAATTTTTTCCTGTTTTTCACCCTTGAACGCAACAACGCTTTGCCAATTCACGGCGACTGACTTTGACATAAAAAAAAATGAAACTCACATAAAAGCCAATCGAATGAATAACAATTAAATTAAAAAAAAATGCTTAGGCATTAATAATTCTTTGCTCTCAACAAAAAACCAATAACTTCGAAAATGCCTTCCATGTCATTACAAACTAAGTTTATTAAAACTTTATTATAATCGATTAATCTGTTCAGAAATAAGTAAAAAAAAAATTTTATTACATTGATTTTTCGCTAATAATAACTCTAATCATGACTTTTGTTCATTTATTCTTCATCCGTGTTTATAACGATTCGTTTCTAACAAAACACAAAAATAAAATTTCAAAGAAATAAATCGCTAACATTTAAACGTAAAAAAAATTCTCATAACCGATATTTAGGTTTATGGTTTCTCGAAAATTAATTTCAATTTTCAAAAACTGGATTTTATAACTTTTTATTATTATTCGATTAATCTAAAAACCAAAAACGACTTTAAAATGGCAACGAATTCCCCCTGGTAGCTGATGCCAACCTGGAAACTCCTTTGACGAATTTATTTAACCTTTGGGTTACTAAAAAAAAGTGTCACAATGGCTGCTTATGGGTACTTCTAAACACCGCATTTTTTTATGTGAGTTTTACGTCGAAATCGGGTCAAATAGTTTTAATTTTATTTTATATTAAGTACGTAACGATATATGTACTTTTCAATGGCAAAAACATAAAACCTTAAAATAACAACAACAGAACTATGGATAATGCATTATTTTTTGGCAGTACATCTCTGAGTCCGGTGCACCGCAATGGTGTTCCAACTACGAATTCCCAGTGCTTTCAGGTCCTCCTCCACTTCTTCGAGCCATCTCTTTTTCGGTCTGCCGGTTTGTCGTTTTCCTTGTTTTCCGGTTTTTTCGTCAATATCTGGTTAGGTATTTTCTCAGGTTCCATTTTGGATAGTTGTCCAGCTCTCCTCACGTCCGTAGACAAGGAGGATCTTTAAACTGCAGCCTGAATTTCAGCATTTGTGTACGTGAACGCGTTGGAGAAAATGATGAAGCCAAAAGCACCAAATATTGACAGTAAGGGAAATGATAAGACGACTCTGAAGTTGGCTGCTGAGTTCAAAAGTAGCCAGAAATAGCGCAAACGTTAATATTTTCATTTGGTTTTTGTTTCTTGCATAATTGTTAATTGTGATTTGGGGAGTTGTTACGAGATGCAGAGAATCCTACCATTTTGTTTTCTTTTCTTCCGCTTTGAACTTATTGTTATGGAAATAAAAACTAAAATGGTTTTATTGAAATTAGATGAACGGTCTTCTTCCGCGAAATCGTTTTCGAAATTATGGGAATTTCTTGTTCTGCTACAAAGTTTTTGTACCATTTGCAACAGAACAAAATCTATTTTCCTATCATCTCTGGCAGATGTTTCTAAGTTTAAGACAATAAGTAGATGGTCTAGCTTTAACCCATTAATAAGGGAATGAACTTCAATCAGAGAACAGACATACCCAGACAATACGTAAGGATATAACTGGGAATTTGGATCGGTGGAAAGGCTAAAGTAGTGTAAAGTAGAAGGAAAAAATAGTTCGGAAGGAAAGGAAGGAAACACTAACGACTCTAACGATGATGATGAGCCTCGTCAAAGCCGTCAAATTGTCTAGACGTTTTCTGAGTAGGCCTACACATTTTCCTAGTTTATCACCTGAATTGGTCTCACATTTAAGTTCGTGTTTTGAAGTCAATAATTTTTTTTCTTAGTATTTCTTATAATAAGAATTTTTTTTTCGTTTGTAAAAACCTTTTTGAACATTTTAATATCGTCAGTATCGCAGTCGGACATGGCAAGGAGTCAGCCGCTTCAAAAAACCTCGACCTAAACCCTCTATTATGATCCAAACCAAGTTTTTTAAAATAATACAAAAGTATAAATTTACAATAACTTAAATATCCTCTATTGCCATCATTATTTAAGACTTATTTGTATGGGAAATCGGGCTCATCAAAAAGGACAGAGTCATCTAGTCGAAAATTTTCGAGCCATTTTCTGTAAGTTTTATCAGAACCTGTACCTTCATCCAACATCTTGGACAAGTAATTGACTCCTTCTGTATAATTTCTTCTTATTTTAACCCATACGAAATACAGTGGCTTAAATGAACTTCAAATCTCTCACTCGGTTAAACCGTTCTAATATTAATACTAAGATGAATCACATTCGGCTTAGTTCATTTGCCAGGTCAGTAAGTGCACTGTATGGGTGATACAACGAGAGAACCAAAAAAGCGTCAAATGAATTTACGCAAACGTGTTAAAACCAGAACTTTCCGATATAGCTAACATACTGTATTTTCTCTCTATTTATTACTTTTATCGTGGTATGTATACCAATCTAACAAAGTCGTACCAATTTTTCATGTTTCAGCTATCGTGGTAGCAGGAAATGAAAGAGAGGTAAGACGACAAGGGAGCAGAAGGAAGTATAACACTTAAAAGAAAAGGATCGAAGCAAACGGAAACTGTCAAAGAAGACAAGAGTGAGGAGATAACAAACTTGTGAGAGCACCCGAGTGAAAGGGAACCGAGGCACCAGGGCAAAGGATGTGCAGTCATGCAGGACGACTACATATTCGCATCTTTTCTACGTTATAAAAGGAATTTTAAAAATCTCAAATTGAAATTTAAAGTGTAGAATTAATTGCATTTATTATGATGCCATATAAGGTAATATAAATAATTTTTTATTTATTTATCTAAACGTTGCAGGTGCTCGAACAGCCTTAATAAAAATTAGTACTCGTTTGTACTATAGATATGGATAGTGGAGAGGACGGCAATAAACCTTGGAAACTGGTTTTGTTGTACCTGATCAAAGAGCTTTTCTTTGATCTCCAGCAAAATGTTCTTTCACCCTCATCCTTTCATCTCCAAAATTAATTTCTTCAGGTGGATGATAATGAGAGGCGAAAGGAAGGGAGACTGCTAGAAGGGGGCGACGCGAAAGTTCTTCCGCATATACAATTGAAATTTATTTGATTAGTTTTGCTGGGGGTTAATTTGCATTTTATAAAAATAATCGTAAGGGAAAAATAAATTTCCCCGGCGCTTAGGTGTTTTCCTCGAGGAGGAATTTTCGTGAGAAATAACATTTCGTCGGGTGATTTGTTGATTTCCATCGTTCCACTTATAAAATTAAGGATGCCATGTAATTATTCTCCGGAATATTCAATAGTGTTATGATTACTGTTCTGTTTGCTTTGACTAGGTTTGTTAATTTTATGTCGCCACTTTGAAGCGCACCGCATCTGTGCCAGCCATACATTAAATAATTCGATGTGACCCCCGTTCTCCACGCTATCCATCCCTCCTCTTCCCCCGTTTTTCCTAAATATAATTGGAAAGTCGGATATTGAAACCGGGTCCCGTTCGAAATCCTCGTATTCAAGTAATTTCGGAATAAATGGCAATGCGACGTGAAATGGGGAACCACGATAAAGTGCAGTGGAAGAGGAAGGGAGATGCAGGGTGGGGGTGAGTGGAAAAGAGGAGAATTTTCGGATGGATACACCATTCGGTGGTTAGGATTTTGAAAACAAGCGATACAACATTTTTCTTTCCGTGAAAATTCACGGGAGTGCAATGTTAGTATACATTACGGTAAAAGCGATAAATCGCGTGGATGTACATTATGTACAATTCCCGGCGACTATAATCCAAAACTAAGCTTGATAAATGTGACAATTCGCTGAATGTACCGGCTAATTTATAAAATATCCAAGTCTTAATGGCTAATTTAATAAATGTTTGATTAGATGCTTCACTTTTGTTATTTTCCGACAAAAATCACGCAAAGCAGGTGGCAGTGCTCGACAGTAACAGTCTAAAAATCTCCGAAATGACGAATACATGAGATGAAGAATTGAAAACTCATATTAGATTCCTCACTGCGAGTTAGACGTTTTATACATTCGTTCGTAAATGTGATAAATATTCAGCAATTTGTCCAAACCAGCTTTACTGTCGTTGGTTGGGCAGCAACCTCCCCGGTGAAGCATTTCACACTCAATAGGAAACCAAAGAGTACTGCCCCGAGAGCCGAATTACTGCAGAAATCCACAGATGTAGACAATAGCGTACAAAAATCAGACCTAGTAATGCTTCCATTAGAGCGTCACTACCCTAGCAGTAATTTGTCACATTTATTAAGCTAGTTGGTGATAATAAATAAATAATCAGAGGAAACTATAAATATATGTCTTGACGAGGGCGAGTGCAAATAAACCGACTTAGGATTTTTAACACACAAAAGAGAGATGACACAGCGGAAAAGTAATGCACCTTGCTGTTGGCATTACTTCCATCTAAACCGAACGCCGTTAATATTTAAAAAGAAAACCCGAAAACTCTCGGTCACATCCGGGGTATCAATAACGAATTCCGCGGCCGCAAAACCTCATTGAAACATCCAACTGCAAAACTCATCACCCTGTCCGAGGGTTAGAGGCAAGAAATAAAAAGAAAAAGTTGGCCAACCATCAATTTTGGAAAAAAAATCCCACCGGGCCGTGTTATTTCATGGGTGTTACTGGAGACGATATTCCTCACGGACAATAGATTGGGTTGTAATTTTGTACAAATAAAATCATTTCTTTTTAAATTAGACAGAAAGGGGAAGAAGAGGAGGAGGAGACAGAAAGAGAAGAAAATATTTTTGAAAAATTAAACAAGGACTGATAATTTACCCTTGCTAAAAAACCACGTTTAGCTTATGGAACGAGACTCAGACACAAAAAAAAACTTAATCGATACTATATAATAATCACGAATTTGAATTTTATATTTCTATAATGTTTAATGCGTACCTTAAATACCTGCTTCAACCTGGTTATTTAACAGAAGCATTTTTTTCTCCTTCCTTATTACAACCTATGGGCATTGGCTACTTGTCTTTGACTGTTTCTTTCTTTTATAAATTTCATTTCATTACAGTAAGAAAAAAAATTAAATTATCGTTCTAGGAAATATTTCTCCAGATAATTTTCTTGAGAAAATAAATTCTCACGTGGAAATCCTTCGCAAGCGTACAATTTCCTCCGCTCCCCACCCTCCCCAAGCCAGTCCGCTTCCTCCCAGCTTGAGGCTACTTCACGCGAAATCGTGGCACCGGTTTTTGAGCCTTCAGGAAACCAAAAACTGTATACAGGAAAAGAGAGTAAGCACTCGTCAACCTGTCCATCGCAAGACAAATTTACCAAGAGCAAATTACTATAGCGGCCTTCATTAATAAAATGTTATTTTCCACTCGTTATTATTTTTATTGGTGAGTGTAGCCCGATGGTGGATGGAGGAAAGGTGGAAAGAATGGGGGATAGAGTCGACACGACAAAATTAAAAAACCAGAGCAAAAGTCAAAACCTACAAAAGTTTTTATTTTATTTTTGTGTGCGATGGACAGCCGGAGACTTTTCCGAGTAAAAAGGGAAGGGACAAAGGGCAGGGGGGAGAGAACAAAAATCTCTTTTTTTTTCGGGCCCAAAAAAAGGAAAAACAATCGCACTTTAATGAAGCACGACTCGGAGTTAAATTAGAACCCAGGAACCCAAACGAGTTTCCCGTTCCGTTCGTCAGCAGCACATCATCATCCCCAGTATTTTTCATTACTCAATACAAATACAAAATTTCATTTTCGCTTTTTAATTTTTCATTCCGCGGTAATTCCAAAATAATAAAAATTTTTTCGTCATGTGTCATATTTTCTGCATTCATTTTCCACAACATAAGTCCGTGCAATTTCGATTTTAATTCAATTTTTTTTTCTCTCTCGTTTGCTTTTGTTCAAGACTGTCCCCTGGTCTCCCCACGCTTGCCTCGAAACATTTTTTTTTTGTTCGTAATGGACTTTAGAAAAAAGAACGAAAAACATGGCTTTTTATAAAAAGCTGGAAGGAATTTTTTGTTTTGTTTTGCTCAATACAAGTAACACCTTGTAACAATTCATCGAGCATTGACGACGCTACAGTTCGTGACGCGTGGATTTGTTGATATAAAACAAAATATTAAGGAATACCTCTCAGGTCTGAGTGCGACGGTTCGTAACTTGCATAAATTTTCTCCATGTCTGGTTAAAAAGGAAAGAAAATAGCAAATAATAATTAATAGTTGATAATTACAATGATGTAATCAATTATAAAATTTCATTTTATACATTTTATTTTTATTCAAATCAATCTACAGTGGCTCACAGTGAAAATGATGCAAAAAGGATTTAAGATTTTTTTCAAGATGTATCTCCTCTCCTTCACACAAAATTTCGCTCATCCGTTCTAAAAAGATTAAATTTCGATTCATCGGCAAATATAACAGAGTCCCAGAAGTTCGGGTCCTTTCTTAAATGTTTTACCAAAATCAACTCTAGCCTTTCTGTTTTTCTTCTTATACACGATTTTTTTTCTTGAAACTACTCCGTGGAACTCTTCGAATAGTTTCCGGACACAATTTTTGGTCTAAAAACTTTTCCACCAAAGAAGCTAATTTTGGGGAACTCGTGACTCAGTAAGAATTTTCTTTAGGCTTGACCTGGTCTTATTTACAAACCGATTTTGATTTTTATAATAATCAATCATATGCTGAACTGTAGAATGATGATAGAAGCTATTTCTCTTTGAGTTTAAAATGTCTTCTAGTGGTTTCTCGTTCTTGAATGGTCGTATGAGCAACCATTTTGAAAAAGAAAAGTTAAATGAGCACGTAGCATGGGATAAAATTGGCGAACAGATCATATCAAGTTGTCAGAACGTGGACGAATTCGACTGAACAAGGTTGTTTCTGATATGTTATTGAAATGATCAGATTTAAAAAGGAAAGAGTAGCATCTTTTCACTGTGGCGCGAATTTCACAGACTTTTTTTAAATCTAAATTTCTCAATTTTGGAACTGTTTTTTAAATTTCGGTGAATTGAATGTTTCATCAAGTTTTACACAATTTTTGATAAATATATATAATAAAATTTAGTAACTTATGTCAAATTAAACATGAAAATCCTTTGCATCATTTTCACTTCTGTTATATCCAAAATTTAAGGGTGAAAAGCGGGATTGAAGCCACCACCATTTTCTCTTGAGCCAGTGTATGTCATCAGCATTTGATCCTTCGGCTCACATACGAACCAGGAAGATATGGATCTACATGGACTGTACAACCATAGGTCTAAATGTGCGAAATCACATAGCGATTACAAAAATCAAACAGCTCATCTCTCGCAAACACATTTCAAGTTCTAATAGAAGGAAGTAACCTGGTTCGACCAGACCACCAGAGAAACCATGGCCGATGGGAAATAACCGTATGGCGATATATTTTACATAAAAAAATGTAAAAAAAATCATAAAATTTATGTCACAAAAAAATTATCGAAAAATATTTCCAAAATTTAATACAAAAAATTTTGTGAAAGTAGTCAAGAATCCACTTGTATACCTGACTTGTAATTACAGTCTTCGACTGGCCAAAAAGGAAGAGGAAAAAAGTGAGAAGTTGGAGTAAAAGGAAAACCACCCAAACCCATTTGTTATTTGTCGTCAGAATGGTAATGGAAAAGAAAATTTCCAAGAAAGGCTCGCTTTCCACAGTCCTCTACCTTCCTCCCTCTTTTCTTCCACCAAAAATAGCAAACTATTTGTAGAACTTTCCCAGTTTCAAACCTAATTTAAAATGACAAAGTCTCCGATCATTACCCGCTTCGGAATTATTTTCCCCTCCTCACCCCCATCGCCCCCAAAATTTGAGAAAGGTGTATGTTCAAAATGGTGGAACTAAATTTTCAACACGGTTTACTTAGGACTCGGAAGTTCTTCATTCTTGTTTAAAGGGGGAGACCCGTGTGGAAATAGTCCAAATTGCTTGTGATATTTCCCCGGACTTGATTAACTACAAACGAAGAGAAACCCCCGTCGGGTTTTCCTTCAAATATTTTATTATTTATCGAGCTTAAATCCGATCGCTCTCTTCGTCTCCCATTACCACCGCCACCGCCATCCTTCCACCTCCACGCATTCGTGTAGAGCTTTTCGCGTTTCCAAGATTTCCTAAACTTTTTATCTGGTTTACACATTACTCTATCTGTTTCCTCTTCATTCATTCAAAGATAAAAAGTGAATCTGGTTTATTCTGGCTTTTCCTTGCTCACATGTGAACCACTTGTTTGACTTTTCTTGTACTCCTCAGGAAAGGCCATCGACTTTTTCATGTAAAATGGACCTTATCCCGCGTCGCTGAACTCGCTCCGAAATCAAACTCTGCTATTTTGACCTTATAAAGCACCAAATATACCACACTGTCCCAGTGTCTCATTTTCAGAACAGTCGGAAGTAATTCACTCCTGTGCATATATTCGTTTGAACAGGATGAATTGTCGCATACAGCCAGTTGGATAGATAGTCTGCATGACCTGAGTCTCTCAGTGGCTGAGTCACAACCACAACAGGTCACAAAATCCGATCAGAGGAAGTTTGTTTCAAAAAAGGTAACTTGTGGTTTATGTTGCTATACTATAGTTATAACTTGTCGTACTATATTTATATATTATAGGGAGGTCTGTGGTGTAGTGGTTAAATGCCAGACTAAGAAGTTATAGTCGCGAGTTCAAATCCTCCTCCCGCATCCTGTTATACCCCCAAAAAAAGGTGAAAAACGGGATTAAAACTCAACTGCAATTTTTATACTATATTAATATATTATACTGAGGATAGATTTTTTTTTAAAACAAAGCGAAGTCCGTTTGGGTGAAGGAAAATCATGGTAAATGTGAGATTGTAAATGTTACACTGTATTGTATAAACTTTGCAGAAGAATATGCAATAGATAAATATAATAAGTAAATAAATAATAGTCAAAGCTTAACATTACAAATGGTAACATCCGCGAAAATCTCAAAAGTCAAAACAGATATTGTGACTCATGGCAGCCAACTTATGAAAAAGCAAATCGTCGTAGCCACACGACCGCTGAGAGAAATCCCATAAACGCAAACGAAATGGAAAATCCCGTAAACCACACACACACAGGGTTGGACATATACAGGGGTGGCACTCGATCAACAATCAAATAAATGGAAAAAACCAAATTCATTCAGTGAATCAGAAAAAAAAAATTGAGCAACAAGTACTTGTGGTGTAAAAGGGCAATCACTTAGAAAACTCATATTTTTCGACAAAAGCACCACAAGACATCACTCACAACGAATCGGACACGCTGTCATTGTTATCTCACATATCAAACTCATACCAACAAAAAAGAAATTTTTACCTGATAAAGTAATCCAAGTTAAAAAAAGAAAACACGAGCACATATCGATTTACTAATATTATGATAATATGTGTTCTTTACATATTTAATGATTAAATCACGCTCGGATTTTTCGACGACCTTGAATTTTTTTTATTAATAACGATAACACCTAGTTAAAAATTTCCGGGCCTCCATGTTCACAACTTTTTTATCTTGTTGTTGTTCTTCTTATAAAAATTTTCAACGTAACACAAACGTGTTATTTACGAATATCCTTATCAAATCCTTGTGAGAACAACTTTATAGATATTCTTCTTGCAACAAAATGTTTACCACGCTAATCTTTTAACATGTATTAAATTACACACTATTATAGTCCAACAACAAAAAAATTGATAAGCAAATTATTATTTCCATTTTGGGGTTCATGAATTAGATGATCCATTTCTCAATGAGAGGTAGAGAACAGAGAGGTGGCAGAAAACAAACCAGCATCTAAACAGATTTTGGACGAGGAAGATTAATCCGCAAAACTCTCAAACTATTCATGTTTTTAGACTAATCAATAGTTATGATAAATTGGTAAAAGTAGCGGTTGGAGTTACTCCACACACTGCACCGCTTTTTTGGCATCTGGCTCGGACCACATCTCCACGATAATACAGTAGTCTGTAACTATTTTGTCCTTTATTATAGCTGTGACTGATTTCTCTGGGTCTTACGGTGGCAAGCAAAAATTACAAATTTCGCCAGAAGGCGAATAACACCTGACACAACCCTAATAATTGAGACAAGTTAAGCAGACACCGCAAAGGTCAGCAGTGCACCAGATCACTAAATCAGCCACTACCAAACACTAGTTCAATCACTGTAGGCGAACATAATAATTAGAATAGCGGCTAACGAAGCTCCCATCTGGGTAGAAACAACGAATTTTAAAGACTAACCTAATTCCTACAGCGAGTCTACAGAGCGTACAAATCAGCTATACGTCAACGTACATCAACAGCTGCAGCAATGATCCTCCAGAGATCCTGCCATTTACCATCCCTCGGCAGAGCGCGCGAAAGCGCCGCCAAAAAAATGCCACAGGAACTACAAACAACAAGAAACAGGCCAAGGAGGTTATCTATCAAGAATGGACGACCCGACTCGTAAACACTGATGTCATTCAGAAGTGTTTCATGACAGCCGTTCTACCACGTCTAAAAAGATGAAAGTCTGATATTCCACATAGTCCAGATGCTGATAGAACAAAGGCTGCTTCAACGCACCACAACGGGCCAAAACAACAACAGAATAAGATACAGCAGAACACACTCTAAGATGTCACGCGTAGACAACCGAGCGACACTGGAAAGTTACGCTGGACCGGCGAGTATTCTGACTGCTCAACAGCTACACAGAAGAATGTATGATAAAAAGGTTGGACTTGGGAAAGACCCATTACGAACAAGCGAAATATTTGTCATAAATGGTTCCAGATTCACTTCTTCCAATTTTCCAGCGAAGCAAGGTCCAAATTCCGGAATGAAAATCATCAAAAAGACTGATGAAAATTTTCGTTGAATGGAAGCAGACGTGTACACATCGATGTGGCATGACGACCCGCTACTTTCTTTTACTTCTTAAATTTATAATTTAATTTTATTCTGGGTTGTATAAAAGTCGGTATAATTGTTTATGTTGTTCTATTATTCCCATTAGCCCTCCCACCCGAGTTTCGAGCATTCTAGCTACGTCTCTCAGGTATAGTTTAACTTCTTATTGAAATGTTCAATCATTTTCTTCTTTTCTTTTCATAATTGTATCGAGTGCATGTGGGAATTTTTATCCTCAGGACCGGACATAGTTACTTTGAGTTTTATTTAACCCTGAAAAGACCGAGACTTGACATACCCTGGTTTTTGTCACATAGGGATCAACTGGCGCCTCGTAGGAAACCTATGTGTAAAGGACGACATGTAAGTTAAGAAACACCCCCACTAAGCAATTAATGGAAACGTCCCACTCGATTGTGCAGGACTGGGAACAGATGCACCAAAAAACTATTAGTTAGGTTGATCAAGGAAGTTCTGGTGGCCAGAACACGGCCACCCCGAGATACGGGAGCTTTCCACCGCCTGTGTGATCGAGGGATTGCGCCTGCGCTAGGCGCCGGCAGTCGAATTGGGAACAGACCGTTGCTGCATTCGCATATGCAAACATAGATAAAGAATAACTCTATATAGAAGGTAGGACTATTAGGGATTTTGGAAACCTGGCTTTGGTGGGTGTCATCTGGATTAAGGAATGCCAAGAGCTCGCACAGAAAAATAGAAAAATGCCAGTTTAAAGCCATGTGAGTACAATTTCCCAAGAAGCCAGGCTTAACAGAACCCACCCAGATATTTTAGAGGGGCTACGGTTTTAACAGAAAGTGAAGGACGTAGACGGGTCCAGAATGACTCCTCTATGTGGCGAGGTAGACTGGACATAGCATATTCTGTTTGGTTGTCCTGCCGTAAGGAAGCTCGGAGGTAGCATAGAGCATGTGGTAGTTCTGGAATGAAATCAGCAAACTACAATATTAATAAGATCCGCCAAACTCCACCGATCCTATCTGCCAACTTTCTTCTATGTGCGGTTGTATATGTACAGTTTATACGTTCTTTTTGATTAACCTGTCAGAGGCACGTCAAATAAATAAATAATTTTCCGCTTAATACGATGTGGTGATTGAATAAAACAAATACTACATTACCCTCCCCATTAGGCTACTAAAAAAATTTTTGACATAATGCGTTGGGTATGAAGAACCATGTCAGCAAAACTTAGGAAAGGAACGGCCACAAAAGGAACGATCCCACCACAGCATCATGTTTTCATGAAACGTGTGTGAAAGCGTGTGCGACATTTTTTCTCTCTTCCTCTTCCAGTCATCATCTAAAGAGAAGGGGAACGAGGAGATTAAACAAGATTTGAAATGAAGTTTAAAAAGGTTAGGCGCACAATTTGAGATTCCATAAGTGACGTAATTCAGTCAAATTTATGCGATAAGAATTTTTCGAATCTTTAACAAGATTTTCGAATCATTCCCTCGCTTGGTTTATACACTCACGCGTCACGTTTAATCGAATAAATCAGCCATCATCGATTTGTCGAAATTAAAAAAAAAATTCTCCATCACCAACAACTTGGAGATTATTAGAAATCCTTCAAAAATTACTTTAAGTTTTGGCGACATTTCCATAACTTTAAAGCCAACAATTTGCTGCTGTCATCATCCCTTTAGTCACACAAACAAACCCTTCCCGGCTGCTTATTTTATTCGGTATAGTGATGAAGGTTTCTCTTCTTTTTCGTTACGTAAATCTATTTTTTGCGTCACCCAAAATTTTAAACACCCCCATTTCCCTCCCTCATCTCTTCCCGGCAGTTCACCCCGGTGTTTGTGTGTGTTTTCCATGGTTTATTGCTACTTCCTCATGTAATAAATATATCACTTCCTTTTCTTTCTTTTATTTTATATATTTTAACGTTTTTGTTTGTTTATTTTTCGCACAGTTACAATAATCTACAAAGACACGGTGAATAATAAACTTTGTTTTTACTTCGGCAGATGACCTTTAGTTATTTAACAAATTCTTTGACGTTTGCTTCTTGGCGAACGTGTGCGTACGAGAGAAGTGGAGAAAAAAAAATTTATTAATATTTTTACGAATTGTTTAGATTAGATTATGGTTGCAGGAATTTGATCGAAAGATTTCGTTTTAAAAGTAGAGTAAACATAGGCTCTATATCAATTTATGCGATTTTTCTCGTTTCAGATTGTGCGATGAGTTCGTAAACTTGTTTTTTGTCCACCTTTTTTTAATGCACAGAATACAAAGATTTTAATAAAAAATCCTACATCAACTACATCACTCGTAAAGATCTGGCAAATTCTTATTCCGAATGGGGAAATCGGCAGAATGTCTCTTAAACACTCCCCTCAGCTGGCGAACCATCCTAATCCTTCTCGACGAGCGGCAGGCCGAAAGACTACAAAAACGACACACAGTGCTCGAGTCTATACTATTTTATACACTCTTCCCTGTCTCCTTCAACTCCTGCTAATTTCTCTCTTTTCTCTTCTTTGCTCTTCCTTCCCTACCCTTCTTCTTGAAGAATTACTGAATATTTATCACATTTACCGGCTACTTTATAAAATCTCCAACTCGAAATTTAATAAAAGTTAGCTCGTATGCTTGGCATCTGTCACTTCTTCATCTCATGTATTCGTCGCTTCTAATTTGGACGTTCCTGTTTCCTGTTACTGACGTGCACAACTGCTTGCCTTTTGTTAGGAAAGTGACGGATTTATATACATTCGTCCGATTTATCACTATTACAGTAAGATGTACCAAAACACTTAAGAGATAAACAAAATTGAGTGAGAGAAATAAAAAAGTTAATAAATATATAAATAAAACAATCAAAACCGTGCACCATTTCCTAAGCCAACCTGAGAATTTTTCTCCCATGAGCCCTCAGGTTTATAAACATCCGGTCACTTAAAATACAAAAAAATGTTGAAGAGACATTCTTTCTCTTTTTAAAATAAGATAATGTGAAAATTCTTTTTTCTCTTTCATTTTTTGTACCGGTGGTAATTGCCGATGTGGGTTGTTGAACCCGTTGGTAATTATTATTCATTAAAACCGAAGGAAGATTGCAATCAATAATTGAGAAGAAAAGAGAATGGGATTTTTATTATTAATATTGGATTAAAATTACAGTAAAATAATATTGGGTAACGAATTACGAATTCTCTCGTTTAGTATGTTTCACATTGTCACGTACCTTACCCCACGCTTACCTCCTCCTCCTCCTCCTCCTCCTACCTCTTCTTTTCTCCTCTTCCGTTATTTTGCTTTTCTATTGTTTCTTTTTCCAACCATAACCTCATCGGCTGGCATCGCTTATTGAGAAACCTTTGAAACGGGACTGAGATCATCAATTAAGTTTCTGGTCACTTCCCAAGTGTGATATCAACCCCTGGCATCTCCACCTACGGAATCCCTAATTCAAAGCTCTTCACCTTCGGATTCCATTTTCACAGAATATTGACTTCAGTTATGCTTGGCCATTCTGCCCGAATTATCTTGTCGGCTCAAAGATGAATTCGGTTCGTGCCGTTGTCCTTCTTTTTAGGACAACATTCTTTTCCGGCTCTTTTTTCCCATAGAAAATCCACCGGAGCAGTTAGACGACCGAATTCATACCCCCGGAGAGAGTTGTGATGAAGCTGTCCAAGTGCCTGACTATAGAAGTTATGGTCCTCAGTTCGAATCCTTAGCCGCATCCTGTTATATCCCAAGGGTGAAAAATGTTATAAAAACTCAAACCAACAAACTAACAATTCGTTCCATGGCACTGTGTGGCTACAGTACGTGATGGAAAGCAACCGAGTACCTTGTTGTACTTGGTAGGTATATCGTATTTTATGGTTTTTTCTATCTTTTGCAGAGCGAGACAATGAATAGTTGGCCCGGTTTAAAATGGGCTTTTTTAACTAGAGAAAAACCAGAGTATTAACCCCAGAAAGCGTTAAAGGAGAAGAGAGTTAAAGAGAAAAGGGTTGAGAAAAAGCTGTAGGTAGTCACATATTAAGGAGTACTGACCAGAATTCTTAGGGTTCTGAACTGAAAAGGTTCCAGGATTTCTATGCAGGAGTTGAAGGAGTCCCATACTTGAATCCCATACGTCCATACGGGTTTCACAAAGATACAAAACAGCGAGTTTTTTCGAGTTTCCTCAAAACAGAACAGTGAAATAATGTGGTATGCTGATAACTTGATTTCCCAAAGAAATCAAAATTGCTCACAAAGAACAGAACAGGTTAATTATTGTTATTTTCTTCTCCTCTGTCAGGAATATGTCTCTTAATACCTCTAGCAAACAAATGGTTTCAATATCATCAAATTAATAAGCCAGTTAGAAATTTCTGGGGCAAATGGGGTAAGATGAACATCAAACAAAGTCCTACAAGTGTGCACTTCCTGGTACCCGAATCATTGTCACATTTCATATCGCCGTAACCCCCTGCAGAAACATTATTTATCGCTCAAAGTTGATAATAAAAAATCTTGGAAAAATCTTTGAATGATATCCTTAGGAGGACGCGCAACAGGACAGGAGAACAGCACATGAAGTACTGTATGTGCTTAGGAATTATTAGGGATAAGGCTATCAAACGAACACCTTCCATCGGAAAGTACATAATAAAACCAAACATGGCGCCTTCTGTTGCATACAAAACGCTCCCAATTTTTGTTTTGATTTTCATTTTAACTCTCTAATTAATTGTCCCAGTTTATATTTATTATTTCGCCATTTTAATGTTATCTTCATTTACATATATATGACACGAACTCACTTAACATGTGACAGCCGATAACAAGTGGAAACTCGTGAAAATCATGTTTGAAATTTTCGAAAACGATATTATGATGATGGATCTGTTTTGGGCCTTGGGCTCCTTCACCTTTCGAGGTGTCATATTCAAGTTTTGACAATTCCGAATCCCAGCTGCAGGGAAAATTAAGCAAAAACCTCACGGGAAAGGTCCCTAATTGTCTTTGTAAAGGTTCCATAATCTGTTTTTGGACGGGCTTGAATAACAGATGTAAAATAATTTGGATTTGGGAGGCATAGGGAAGAGGGGAGGCTGACCTGTTTCTTCACGAAGGAAACTGGATTTATATTTTGCGAGTCCTCATGATTAAAAGCATGAAAAACGACAGAGAAAACGAAATGAGAATCGAGGGGATAGACACAGGACGGGTAAGCCTATATAGAGCAAAGCAAACAAAAAATATTCGTTTTCGAAATAATTAGAAATTTTCGAATTTTGTTTTGAAAAGACTTAGAGTGCAACACCCCCTTTTTCGAAATGTATTTTCATACGTAACACATACCACACATACACATACTCCATCAAACTCATTTATTGCCATTAATCTCTCTACCTCCTTCTTCCCTTCGAGAAACCCTTGAAACTCAAGCGTGTGATGTAACGTCAATCAATACAAATATACTATTATTATGATTATAATATTTAATTTCTACTGAATAAAACGGTAGTCGATTTCACCGGATCCTTGCAGAAGCCAAAAGAAACTGGAAATCCGAAACCGTGGCTCCGCACACAGATTAAACTAATCTGTAATTATGGCTTCAGTCATGACTTCTATTTCTATAATTTCTGTATATTTACGAAATGCTGAACATTATTCTACCATATTATTTCCCCGATTACATTTAGTATTTATTCATTTATTATTATTATTTCTTTCTTTTTCTTTTTAATCGAGATTCGAAAAGCGGTCTCAACCCAGTTTTTAACTGCGCCGAATGGATTTATGGTTTTTTAAATTCTTTACATTTTTTTTACAATTCCTCTTCTCTTCGATATTAATTTTTATGGAATCTACGAATTTGAATCAATCGACATTGCGGGAGTTTTTTAACCATCTAGTGATTGCCCTTCCTCCTTCTCCTCCTCCACCAACGGGTAGAAAAATGTTGAGGAAATTAGTCCACAAGAGACAAGACCTTAACAATTACAATTTCCCCTTTATTTTTATTTTTATTATTAATATATAGGTTCGAATGAAGCAAAATGTTTTCAAAAGTTTTATGAGATATTTTTTTTTTCTACTTCTCCTTTGCGGGCGATGTGGTGATACTAGGGGCAAGACCTACAACTAGAACAAGAACGAACAAAACTTTTTATCGAAATCAGCCAACGATATTGGGCTCCGCGTGAGCCAAAAGACAAAATATGGCGAGAGGAACCAGGTACATCACTAATAACTTTCAGGGGTAGGAGATTTATGCTTTGAAGAGGCCAAGATATTCCGATAGCTCGATGTCTATTTAAAAAACAGATAATGAGATTGGCAAATGGGAACCAGTGCTTCGACAGCGTGAACCATCTACTCCTTCCCAAAAATGTATCAATTAGATTCACAAATAGACCTATTCATGACTTACCTAGGACCGGTGACAACATATCCTTTAGCAAAAGAAGAAAGATAAGACTTGGTTAGAAGGAGGAAAATCTGTTTTGTGAAGAGACCACACGCTGACATGATTTGGACAATAGGTACCGTGGTAATTCGACTAAGACAAAAACTCCCCCTAAAAAGGATAAGGGATGACGTATATTCAGGTTAGCAAACGTGTTATAAAATAAGCTGAAAAAAAAAAATCTCCGAATCACGTCGTGTCACCCTAACACACCATCCATCCAGAATACTAATTATTTATTATACTAATTTTACGCAAAATGACTATTTTTAAAATAAGACAGGAGATTATGTAAAAGGGCCTTTCTTTCTTCATTCAAAACGATCCGAAGAAATACACCACTCATTCGGTGTTCTCTGGCTCTACAACAAACTGTTTTCTATAACAGTAAACCAGTGGCACGTAATTTCCTCGTTCGCGAACGCCTATGATTTCATATTAATGACGGTTCTATCTTCTAGTTATGTATTTCACCCTTTTGTGGTCCCTTTAACTTACTTAATTGCGTTTTTAATAATTAAAATTATTCTGGGACAACCATTTGGGGTTATATAGTACTTGATTTTCATTCATTAAGTGATGACCTCTTACGTCCTCGGCGAAAGCTTCCGTTTAGATATAGAATGTCTTCTACTCCAAATTGTAATTAGTACATTCGATAATTTTCACTTTAAAGACACCATTCACAAACATTATCAATATTTCAAAGAAATCATTAAAAATCTATTAACATAACACAGTTATTAATACTTTAATCAGGAAAAGAAAATTCTTTTTTCGTCATTTCTTGTCCTCCGGGCTCTGTGGAAGCTAGGTATTTCTCTGGTATTCTTATCCGAACGTGTAAAAAATACCTCGAGTGAAAAGGGTTAACTTGAAGGTTCTAAAAGAGAAACCGATAATCCACAGATCAAGGGCGCAAGTAATATTTTTCTCCAGGCTAACACCAGATTGACGTGACGACGCATAAGTCAATAATAAGCTCGTGAGGAAATCGGTTTTTGAAGAGGGTATGCACGCAAGGAAATTGTTAAAATGACACAGCGATTCCAGAAGCGGTCTATTTTTAAAACTCAGAATGTTTACCCTGGCTCATTTTTACTCAAACATCACTCCCTAGACCGTGGTGAGTTGTGCTATTTGCCACACGGTTTTTGATTCACAGCTTCAAGCACTTATGATGTATACGTGCAACATCAATCCCTGGTGTAGATATAGACACATGAAGATGAATCGTCCTTCGGGAAACTTAACGTTCATAACAACAAAATTCAAAACATCTTTGTTCTTTCTTTCAGCTAGAGTTGTTCACCTCCCAAAAATAAGAAAACGTCATGGGTCTAGTCAATTAGGGTATTCCCAACAACTTCAAACATATAACATGTAACTGCTTTGAGGTACCACAAAACTGTAACTGGAACAATTTCAAAAAGTATCTGCCTTTACAAAAAATAACAATACAACAAAAATTGGTAATGACAGAAGCCATTGTAAAACTCTCTGTAATAGACTTTTAAATTAAACTTTCAACAAGTTTTTTTTCCAAGTTATTTTTTTCACACATCAATTATCTCATATTAATAATTTCACACTAATACAAAAGCAGGAAATGTTTAATTAAATAACACTGATATTGTATTATCATAATAATACTTTTTTGTTGTTTATATCTTATTTTCAAATCATCCACTGGTCTCTGGTACTGGTAAACAAAAAACTCAATAAGGAAATGCCATTCGTTGGCAAGTGTTTGATAGCTGATCACCAAATCTATAATGTTTCAGCAACTTGGAAAAACTGACCTTTGATACACCACACAATTAAGAATCATAAATCAAAACTCTTATTTTCTACGGTCCTCAGCTTATTGCCATAATGATCATTAATTTTTTTCTAGTGATATATTGAATTTTTATTTTTCAAATATAAACAGTGAGAAGGATTTTTTAAATTTAATTATTAATCTCAAATGTTTTTGATGCTATTAAAAAACTGAATGCATGACCACAATTACTTTAAATATTATATAAAAGTACATGTTCAGTGAAAAAAGGAAAAAAATTCAATTACCTGTTGAATGAGTTTCAAAAAGGCATGTGAGTGCGACTTAACATAACCTCAAAGAAGTCAAACCGAAGGAAATGTTATCAAAAACAATTGAAATTAATTATATGATGGGCCTCTCTGACGAGTAAAAAAAAGGGAAAAACTGTTAAATTAACCTGTACGATTAATTGCATAAAATGGCGTCTTTATGAATTCGTGGTTAGGCTGCACTATATTCTTTCGGCGTCGGCTCAAAAAAAAGTAAAATTCAAAAGTTTCTCCTAATAATTTCTTGTAACCGTTTGTTTATCGTCAAATGGAATTTAGCGGTAACGTACTTACACGACTCTGAGGTTCGGCGTCTTATAAATGTATATTTTAGTTAAAGATGAATAGTAATTAACTAGATAAACTATTTGTTTTCTTTTTTTTCTTTTTCAATAATTTAACAATAACTATTTTTACGATAGCGGACGACGCTGTTGCCATATCATTCGACGCTTTACCGACGGCGTCGGTTTCTCTCAAGCTTCACATGGATTTATTTTTCTTTGCACGAATCAGACCTTTGTCCAATGATTATTAATTGAATTGTGAAGTCGGTTTTTTTCTGTTCACGTTACATGTCGCCGACTATTTTGTTAGCACGTTTACAGATAAAATTCAAATTTAACGGATTTTTCGTCGGTGTGAAAAATTTCAAATGAAAACAACCGTATGTGCGCCATCCAGTAGACGTCAATGAAAGTTTTATCTAAGTTAGGCAACAGTGTACTGTGATGTCAACACACAAAATGGAGGAAAAATATAGATACGAATTTTTGAATATATGATTCGCATCGTCTTCAGATCAGGTAATTGGCCTTATTTTTACGCTCACTTATCTCCTTCACGAATTTCATACCCGTTTACACGACTACGATAGTTATTTGTTTTTTCTTAGAAATAAATAACACCTTGGTTAACCATTGTTCAATGATGGTTGACTCTTGCAAATGTTGCTCAGAGTAGAACCTAATTTCTGTTGATTCTTTTGTCTGCTGGTACAGCCGTTTGCTTTGAGGTAAAAGAATCTTTTTTTATAGAATGCATAATTCCATAAATTGGTTTTGCAATCACGACGTGTGCCCTGCACTGGACGATTAGAACGAAAGTTTTGGCACTTATTAATAATAAAATAATTCAAACCTCTGTCTGCTTTGCTTTCAGAATGCCTATTCAGGCACCACAGTGGACAGAATTTCTTTCTTGTCCAGTGTGTTGTAATGGGTTTGATACTGAAGCCAGAGGTCCAGTCACTCTGGGATGTGGGCACAGCATTTGTAGAGGATGTCTCACAAGTTTACACCGGAAACAGTGTCCCTTTGACCAGGCTCCCATTCGCTTAGATGTATCGAAAATTCCACTAAATGGAGCCCTGGTCAGACTGGTTGGAGGAAATGTTTCTGAAGAAGATGAAGTTGACAAATATCTCTTACCTGCCAACAATGAGGAATATTATTTCAAAGCTAGTCAGTGCATAAAAGATCTTGTGCTTTACCTCAAACCCTTTTCATCAGGTACAGTCAGTGTTCTCTCTAGGCCCATGCAAAGAAAACTAGTGACATTAGTCAATTGTCAGCTCTTGGTTGGGGAAGGAAGAGCTAGAGCCCTTAGAGCTGCTAGGTCACTAGGAGAGAGGACTGTTACTGAACTTTTACTGCAACATCAGAATCCACAACAGTTGTCAGCTAATCTGTGGGCTGCAGTCAGAGCAAGAGGTTGTCAGTTCCTAGGTCCTGCCATGCAGGAAGAAGTTCTAAGATTAGTTTTACTTGCTCTTGAAGATGGGTCTGCTCTTAGTCGAAAAGTTTTGGTGATGTTTGTTGTTCAAAGGTTGGAACCTCATTATTCTCAAGCATCAAAAACTTCAATTGGACATGTTGTACAGTTACTGTATAGAGCATCCTGCTTTAAGGTATCCAAGAGAGAAGGTGATTCTTCTCTGATGGAACTTAAAGAAGAGTTTAGGACCTATGATGCTTTGAGAAGAGAGCATGATGCTCAAATAGTTCAAATTGCCACAGAAGCAGGACTGAGAATAGCTCCCGATCAGTGGTCTGCTTTGCTGTATGGGGACACTGCTCATAAATCCCACATGCAAAGCATTATGGACAAGCTACAAACACCTCAGTCTTTTTCACAAAGTGTTCAGGAATTGATAATGGCTTTGCAAAGATCTGGAGACCCTGGGAAACTTTCACCGTTGAGGGTTCACCTAGAATTGCTTGCAAACATTGACCCTAGTCTAGAATCCTCGTCATCGCCATCTATGGAAGAGACAGCAAATGCATTGGAAGCTGCTCGAGCAGTCGTTGCTGGTTTAGCTGATTTTATTTCTCAACACGGAAACCGACGGCCCCAAGAGGCAAACCATCCGTCGACCAAATACAAAGTAAGCATGTGTCGGGATTTGACCTTGAGGGGAACCTGCCCCCGTGGGGTTAACTGTACATTTGCTCACTCAGAATCGGAATTGGACAAATTTCGAAACCGTAACAGAAAACCCCAAATCGTAGAAAGTAATCAACAACCGGACTCAAATGCTGTGCCCAAAGTTATTACGTCTTTACCCTCTACAGCTGTTTTGAGTCGTGATTTGTATGCATCAACTGCTGCACCTGCTGTCTGCTATACATCTGCTTTTACTCCAAGTTCAAATGGAATTACAGGAAACCCGCACTGGTTTGCTACAGGTAAGGTTACATGCAGATATGTATTAAACATTAAAATCACACAGCGTATAATTATACTAACATTAATTTTACCATCAGATAAAATGGTGGGTGTAAGCTGTATGAGTAATCTCCCCAGTGTCAAATTAAGGAAATCTGAAATTCTATTGTTACCAAGAAATCCGCAGCCAGCAGATCATGAAGATTTTAGATCGTATGAGCCTCCACTGGTTAGTATCATTTTTACTTTATAATTTTAGACTTATCTTCTTGAGTGAACAATAATAAAAATGATTTTATTTATATATATTCAGATAAATAAATTTGGTCCAATCTCAAGGCAGTTTCAAGAGGTTCACAATCTTCCTTATGATGAGACTGCTTGTGTGGAAACTTTAAGGAAAATAAATGCTGGCAGCCCAGGTTGGTGGGGAAGATTTTCAACGCCTGCAATACCAATACCAGAAAGGGAAACATGTTTCTATGGCCAAACTCCCAACAAGTAAGAACTTGTACTCAATTAGATAATGAATATATTTTTTATTGTCTCATAATGTTTTGGTGTTCTCTTTCAGTTTAGTCACGGAATCCCAACTAGTAAAACAACAGAAGAGAAATTTGGAAAAGCAATTTATGGACCTTAACTTGGTAAGTCTTTCATTTAAGGCAATAACATCTGTATCTCTTGAGAATTATTTAGAGAAGCCTAATCAACTTAGAAAAGAAAAGGAAATCTAATCTAAACTTTTAGTTACTCAGCGAGTCAAGGATGTCATTTGGGTGGGTGTTGGCTCATGACTTTGTGTATTAGGCCTGAGACAGACCCATTTAACGTCTTTTTCTGTGAACCCTTGACTTTTTACCTATAATATTTATAATATACTATGTTTAAATTTAGAATATGAAGCAATAAAAACGTCAAACCATATATTTAAATTAATTACCATAATTTTTATTTATGTTTTTTATATGGTTGTGAAATTCATAAATGTCGCTTGCTCTATTGAAAATATTTTTTTTACAATACACCACGTGACTTAATTGTTAATATATTGTTACTTAACTGTTAATATATTGTGGATTTTAATTGAGATATAAAGTACTTCCCGAACATTCCATTTAAGAGAAAAAATATTTATTTATTTATTTTTACATGCTCAAGTAACACGGAATGACGTCATCACTAACCACATCCACGGATACCTTTAATTTTTTTTTCTGTTACTTTTTTCTCCTTTCAGGAGGATATTTATGAAACTGGCATTGCTGAAGACATGAAAGAACTCGAGCAACGTTGGGAATCTGAACTGGCAGAACAAGAACGACGATGGAGCGAAGCAGATCCTAGGCCTTTTGACTAGAATCCCCAAAGAGGACGGTTAACCTATCATTGTCCTATAGATGCGGACTCATCAAAAAATTAGACTAGATTTTATTAGGAAATTCGATGTTTTAAGAGAAATACCTTCGAATCTAAAAAACTGGTCCTTAAGTTATTTTTTTTTTAAATGAGCCTTAGATGAATTCCAACTTTTCCTTGTGCAATATTAGACTTTAGAACATTCTTGTGAAGATAACTTAAAATTTCTATTGATGGATGAAAAAATCAGAACTAAGCAGTTTTTGCAGCCTAACGCAAATTGTTTATAAAGAGTGTTGAATGCAGTGTGAATTGTTAAAGGTTCTGCTTAGTATTGGGTTTCTTTTCATTTATTTTACTACCCTTTCTCTCTCTTCTCCCTCCAAACAATCAATACATTAAGGTGACTACTAAATAACATTTTTTTCTTCCTAACTCAAAACTTTATTTTTTTTATAATTTTAAGTTTTTTTTTTTTTTTATATCTCAGTTTTATTGCTGTTAGTTGAATATAAAGTGAAATCACTTTGCATATCAATAAATTCTACTTTGTAAATATCTTTATTAAAATGTGAAATTTGAAATGAGGTGTAAAAATGAAATGGTTGAGTGCAAGAGAAGTATGATTTTGTTTAATATGAGTGGAATTACATTAGGACATGATGAGATTCTAAGAAAACCATTCCCGGACTTTTAAGAAGATATGGATGCTGAGGTAATCAGATTGATTTCCAGCTAAGACCAATTCATGTATTGTTTGTTTTGAAGAGGGACAGGGTACGCCTTAGACTACAACACCCATAAGAAGTCTAAATTTTTTTGAAACAATCATAGTCATTTAGATTAATCTGTTCTAGATTGACAAAAGGAAATTGTAGTGTGGCCAGAGGATCTGAACACTGTTTATAAAGCTTTTGATCTTTTCTTTTGCATTTTTTAAAATAAGTAAAATGAAAGAAGCATAAATATTCTTTTTTCTTGTTTATATAATTAAGTGTTTGTACCAGTGTTACTTTAAAAGAAAAGCAAAAAAAGAAAAAAAATTAAAACCTCTTTAGTATTCATATTCTCAGACCTTAAAAATTAATTATTGATTTCTTTTTAATAATAGATAGAATCAAAAAGGAACATAAATGGAAGGATATAATTTTTGTACATATATTTTTTTAATGTGATATTTTCTTTTTCTTGAGATATTTTTTTGTCATCGCAAATAACTGTTTAGCTTTGTATAAACATTAATTATATAATGTCAGGCCTTTGTAAGATTTCATGTAGACATATTCTCTAGGCAAGAAACAGTAATGGTTGTATTTGTTAAATGTATAAATACATACAGATTTGTATTAGACACCATTTCCCTTTCCGTTTTCTCTCTTAACTTGACTCTCTGGCCTTGTTATTTGGTTACCTTTACTTTTATTGAAGACAATTAGGAAACTTTCTGGCTGTTATCTTTCATTATATTCAACGTCTAGAACTGGTCATATTAATTCAAGTTTTTCTCAAGTTCAAGTTATTGCTTTTATTTTCATTTCAAATTTGAGAGAAAGAAGGAAGAGATACATCTCTACGCTCTCTTGTATAAATCATACCATTCCTTTTCTATGATAAAACTGTTCGGTTTTGTCACCTTA
Source organism: Columbicola columbae (assembly GCA_016920875.1). NCBI lineage: Eukaryota > Metazoa > Arthropoda > Insecta > Psocodea > Philopteridae > Columbicola > Columbicola columbae. The sequence goes on from JADMLL010000012.1 coordinate 755,239, forward strand.
GTTGCTACAATTCATTCTTAAACTTTAGGGAGTGTTGAAGACCTTATAGATTCTCCTAAATGTAAAATCAGTGTTTTAATCAAATAATCAATTTTAAGGAAGTTTGCAGGCAAATCTGTGTATAATTCAAAACAATTGGTTTGTGTACTGTAATTTTCTGTAAATATTTCTTTCTCCCCCTTGAGATCTTTTGGTTCTTGACTGGGAGTGATAAAATAAAAAGTTTTCTATTTACAAATGTGTAAATAATGAGAAGTAACTTTTAAAACGACTCAACTGTGTGTCTAATTGTTGACTTTTTAAATGTACAATAAATATGTATATAATTTTAAAAAAAAATTTTTGTCAAAAGTTTGGCAGACCACTAAATGTAGTTTCAAAGTAGAAACTTGACTTGCTAAACAGTTTTTTGCTATGAATAAAAAGGTAAAAAAAGTTTTAGTAAGGATTTTATAAAGATAATATAGTTTTATATGTCTCCTGTTAGCCTTCTTATATCTGAAAGTGAGACTGATTTAACATTTTTTTTTCATTTTGTTGTTATAAGAGCAAATTTTTTTTTGTTTTGTTTTATAAAGATGTTAAAACCCAAAATTGTTTGGAAGAAACAAGCTTTTAGTTTCTATTTTCTTGGGTTTTAAGTAGTGACTACCAATCATCACATATTGTTTCCTTTCTTTTTTCTTATAGTATAAATGGATGGAGGACTCCTGTGATGTTATGATTGCCTTTTTGCTCTTTTCTTAGGTTAAATAAAAAATTCCATATGTGGATTGTGATTGAAGTCTTCATATTGATGGGCTAATTAAATAATTTTGAATGAGAGCAAATAATTAAAGAGTTTGATTTGTGTCAAATTTAAATTGATTTTGCACACTATAAGGCAAAAGACAAATTCTCACCTCATTAATTCCCTTTTTATAAGGTGAACTATATTTGATTCCAAAAATATAATTTTTATGTATTTTAATTAATAGATGTCCTATATAAGAGCATTTCAGATTGATGGAGAGAAGTGAATGTAAACTGTTGCGATGAAGAAATCGTTCACTTTTATTTTGTTTTTATTAATTGTTTAGCGAATGTAGCCGTTCTTTTATGACTCCATTTTGTTTTAAGGTAATTTTAACATGGTGTTATTATTAGAATCACCTGTTAACATCCCTTTTTAAATAATTTTTGTTGAAAAAAATTTTTTTATTGACTTATTTAGTTTTGAAAGGTTTGTAAATATGACTTTGTAGATATGAAAGTAATTTAACAATAACTTTAATTGTTAAATAACCTTTTAAAAGGAAGTAAAGGTTCTTGGGAAATAAAATTGAAGTGCCAGTTTTATTTACTGGAATAAATTTGTTTTAAAAAAAAGGATTTTTTCATCCCTTTGAAGCTCAAATACCCAAATTTGAATACAGTTGACAGAAATCACTTGGTTCCTTTCACTGATTAAGGAAAGTTGGATAAATGTTTTGTGTTGTTTGATGTGATTATTTCATACATGTGTGATACCCATTCACATCTTTGTCGTCATCTAGTTAATAAAGAGTTAATTTGTGGAGTGGATTGTAATGGAAAATACATGAAACTAGAATTGTTCCTTTTTTAATAGAGTCTCACTTCAGATTTGGAGTATTAGAGAATTACTTACATCCATGTGGGCCAACAAATCTTTCAATTATCATTTTGTTGGTTAAAACTTGTAACAAGTTAGGACTACAATCATGTTGGACATGAGTTTATTATTGGATTACATTAATCACTGATTTCAAATATCTTTACTTTTATCTCTTCTATCCTTTGTTTTTAGTTTTTAAATAGAACTTAAAAGCCCTTTTTTGTGTTTGTTATTTAATGATACATCTCCTACTGCATTATAAGATTATGGGGCCATTAGACTTTGCTACTAGCAGCACTCATGACATGAATCCATACAGGTGCTAAACATCTACAAAAGGGAATTGTGACTCAGCTTTAAAGCAGTGATTCAAGGGTTCTTTGGTCATAAGAAGGCTGAAAATAAGCAAGAGCTTGCCAATATGCTTGGCTCATGGGTTGCAGAATTTCCCCTCAAGTACACATGCTACATGCTGACTTAGATTAATTTAAATCTGACTTGGGAGGACACATTTAGAAGAGCAAGGGTTTTCACCAAGGCATGACTACTCAAGTTAGCTGACTTGTAAAACTAATTTCCCTGATTCAATATCAAAAAGTATGCAAGTATTGTGGCATTAAAAAAACATCATTTTTTGTATCACAATGTCACATACAGTGTATTAACCCTCTTAAAAGGGTAGTGTGCAGTCTTATTCTACAAACCCTGAATGGGGTTTCTTCAAGGAAGTCAAGTTATGAGGAAATTGAAAAACACAATTATGAATGACTATATCATCATATATGTCTTAAATCTGAATAATCATAATATATATTTGTTTTTAACAATGTATGTTACTGCCCACAAGGATAACAAAGCAGAGCTCAAACAAAGAGAAAAACTTAAATAACCTACAGTAACTGTAAACTATTGTACATTATGAAAGCCATTTTTACCAATATATTAAATCAAAAAGTTAAAAAAATTATACATTGATTGTATAATTCCACAGAAAAACCAAAAAAATCCAAAAGTTTTATATAATAAATGCTTTCTAATTTCAATTGAAAGATTATCAAATGCCAATTAAAATTATAATGTTGTAACAATACCTCTGTAACTGTATTTTAAATTTATTTTCTTTTCCCTTTGCTCAAATGAAATTAAAGCTTTTGATTAAAAGAAAACTACTTCTGCCAAAATTATTGATTCCTATGTTACAGAAAACTGCATTGAAGACTATTTCTATGTTGAGAGACACATTAATCTGCAGAAATACATTTCCTTAGAAGTAAAAAAAGCCCTTTTAAGGAAAGTGTCCAACATTTTTTAAAAATTCAAATACTGACATAACCTCTCTTTTCAGGTTACTTTTTAACTGATAATGGTGCTATTTTGTTTATAAGTGATTGAACGTCATTAAATATATCTTCTGGACTTCTATTACTATCTATTGAGTATACTAGTCGCTGATCGCCGTAATAGCGAACTACTCCCATCGTATCTTTTTTGTACGTGACAAATCTTTTCCTCAAACTTTCTTCATTGTCATCGGACCGGCCTGACCCGGCTGCCCCTCTTGATAAACATCTTTTGACACACACATCTTCGTTGCAATCAAAAAACAAAACACCCAATATATTGACTTTCCCTAACATATTTTTCTCCCAAACCTCGACATTTTCTCTGTTTCTCGGGAAACCATCTATCAAAAAATAGTTCTGTTTACTCAAATGCATTCCTCTTTCTAACAGGCTGACTGTAATCTGTGCCGGAACGATACTACCGTTTTTTATGTGTTCTTCAATGAGAGATCCGTATGGAGAACCAGGAGTGTTTTTTTCGGCTCGTAATAAATCGCCAGCAGATAAGTGTTCGAAATTAAACTTTTCCGTTATGTAAGAACACTGAGTTCCTTTTCCAGAGCCGGGAGCTCCGAGGACGAAAAGCACTGAAGGTTTACAATCTCCTGACATTTTTAATCGGCAAAAATTTTGCTTGGGCGTTTTTACCACGAACGTGACCGCATGTACCCTCGAAAAAACCTTTCTAATATTAAATAATCGCATCAAAAATTTTTGACATTGTCGATACCAATACGATCAATGTGACTAAATTAAAAGAAAATCGAAAACGTTCAATGTCGAGGACCTAAAGTAGATACATCAATATTTAGACACATCACCAAAAATGCAGTGTTGCCAATTCTTTTGACTGTCGAGTTCGACTCTATGGTCTCGGCAATCTTTTATAAACGATCCGCCATCGGCCACGATCGGCCATCTTTTATAAACCTTTCCGTTACAAAAATCGTCAACCGATTGTTTCGTAGTACTTTTGAACCATGTTTTTATTTGACACAAAATCCAGCTGTGACGTTGGGTGCAATGGCATTACTTTCAATTTCTTATTATCTATATAATAATAAATGTATTCTTAAGTAAAAAAAACTATATCCCAAATTAGAATGAAAGGAAATTTATAATAGAACTATTCATAAACTAAAACTAATACTAAAGGATTTATAAATCACTATTAAACCAATTATTTCAAAACACCACTTTGACAAAAAGTTTTTAAGTGTATGGCACAGGATTTTTAGTTTTACCATATACATATAGTTTTATATTTTAAATGTGCCCCGATTTGGAATAATTGATGATAAGGGTGTTAGACGAGTTTGAAAATGGCTGCTGGATTTAAAAGTACCCAAAAAGGTAAATTTTTCCAAAATTACTTCGACTTTATAAATGTTGAAATTTTCTCAAGACCTCAAAAGGCTGTATGGTTATAAAAATATTTTAAAATGAAGAAGCCCGACAGCTAGCCAAGATGGAACCGATCCAGGTATTCACGAAAAAAACTCCGGGGAAACGACATACTCATATCTTTACAAAACTTTCAAATGCATAAGCCAATAAACAGTATTTTGAACTACAGGTCTTCAGGACTTAAATAAAAAATTTTAATTCTAATTTAAAAAATTCTTTTTTTATTTTCATTTTCTTTATACAGACTTTAAAGCTTATTTACTCCAAAACAATTACAATCTTTTATATCTTTGCATAAACAACCTTATTGTGATATTTATTTATATTTTCTTTACATTTAATAATTTATTTCAATACTTAAAAAAAAGAGTAAAAAAATTACAGGGCTCTATATACACAAAGAGATTTTCATTAACTTTTTAACGATTTTGAATCTGTCTCATTTACTTTCCCTTTGTTTTATTAATTTTACATAAAAATTTAACTAAAACGATTCAAATAATAGCAATAATAATGGTTTTATAAATGTCAGGTGATATAGAAAAAAACGTAAAATGAAAACCTCAACTGAAAACAAAAAATTCTTTATAAATTTGGGCATGAGAATGAAAGAAAAAATGATTTTTTTAAACAATTAAGCTAAAAGGTAAACATTTTATTTCATATTTGAAATGCCTTTTGTCGATTAAAAATAAAAACCCACTGAAATGGGTTTCGGCTCGTGTGTCTGCAAACATGAAGAGTGTCAGCAACTTGCCTCTGAAACAAATTTTTCTTATTTCCCTCAATACGTTTATACTGTACATAAAATCCGTTTTTTCTTTTTACGTCAGATGTACTAGACAGATTTTGAAAAACTTAGTATAACATAAAACTGCTCATAAATTGTAAAATCTAAATAAGTACCAAGGATTCATAAACACGTGACGTACCGCGTGCACTCAAAAAACGTCGCTATTGTCGACGATTTTCGTCATTCACATTTGTATGACGCTTAACTTGTACGTTCGGCCGTCGTCATTCTTGCCTTTTATCCCGGTAAAAGTGATAAATCGGGTGGTTAAATATACAATACGCGGCGATTACTCACAATCACCTTGGCAAAAGTGACAAATTACTGAATATGTGCGACACTTATCGGACAATTTATAAAATTTCCAACTCTTAATGGGGGGGGGGAATTGAATAAAAGTTGGCTCAGAAAGGTTCCAAAAAAAAAACAAAAAAACACGTCACTCGAATGCAAGTTTAAGGTGGTGGTCACATAGTGATTCGTCACTTTTTAACAAGCTTAGTTGGTGATTATGAATAATGACCCGGGACAAATATTCGCCCGATTTATCATATCACCGTAACAAAATATAGTTCAGCATCCTAAGGTGTTCCGAGTTTTTAATGTTAAGTCATACGGTCATACGAGATCTCCTATTAATAAAAGTCTCATCACACATCATCGAACAGTGCTCGGCACGCCATTTGTTCAAAAAAGAAGTTTATATTTTTTGTAAAAATAAAAATTAAAAAAATCATGGTTTTGAATAAAATGAACAAGTTGGAAGTCGATAATCAAAAAGAAAAGTATTAGATACTAAAAACAAAATGGACTCTCGTCAGTGAGTTTGGACAGATACGAGAAGAGGGAACACAGCCGAACATTACGTAACAAACTCTTAAGTCACTTGGGCTGAAACAAAGGGGAAGATGTAGTCAAAAAAACTGACCAAAGAAAGAGAGAAAGTCAGACACAGAAAACAAGAGACAATTAAAGCCAGCTGGCTCATACTAACAGAGTATCACAGAAACGATCCAAAGTGAAAGGACCACTGCTTCATCCAATATCACACGAGAGTCCACCATCTTTCCTACGAAAACAATCAAATCAAATCCAGAATTTACTAAAACCGATACAAGGCAAATAATTTAAGTCTCTGTTTCAATCTTTGGGTAAGTTGTAAACAACGGCGAGATCATTTTTGATTTTTTTTCACTTTCGATTCCCAAACATTTTCAACTTTCAAATAAAATAAAATAAAAATAAATTTCCAGGTGGGCTGATTTTTCAACACGTTTTGAAATTCCAACTTCCAGAGAACCCTGGGAGACGCCCCTTAAAACTATGGCCTTCTTCAAAAGCCAATTAGCTACACTGTAGTACGTTACATACGTCAGTCAAGCTCGAAGTTGAGGTATTTTAATTTATTTATTACAATAATTATAATTATATTAAATATCCATAGATTTAAAAAAAAGAGAGAAACTGACAAGGGCCGGGGTTCAAAACGTGTTAAGAATCCTTTTTGAATATGCGTCTCACGTCTTCAACTATAATCACTGTTTCCCTTCTCTCCACTGCTTCTCATTAGTTACTAACAAGACTAACAACAACATCACCTCGACAGGAAATTCACTCAGTCTTCACAAATACATGGGAGTGAGGGAAAAGTCTGTCGAGAAAAACAAAATGCAACTACAAACAATCTTTCCAATCAACAAACGATAAAAACAAACAATGCAACTCTAAAACGGGAATCAGCGATTATGGCTAGAAGAAGTTAAGGCCAAACTCAAAAAATTTTGTTGACAAGTATAAATCAACGTCCCCCAATCAATATCCAAAGAGGTGGCGAACTGGATGCTGAACAAACCACAGCCACAAAACACGTGGCACAACCAAGGATCCCAGCACCAATTTACGAACCACATGAAACGAGAAACGCTGAAGTGAAACGAATTTATGAAAAAAAAAGGTTTAGATAAGAAAATGGGTTCTTTGGTCAGATACTGAAATAAACAAACAAACAAACAAACGAACAAACAAAATGTTTATCCTAAGTCCTACAAACAGTTTTGCTCTGTTTTGCGTCTCTTTCTTTTCTTTTTTTAAAATCTATCTTCTGGTTTTATAATACGATTAAGAAGAAGACGAGATTACTCAGATAAAATAAGACTAGATAAAATTCTAAGTATAACTAAAGTATATATATAAATATGTACATAAAAAAATATATACAACTAAGTCAAACTCTTTTCTATAAAGTAGCATTCAATGCTAAACAAGTGCTATGGACGTGGGGTGGAGGGGAACAAACTATAAAAATGGTAAAAACGGTATACTTCAAAACGTAAGTAAGTATAAAAAGAGGAAAAGTTTGTCTGAAAAGATATCTTTTATCTGATGAAGGAATCTTCATACTGAAGCCTGATTAAAATGACAATTCCAGTCTGAGGAGACGGTTCGACAAAAACGGGCAAAAGGTTAAAAGCGGAAGGGGTGGGGGAGGGGAAGAGGAAACACGCGGAAAAGTGTTTTTCGGTTTGAAAAAACGTTGCAACTGTTCGTGGGAACGGGGGAGGAAGAGAAAAGAGTTTGACTTATTTCGATAAGACACAAACTTTTAAGAGATTTTTCCCTTTTGTACTTGGATTGATTTCTTATAACCAGGAAGGTCGGTCGTAAGGCTGTCTTGGAATGCCCAAAGCCGGATGATAGCCAGGAGCGTAGCCAGAAGATGGGCCCAACAGGCCCTGATGCAACACTCCCGAATGCCTCAACTGCTCTTCCTGAAGTCTTTGAATGTACTGTTGATAAATTGGAGAGGATGCCGCCGCCGCTGCCGCCGGATCCATCAAAGGAGGCTGGTGAGAGTTGACGAACTGAGGCAGTGGATAGCCCGAAGTTCGGGCTTGAGGATGACCCAGAAATGGGAAAGCATTCCCGGAACCGGAAGGATTTCCCGTTTTCTCCGCCGCGGGATCCGGAGTCGATCTGTGCGTCGCCGCGGCTACCATGCTGTAGTAACTTGAAGGCTGCGTTCGAAAGTCTTCCAGAAATCCGCCGTAGGCATCTTTCTCCGAGTAAAGGGAATTTGAGAGTCCCAGGCTCGTGGGAGGGGGCCCGAAATTGAAGGCACTACCGGGTACTACGCTTGCGGTTTTCAACGATATCGCGGGAGGTTCATTCGATTTTATATTTACGTACTGCTGGAAAGCCGTGTTTCCGGGTCCAGTTCCACCTGTACTACCGCCGCCGCCGCCGCCACTACTACTGCTCGTCGGTATCACTTCCAGATTTTTGGTCTGTTTTTTCCTGTTCTTCTTGGGATCCGGGTAGATGGCTGGTTTAGGAATGTTCAATTCTTGTTCACGACTGTAACTGACATCGGAATGAGCAGTCACCGGCGGATTTGTCACTTTGGTCAAACCTGATTGTGAAGAATACATGGCCCCGCAACTGGAAACGTTTTTACCGTAAATGTTACCCAGAGTTTTGTCCGAATAATACGCGGATTGTTGCATGAGTCTTTCCTCTGCCTGATACCTATCGACTATGTGGGATAAACTTGATAAATTCTGCCTGAGTGACGCGTCTACCGGCGTCTGATATGAAACCGTGCACGGAGTCCGACCGTCGGAACTGTTCACTGATTGCTGAACCCTACCCAGATTTACAGAAGACCCGCCGAACGTCCGTTTTTCTTCCTCCTGACCGCCCGGATAATTCTGCTGTCCTGGTATTTTATCCAGGCCCTCCACGCCCGGCGGATACTTGTTACGAAACACACCGTCGTTGTCTTCAGTGATCGCGTTTTTACTCACTGGTGGCTGAAGCAAGCGACCCAAGCCTGCTGCCTCCATCGAATTCGAAAACGCGTTTCGATTTGCACCCGTCGGGGGGTTCCCTACGCCCATTGTCTGTTGCTGCAACCGACTGATGTTGTCCATTATACTGCCTATGTTTCGTGCGTTATCCGGACTCGGAATTCGATATTTGGCTTTGGTTATTGGGTTTACCTCCCCTCCCCCTCCTTGCTGATTCATGGACAAGTTAGCTGGATCTGAAATAAGTTTTGACACTTCGTTCTGTTCATACTTCGGCTGGCCAAATCTTTCGTATTGTTGCTGCTGCTGTTGTTGCTGCAACTGTATTTCCGGTTGTTGAAGCCTAGTAAATCCTAATGCGCTCGGAGTATCTCTCGCATCTGGGTAAATGTTCCTGCCTGGCGTCGACTCGCATTGCAACGGCGTCTGTTGAATGATATTCCTTTGAGGCTCTGAAAACTTTTGCGTCTCATTTAGAATTTGAAGTCGACCAGACTCGATCTCTGCGTAAACGCGCTTCTTTACGGGAAAAACACTCGAGGGAGGCTTGGCGCTCACTTCGGGATTACTGTAGGCAACTGGTTTCGGAGAGAAACTGTAGTTCTCTTGCGGTTTCGAATTCCTGTACGACTGATCCGAGTAGTTCATCATGGAAGACAACGAATATTGTGGGAGATTCTCGTAAAGGCCTGCCGACGTGGAAATGCCAGCTGATGTACAGCTCGGATAACTCGAGTAGGGATTCGACGCGGAATGTGCAACCTGACCGTAGACATTGTTCACGTTCGCGTTCTGTGACGCCGTCGGGGAGTAAACGTGCGACGGGTAAGTTGGAAAGGGAGAAGCATTACTTTGGTCCCGTGGACTGTTCGAATTCGGACTCTGTTTCTCGGGACTCGACTTCTGCAGATTGGAAGAAGTGTCCTGATAAAAGCCCACCCTTATAGTCCCGTTGATAGAGGTGTACGTTCCCTTATTCACATCCTCCCCCTTGGGAGAGGCCATGATCGGAGATGCGGCTACGGGAGATCGATGCAGGGGAGAGGGATACGGAGCCGGATAGACTCCGAGCCTTTCGTCCATGCTCAAGTGAGGCGAGGATCCGTCCATGGGGTCTTGGCTGAAGGAGGAACGCTCCGACATGCTGCTGCTCGTGCTTGCCTTTCTCTGTCGAGGCGCTGGGGGCAAGTTGGATAAGGGCTGACCCAGGGACGAAGCAGAACCCGGTCGGATGTCCGGCGAGGGCATGGGTGAAGCCACTGACACGCTTTTTGGCTCCTCTAGTTCCACGCTAGGCGGTGCTTCCAGTCTGTCTTTAGTCAGCAAATTGGAAACTCCCGAATTCGGACTATTGCGATAACTGTCGTTGTACCAAGTTTTATCACTTTTATCTTTGGATTCACTTCCTGATTTTAAGGCTTCCGGTTTGGGTTCTTGACTCGGACTCGAACACGCCCTTCCCGGGGTCGACGGAGAATCACTCACGTCCGCCTTCTTTTTAACGGCAGACACCGATTTAGGCGCTCCGAACGCCTTGAACCAAGCACTTAAATTCGGAGTCGGCTTATTTTTGTTCGTGATTTCCTTCACCGCCACCCGTTTCGTGTCCTCGTACACTTGTTTCTTCATTTCCTCCTCTCTCAACTTCTCCGCGTAATCGTTCTCCTTATCTTTTGAATACTCATCTTTGAGTTCCGACTTGGCTTCCGGCGATTTCTTTACAACGTAATCGAACAAATGACTATCGCTCATTTTGACGTCACTCTTTCTCCTTTCCGTTTCCTTTTCCGCGTCCTCCGCGAACGCGTCTTTCCCGACAGTGTCCTTCTCGTCGAAATTATGTTTGCTTTTCCCGAAACTGATTATGTCGCTTTTGAGCACCGTTCCCAGGCTCAATTTCGGCGCCGTTTCGTCAGTCTTTACGAGTAAAGCATTCCTCGATTCCTTCGCGAGTTTCCCCAAACCCAAGCCCATCGACAACCCGCTTTCTTCTACGTTTTCTTTGGCCTTTGCTATGTTCGCGATTAGATTCCCTTTGCTCTTACCCGGTTGCAATCTCTCGATCGTTCTTTGCACTTCTTTCCGTTTCACATGTTTCGTGACATCGTTATTCTTTTTCTTTTTCTCTTTCTCCTTCGTCCTAAAGGGTTTCTCCCCTCTATTCGATTTTTTACACTCCGTTTCATTGTTACCCACGTTACCGAACTCTTCTTCGCTGAGATTGTTCGACGGAGAATTACTCGAGAATGTGAACTCCGAGAAAGAACGAGGGGTGTCGTCCAGCCATTTGTTTATGTCCTTTAGAGTTTGCTCCGTGGCCAGTGACAGAGCTTCGATGGCCGCCACGTTCTTTATCACTCCTGTTCCTCTTTTGGGTTTCTCGCTTTTCGCTTTTAAATTTACCTTTGAACGTGAATCACTGCTACTGTCTTCGGTCATGTCCATTTCCGTCGCTTTGACCAGCTGAGGAGGAGAATTTTCTCGGAGGAAATCCGGTTCTCTATCATCAAAGTCGCTGCCCGGAATCGATCCAGACTTTTCACTCAACGGAGACCTAGAGAGAGAGAAAGAGAGAGAGATAGGAAAATTATAAGAAGGTAAACCAGATGAGGGGTACTGAGTCCATCCAACAGTGTCATTACCCAAGCTTTTTTTCCTTACCTTATCCTCTGTGGTTTTAAAGAAGGCGGCTTTGAATCTGAATCCTCGCTCTCATACTTCTTCTTCTTATTTTCTTTGTCCTTGTACTGATTCTTCCCCTTTCTCTTCAGTTTCCTCCTCTTCTTGACCACCTCCCCTCGTCCTTTTTGATCTTCGAACGTTGGCGGAAACTCGACTGCCACTTCCTCGTCAGAAGATGGATCTGACTCGAGATACCGATCGACCGCCTCTTGAAAAGCATCCTGAAGATTCCGTACCATTTCCGTGTACTCTGAAATCACATAAAACACGATTAGAAACCAATCAAACCATTAAATCGAGGCAACGTTTCAGGTGATTATGGTGGCAAACTATTGAAACCAACCGTTTTCTGAGCCGTTGTACTGCCTGCAATTGTCAACTATAAGCTGGAAGTCGTTCCTGAACTCGTTGAAAGTCAAATACTCTCCAGAATCCAATTTGTCTTCCATCCTCTGCAAATCCATCGGTTTCCTTATCACCGAATAATACCTTGGGGCATAGTTTTCGTCGACGGGATCGACGAATGGCCAGGCTTCGTCGTGGTTTTTTATATAGTCTAAAATTTTGTACATTCCCGTTCTGAGATCTTCTGCGCTAGTTTTAAAACTGAAACAATTCACGAGCACTTATTACAAATTCGACGCCATCTTATAAATTAAAAAGATTTTCTCGGACTTCGTCAACAGGTTATCCTGAAGAACTTACACTTGTTTGCTTCTAAGTTTTTTTCTCCTAGGCGGCTGTATTATTATCTGACCCGTTGCCGATGCTAAAGAGTTATTAGTCTGTCTCCCGATCGAAAACTGATGACCATCCTCGGTGGTCGATTCCTCCACGTCTCGATCCCGTTCACTTCTGTAGCTCCCACAATCGGACCCGGATTTCGAGGATCCCCGGTGAAATGCCCGAACGGCTCGAGCCATTAGCCTTTCCCGTCTCTCCCTCTCCTCCCTCTCCAGACGTAGTTTCTCTTCTTCCTCCCTTGCCAATATCTTCTCTTCCTCCTCCTTTTGTTTTAACTTTTCCAGTCTGCTGGACTGTCTCCTCGGCTGGAACTCCATTAACCTTTTCCTCTGAAGCCTTTCCTTTTCTGCGAACAGCCTCGGGATCTCAGGTAGAAAATCTTCTGTCAACGTCCTGTGCAGGTCCTTTTCATCTTTGCAGGTGGACCCCTTGAACTTCATTGCCAATTTTTCCCAATCTTCTTCAGTGTAACAAACCACCTGCCAGACTCCTGGTGCCAGGTCGTCCTCTATGTCAGATTCATAGGATGTCTTGTTTTTTTTCTTTTTCCGTTTCTCTTCTTTACTTTTTCTTCTTTTGTCTCGTAGTTTTTGCTGCTGAAACAAAAACACCAAACAAATTAATAATGAAAACAAGGTTAGGTTTTAGGTTTCCGCGACTGATATCCCTATTCTTAGAAATATTAGACTTTTGGCTGATTAACACTTGTTTTTGCTTCTTATCATTATACCTGAGTACCCCATACAGCCATCCTTTTATTTTCTAAGTTCCTACCTCACCCTTAATGGTCACTAAACTTAACTTTTCTTAACCTAAAGAATTTTTATATCACTCGGTGAATACAAAACTCCCTTTTACAAAGAATGGCTTTAGTTGGGAAAGATGGTGAGGCATTTGGAGAAGCTAAGAGAAAATCAAATAGCACCTAATAGATATGAAAGATCAAATAAGAAGCTGAATTAGGTATTCAGGCGCTCAAACGTTAAATGCAGGAAGATTCCTCCAAGAGGACAAATAGGCAAGACTTTCAGATACTCAAACAAATCAATGGTAGAAAACTATAGGAAACAAGTCAAGGGTGCTTGACAAACCATTAGGCCTCCCTTCACAGTTTAAAAATTGTCTCATTTCTCTACAAATTTGACCCGGCATAATTCAGCATAAAGTCTAACAATACTGAAAACAACCTTTTACATCAAAAACTTCATTTTCTATCTTTCTTCAGAAAATTCAAATTGATTTTTACAAGAAATCCCTGTACTTACCGTCTTTGGAAAATCCTCCCTATACAATCTTGTGCCATAAAAGTACCAATATGCTGACTTGTTTTCATCATGACCTAAGGGTTCTACTCTGAGACTGTCTGATTCCAAGTTCTGAAAATAATTTTAGGCTTTTAAACATGACATTATCAAACCAAAAAAAACACTGAGTAAGAATTTACAGTACTCAAAAATGAAACTGACCTTAAGTAAATCTTGTACATCATCAGCATCCAATCTGAAATCACAGAGGGCATGTAATATTTCAACTTTCGTTCTCAATGGCAAGAACTGAAAATCTATATCTGTATTAAAAGGATTTTCTCTTCCATATTCATGACATTTTTGTCTGAACAGTCTCCTTAAAAACATCTGATAATTGAAAGTTGAAATTTCATTACTTTGAATGCACCCACATAAGAGACGAACTATAAGCTCTTGCAAGAGTGAACTTCCAGAATCCTCAGTCCCATCAGTCAGCAATGCTTCTTCCAGTTCCTGTCAACACAATGGTTTTTTATTTTTGAAAGCCAAAACAAACAAAGTAAATGAATAATCACTAAAATATATTAAAATAATTTTTTTTCAATTTTTTTAGCACTGGATTCTTTATATCCAATGGGGTATTTATTAATAATTACATACTTAATGACTACAGTTTAGGTTGTTAGGTTTTTATATAAAAACAAAAAAGTGTAAGTGTTTGGAAAACTGTGGCAAAACATTTTGTCACCAATTTAATTTTATGGAACACAACAAAAAATCCACTTGATGCACCAATCAGCTGTCTCTAATTATCATATTTCGAATGAATCACATGTAATTTAATTGATTTCACTCTGTTTAAATTTAATTTTATTTTAAACCAATGTGAGTAAACAATAACAATATTTTAGTAAAAACTTGCCTCAATGTCAAAATCCAACAAATTGAAAGCTGCCCTGAAAAGTGAACAAAAGTGGGCGATGCTTGGCACTTCCGACCACGATTGTAAATCTGGAAATTTTTAAACCATTTATAAAAGTCTAAGCATTAAAAATAATCAATAACCCGCCTTAAGAAAACAAAAACACTGATCAGTTAAGGTTATATTACACATATCTTCAAGTAGGCCCAAGGGCAAAACGTTAGGCTTACTGCAAAAGCCATATTTACAAATGAAAACATCGTTAAAGAAACGATGACAGTGAGACTGAGAAAAGAAATGGAAGCGTTAATTGATAGTCGGAACAAAGAAAAATAGTTACCATCCATGAATAAGAAGGTATTTAGGTGGACTTTAACAAACAGCACGAATTATACGGAAAAAATTCGTCCAACCATTTCTACTATTTGCTTGTTTTCGAATCACCGGAAGTGAACTGAGTAGAAAACAAGTGAATCAACTCAGACTCGGTTATTCTGGCGCTATTGCGCAGCTTCCGTCCACTCCTCCAATATGGCCGCTCTCTCACCAACGCTATCTATATCGAAATTGAGTTCTCTCAGTTTGTGTGAGCACTTGAACAGGGGAGTTTCGCTGCGAGGAACCCGGTAACTATTTCATTACTAACTACTGATTAACTCTATATTATAAACACCCGTAAACACACAATTTGTTGATTTTTCTTGCCTCTAACGAACTTAATTATAATTTTTCTCATACCCGTCCCCCACCTTCTATGAATTAAAAGTTCATTCTTACAGTAAACACAAAACATGTAGGTACGTGTGATCAAGTTTGCTACACGTATTTTTCTTATTATTGCTGTCTCATTGCACTACCTTTCTCTCCAAGACGTTCAAAATTAGTTTTACACCTTCTTCACATCCTACGATTTGTAATTATCTATATAATCAACCTCTGGAGTAATATTTTTGGCCAGAATAATGCAGCACGATGTATGTATCATAATTATCACCCTACAGGCTCATTCAGTGAATGATTCTAAAATCTGTAGTCATGATAAGTTGTTACTTGAGAATTTAAATGGTATCAGATACTTGTGTTAATAGATTGTGATATATAAATTTACACTGATTTGGTTTTTTGTCACTCATGACAGATTTCAGATATCATTTTTTTTTGTCTTCTAAAGGAATACAGCAATACTATCAAGATTGAAAATGTCTCTTCCACCAACTTTACAGTCACTGTTTAGGTAAGTTGTATTTTATTTGGTATTTACATGCTGTTGAATAATACCTGTTAGTTATAATACAGTGATTTTGTGGAGAAAAACACTGTAAGACTTGCAGATTTTGTACTTTCAAGTCTTGTGATTTGGTTTAGTCATTATTTGCGAATTCAGTCATTGTCAGGCTTTGTAATACTAAAAAGCTTTTGTCACCACCTCTAATAACATTTATCAATTTTGGATTTTTTTAAGTTTTCACTTTTAAATCATTCATTTGCTGTGATTTTAATTTTGCTTTTTGGTGAAATTATAAAAAAAATCCTTTTTCTTTCTTTCTTTCTTTCTTTTTAATAAAAAACCTGATGACGCAACGAATTTTCAGTTTTGTCAGGGAAAAACGTCGTTGGTCACTAGTAGAACCCACTGCCTTCTATTTTTAAACGACATGTAACGCTTTTCCGGATGTCGCCTTAATGGGAGGATTTTTCTTTAACAATATCAGAACTTAGCGGGGAAATGTTTCAGTGTATTGATGATTGGTTCAAAATTTTGAACAATGCCTGACGTTTACTTTGCAGCTTTATAGATGTTCATTCAGATGAATATGTAAAAAACTTGCGAGAAGCCGTTGCGATTAAATCGGTGTCGGCATGGCCCACGCACAGACAAGATGTTGTCAAAATGGTGAAGTGGGTGGAACAGAAACTTATAGAGTTAGGAGCCAAATGCGAAGTCAAAGACATCGGAAATGAGGTTAGTTTTTTTCTCTATCTAGTAATAAAAGGAAAATCAAAGTTTTCGTTGAGTTGATTTTGATTTATCGTTAATAGACTCTTCCTGACAATACTACCATTCCGCTTCCACCCGTCCTACTGGCGAGCTTAGGGGATGATCCATCCAAGAAAACCGTTTTGATCTATGGTCATTTAGATGTTCAACCCGCTGAGAAATCCGACGGTTGGGATACCGAGCCTTTCGAATTGGTAGAGAAAGATGGGAAATTATTCGGAAGAGGAGCGACCGACGATAAGGGACCTGTTCTCGGATGGATCCACGCTTTGCAAGCTTACAAAGGAATCAACGCAGACATTCCCGTCAATCTGAAATTCATTTTTGAAGGAATGGAAGAATCGGGAAGTGTGGGACTGGATGACTTGGTTATGTCTTTGAAGAACAGTTTTCTGAAAAACGTGGACTACGTCGTTATATCTGATAATTATTGGCTGGGATCGAAGAAACCCTGTCTCACATACGGCCTCAGGGGTTTGTGCTATTTTTGCATTGAAGTCGAATGCTCTACTAAAGATTTGCACAGCGGTGTTTTTGGAGGATGCGTGTAAGTTGACCCGAAGATGAGGCTGGTTTGAGTTGTAATCGTTAGATTAATTAAAAGTAATCATGTTGCAGGTATGAAGGAATGCCTGATTTAATTTATATGCTCAACTGTTTAGTCAACAAGGAAGGTGAAATTATGGTGGATGGTGTCATGGATGACGTCGCTCCTCTCACCGAAGCAGAGAAACTAATTTATCCTGGTATCGAATTCGAAGTTGGCGAATTCAAAAGAGATGTCGGATGCTCTTTGCTCAGACATAAGGAGGACAAGGTAAACAGAGTGATAAGTATCTGACGGTGATAAGAGTAGAGATAAAAGGAGGGGAAAATTTTGGATGAGATGTTTATTGCTTGAATCGGTTTCGTTTTCCTTTCAGAGCACTCTCTTGATGCACAGGTGGCGAAATCCAAGTCTTTCCATTCACGGAATCGAAGGAGCTTTCAGCGGTGTCGGAGCGAAAACTGTGATTCCCGCCAAAGTCACTGGGAAGTTCTCGATTCGTTTAGTTCCAAATCAGACGCCAGAAAAAGTCGAGAAGGTCGTGTTGAATTACCTGGATAAGAAGTGGAAGGAAAGGGGATCAAGCAACAAAATGAGAGCTTATTCGTGCCACGGAGGACGACCTTGGGTCTCGGATCCGAATCACAAAAACTACAAAGCCGGAGAGAGAGCGACCGAATACGTGTACAAGACGAAACCTGACCTCACGAGAGAGGGAGGATCAATTCCAGTGACTCTGACCTTCGAAGAAGCTACCGGGAAGAACGTGCTCTTGCTGCCAATGGGAGCAGGCGACGATGGGGCTCATTCTCAAAATGAGAAAATAAACCGAAGAAATTACATAGAAGGGGTAAGAAGTGGAGGATTTGCTCACGTGATGTGGTTTCCAACAAATTTTACTTCTCCTCATGCATAGGCCTATGCTTATGATTTCAATTTTTTTTTCAGACAAAGTTGTTGGGTGCGTATCTGTATGAAGTTGCCAAAGCTTAATGTAGCTCTGAAGACAAGTGAACAAAACAATGGAAATGTTGGTATTACCAAATGGATTTCTAATTTTTTAAATATATATGTATATATATATTTGTGATTGTTTTAATTGTGGCATTACTGAACTATTCAGCCATAGCCTTATTTATTTATGCCGTCTGGAAACGTTTCCTTTTCAATTCAAACTGTTATATAATTGATTCTTGATGTCTGAAAACAGTTGTACATCTTTAATTTATTAGAAAAAGCAATGGCCTATACGAATACAACCGAACTCTACAATGGGTTAGCCTAGAGCCCCTTTTAATTGCCAGTTGTATCAAACAATTGACAAATGTGTTGGCTAATTTATTATTTTAGAGCATAATAATATCTGGAAATAAATCCTCTTCTGTTCACACATCCGCCATCGGCTCCAATAAGGTTTAGTACCAGTACTCGCAATTTAGGCTTACAGAAAGATACTATCAAAATACGCTCAGACCTCGCTATACGGCCTCTCTTTATACGGCATTTCGCTATAATACGGCCTTGTTCAATTAGGGCTCGTTTTCGATATAACGACCAAAATGTGTCAAAGTAATGGTGCAGAAGTTAATTTCCTTCCCGAAATTAGGCAGAAAATTTTGGATCCAGAACATAATCTCGGCTTTGAAGGTTTAAGCGAACGTGATGTGCATGATCTACTTAAAGCTTATAGGAAACCTCTTTCATATGAGGAACTCATTCAGGTGCAAGCAGAACTGGAATTTGATGAGTAGACAGAGACAGAGCCTGTTGTCTCCAAACAGTTAACATCAAATAATTTGTCGAAAGGTTTTTGCTGTTTCGAACAAGGAATAAACATCCTCCTTGAAACGGATCCTGAAGTCGAACGTAGCGCTAAAGTTTCTCGAGAAAATAACTCAGCCATTAGCTGTTAGAAACAACTGAAGAATGAAGTAGACAAGAAGGCAAGACCAACAACGCTGGAAAATTTTTTTAAGCCAGAGCCATCCTTGCCAGCGAAAAATGATTACGACTGTGATCTGTAGGTCACCATTTCTTCATCGTCTTCTGATCAAAGACATTTTAAAAATTATATATGTATAGATACATATATTTTATGTAACATGAAGTTGTTTCATTTTTGTTTGTGAATTAGTATATGTCTTTGGAGTCTGTTATTATTTTATGTACAAATCTATGTACTTGTTATGTATGTATTTTTGATTTAAACAAGATAAAATGCATTTTGACATGCCAGTTTACATTTTTAATAAATTTGGAACCAATCCCATTGAATTTGTATGAATTTGTATTAGAATACTTGATTCGTTATACGGCTTATCGTTTTACGGCCAAGTTTCGTGGAACGTATCTAGGGTGTAGTCTGACATCGGGCTAGTCAGAACTGAGTACACAACAGCAAAATCTAGTGTTTAAATATTATTTTTTCCTGTAAGACACTACCACCTCGTGCACAAACGGATAAATGTTTTTAAGTTATTGTCGTTGGTTTCAAAAAACAACAATTCTGTTACAAACACGAAAACTGTGTACACAACATTTTTTTCCTAGCAAAAAGGTTGGTGAGCAACAAGACCTAGCTCATAGTATGTCGTACATTTCTGTCTTGACCCCTGAGTTCAAGACTGAACTCTCAACACCACCCATGGAAGCCGATTACAAGCCACCCAAATGCTAAGGTAGGTAGGGGGTTTAACCAGAAGAGACAGAGTCAGAGACAACACCATCCGATCATCTCGGTATGACACCCCTGGTGGTTCAGTCACATCATGCGGCTGCCTACAGGGCATTTTCCTCAGATGGCGTGGGAGGCACGCCAAGAGGAAAGACGTATCAGAGGCAGCCCGTAAACCAAATGGGAGGACAATTTGAAAGAAGCACTGGGAACGAGAAGTGTCAGTTGGAAGGACGCCAATGCCCCGTTCAGGATTACTAAACAAGGAATGTAAAAGGGATGAATAACCAATAAAACAAACTAATAATACATTCAAGAACAATTTTTCTTTTATTTTCCAACATTTACACATTTTCAAATTCATTGTACAATTCATCGAGTGGTAGCACAGAGAAAGAAAAATTTTAACGAAAAAAAAAATAAAATCCAACTACAGAATTAAGATGTGCAGTTCTAATTAAAAAAAAAACGGTGTACAAAATTCAAAACAAAGAGGAAGAAAACGAGGAAAGATGTGAGGTTAGCGTGAGGAGGAAAAGCGTTTGAGCGGGACTCGAGGAATAATTGGCAATATTTTTCATTCACTTTCCATTCCGTTAAAATAAAATTTAAAAAAAATGTTTTTGCTCTTTCCAGTATTTTGAAACTGATTCGCGCGTCATTCGATCGATGGGACAATAGAAACACATTGATTAGCGAGTGTTCAAATTAAATTTATCACACTACCAAAGTATATTGATGTAAATTTGTAATTCCGCTAAAAACCAAACACCTTGTACAAGCAACACCCCAAAGGAACTAATCAAAGTGTTTCCGTAAATTTGACTCCCGTTATAATTGGAGTCTTCCAAACCAACGACTAGAAAATATTTATCACAATTCATCAATACACGTTGTTTAAAAAAAATGCTTTTCTCTCTACTTTCATTGAGTACAATCCAAATTTAAAAATTAAGAGCTGACTAGTTATTCAAAACAAAATTAAAAACATCACCAATTAAAAGAAAAAACTCCCTCCTTCACAATTTGAATTTTGCCGCGTGAACAAGCTCACGCTTACATCATCCAAAAGGAAACGGCAAACTCGTTATTTTGACGCGCTTCCGCTTATGAGGGGGAAAATTTTTTCCGTTTCTCACAGAGACCTCCGCCATTACAGACTTCAAAAGCCAACCCGTTTGAGTACTTTATTTTCAATTTATTTATTAGATTGGAATATCTTACTTTATTTTATTTTATGATCGGTTATGAGTCCCATTCCGCGAAGATAAAAAAATAAGTAAGTCTTGAACGCAATACATCATCGATTAAATACATAATTTCTATCCGTTTACAAATTTGTTTTTTGTTTTGTAAACGCCATTTTGAAAATCACAATTATAAACTTTTTAAAAATAATAATTAAAATAATAATAAAACGAAAAAGGAAAATAAAAACCAACAGTCAAGGCATCTTATTCTCACTCTCAATTCCCTTTATAGCCCTTAAGCACCATTGTTCAGTACGTTAAAAAAAAGAAAAAACAAAAGAAAATGGAGTCGAATAAGCTTCTTTCGATAAAATACATAAACTCTTTTATCAATTTTGGGTGTTTTCCCATTTCGATATTCAATTATTCGACATGATAGTTAACAAAAGTGAAATGAACACACGTACCGGACGTGTGTTCGCATAATTCTCTGACAAAAACATAAGCTCGTGGACAAAAGACAATCGGAAATGATGTGGAATCGACTCCATTTAAAATTTTTTTCTTCTTTACAAAAAAAAACAAATCGAATCCGAAAATCAAAAACCTACAGTACCTGATTACGAGAGTAACAAACCACAGCAAAAAAAATTTCGACCTATAGTTTTTAAGTAAATATCATTCACATATCAAAGTCAAAAATTTTTTTATCCAATAAATACATATAATTAGCTTATGTTAAAGCGGTTTCATTCCCAGTGCCCCATTTAAATTCTCAATAAGATTTCCGTTTCGGGCAGGACGTCGTTTAAGCTCATAAGTTGCCATTTTGATTTTTTCATAACAGAGGACGCAATAAAAAGAAACTCCCCCAGAAAAAGCATTTCAGTTTGGAATAATTAAGGCTGAAGAACGACAACTCAAACTACCGTATCGTAGGTGGAAGCGGTGGCATTGCGGGCACTTTTCAAAAATTTAAACGCAGCCACTGAGAACCAAACAAAAAAATTATTTCCATCATTACATGACAATTTAGGTTTAAATATTAAATCCTTATTTATTTTTACTTTACCATTTCCGTTTGACTTATATATTATTCAATTTCTTCTTCAAACGCTAACATTTAAGCGTCAGGAACAATAAACATTAACCAGTTAAGTGTGCTCGGCGACTTCACTCGTTATCGCTTGATTTTTGCGACACAAAACGGTGCAAAGTTAAAAAAAAAAGAAGCCACACAGCTAACTGGCTAAAAAGTCTTCCGATAAAACACTTTCACGGCTAAAGAATTTCAGGTCTTCACGCAATTTGTCCCCCTAAAATGGCGACGTCCAACCGTAAAAGTGTCAAAAACTGGCCTTTTCACAAACAACTACTGTTCACAACAACAAAAGCTGTCCACTGGCCACAGGTACTTGTCATAATTCTTTGCCAATTATCTGGCCTCTTTGAAAGGAATTAATGAAGGATAACAGAATACAAAAACCCAACAAACCCAAACGTTAAAAATATTTTTTGGCTACACTCGTTGTGAAATTAAAAAAAAAACTTCTGTTCAACTTTCCACTCTAATAAAACCAATTTGGATTAAATAATATTTATTTCAAGAAAAAAGCGGTTCTAAGTTCGGCCGACCGCTGACTTAGGTTATCAACCTTGATGAAGTAGGCATACGTCACATGCAAATAATCTCAGTTTTTTTGTTAAATGAAGATTTCGAAAGAAATACATGGAGGAAATAATCCCAATTTTCATATTTGCGAGAACAAAAAATCGGCGAATATTGTTTTGGAATCTGAAATCGCGATATTTCCTTCTTAAACAACAACAAACAACAAATGACAACAACTGTGGTTGGAGAAGAAATTTAAATCCCTCTCCGCTTCCTCACCACCACAACCACCACTGCAAAGAGGCGATGGCATGTGTTCGTATTACGTCAGGGCATAAAATTCGATAAAACAAAAAAAACATCCACAGACCTCCTCCGTCTAAAGATATGTTCTTAAAAATTTTCGCTAAATTTGAAACCTAAATTTGTATAAGAGAATCGAGACGAAGATGAAAGTCAAGAATCGAGAAAGGTCCCGAAAATAACGAGGATAAATTAGGCCATCCAAGATGCAATACGAACGCACCCAATCTTTGACCCCCAACAATTTCGAAAAAATCCGATTCAAGACAAAAATTCGTTTGTCTCAGCAAAAGCAAAGCCTCCGCGATATGAAGGCACGTCAAAAGGATTTTCAGGTTCATCGCTTTATTCCGTTTCGTCCCATTGTCCTACTTTGAGGATAACAGTTACTTCGTCTATAACGATGCAGTGGAGATACGAAATCATCAAATTTGCATCCACACAGGGGCGGGCTAAGACCTAGGCACGTGCCTAAGATCCAAAAATAAGCTTTAAAACCAAACTACCCATCTTCAAAGTGTCATGATTGAAAAATAGGCCCATAATTACAATGTTACCTGGGCCCGACTTCAGCCTTAGTCCACTACTGCATCCACAGCAGTCCGTATTTATCTGAATACAACACATGACAGAAAAGAACCGGTACCTCTACGTACTGACATAAGGTACTCTAGATTTTGTATGTTCAGAGCGAATTTTTGTTTTGTGTCAAGTTCAGACTTGTTATGGTTGTGACACTGATAGACCTAGGCCATAACCCATGTTACCTCCAAAATTCAATCCGATTCCCACAAACAGAATCGAAATAATAAAACTTTTTGTTGGCTGTCCACGAAATCCACTGGGACGATGCGATATATTTACTGTCGTATGAATACTTCAATTACATGGAATAAATCAAAATTTCGAGACGAGACGGATTACGCGAAGCCCAAATCCAATTACGTATTCCATGAATTTTTTTTAATCTTAAAAACTAATTTCTTTTATGAGGTAACACGAAAGCTGAGTTTTAAATATTTTTCTCTTAACAAAAAAAAACTAGTATTTTACAGTTAACAAATTCTTGATATGAAAAATTAATGTTTTCTTCCAATTTTCGATTGACTTTATACAAAAAAGATTTTTTTTTAATTTTTGTTTACTCTTCTTTCTGAGCAAAAATTTTTTTGTTTTTGTTTTTCTTTCTTTTTAAATTTCCAAAGTCAACTACATAAATTTACATGAAAAAGATTCACATAGTTGGCCAAAGGAAGTGATCCAAACAACAAAAAAGGTGAAAGGATTACCAAATCCTAAGATTTACATTCAAATCCCGGCAAAGTGAAAAATCAAACAGAGCGTTCTCCCTTCCTTCATTCGAAATCATTCAGAAATTATCTCAACATTTTGGCGACAAGAATCCCTGTACTTGGTTTTTGCCTAACGGTTTTTTCTTTAATTCAAAACTGTCTAAATTCTTTTTGTTTTTAACATCGTTTGAGTGTCTGCCTCGAATGCTTTCCGATTAAAAGCGTGATTTATATCGACTAGTGTCAACCCATCATCTGAATAACGAAATCACTGCTAACCTCGTTCACAAGTGTTTCAAATCTAATCTGATAACATTATCACATACTCAAACGATTTAAATTGTAAAGCTAGTCAAAGAACCGAGTCACAGCCGAGAGAGAGAACACCCTGTGAACACGATTGAAGAAATAAAAATAAATAAATAAACTCACTTGAAATTGAAGTCACAAACCACAAACCGCGGCCTTGAAACTCAAATCTTCTTCATCTCAGTCCTGTATTAAAGACCCTGATTAGACACAGCCACCCAAGACGGGGCTTGAGCTCGTTCCCTTCCCGGACTTTCCCTCTCCCCCATCTCGAACATCTACTTTCTAGACAACTGATTGCCGGAATTAAATTATAAATTTCAAAAGGTACTGATTGTAAGGAGTGGGCGTATCCCAGGGGAAGGGAACAGGGCGAAGCAAGGGGAAGAAACGCGGGGAATTAGGAAAATAACGGGAATGTGTACAGTAAAAAGCCAAACTTCTCTACGAAACTATCAATTTGTCCGTTTTGTCTCGAGTATGCGCGGAATAGATTTTTGTCCCGAAATTCTTTTCATTTGTTTGTTCTCACAGAACAAATCCAGACTGAATTTTAAAAAAACGAGCCTCCTGACGATAAATCAAATAAAAACAAACGTTAGGTCTGCCTTAAAATAGATTTTTTTTCCACATAACTGCAAAATACAATTTGCTATTCACCTGTAAATAAAATTTAGGACATTTTTTTACAAATGAAAAAAAAAGTGTGACGAATGTCCAAGTTCTTCCTAATACTGCCTCGAAAATAATAATAATAATATTAATAAAAATTAAAAATTTAAATTCATTTCGTGAATGAAGGGGCTTTTACAAAATATCTAAAAAAAATAAAAATAAAATGGATCGATCGAGAGGGGTGTTCGGGGGGCGGTTGGGTGTGTGGGATATTCGTGGCGGCGCATGCGTTTGTGTGGAAGTAATTTCAAATTCGTCTACAAGAAAATTAACTTTGTATCGTCCGCGACTTCCCTTTCGTCGTCATCGGAACGATATAACGGGCAATTCGACTTCTCATATTGGACCGTTTGCTGATTTGTCTTCGGGACTATTACTTCCTATTTCCTTGTTACTGAAAAAAAGAACAAAACGTTTCCACGGTTAATTGATGCAGAAGAGGATACAAGATAAGCCCCCGGGTTATTTAAATCAGTTTGATGCCCTCCTTAAGAGTTCCTTCCTTAAGCCTTACCTGGTTTGAGTTGGTTCATTTGGCACTGCTTGGACGTTTCCTTTAAATAATTGATAACTATCTCCACTATTGAATTCCCTCTCACTATTTGTCATAAGGCCTTGAGACGAATGAAACCTTAAAACAATAAAAACAATAAATTAGGCCGAGAAGGCGGACGTGTTGACGAAAACAAGGACGATTCCCAAGGATGGTTACCTGGAATTGCCATCTACCCCCGTCTCATTTTCATTTACTTTAACTAAACTATTTACATTTTCCACAACATCGGGTTTTTCTAAGCAATTGACTTGGATCTCCTCAGATTCCGAGTCTTTAGGTTCCTTTTTTTCCTCCCCCTTCGTCTCTCCTAATTCCTGGGCCTTCTCTTCTTTTTGTTCTGTACTCTCAAGCTCAGATTTCGTTTTGGTTTTATCTTCGCCTGTGTCCTTATTGGTGGCGGCAGTCGCCTCGTTGGAGGCACCTTCTCCTGAACAACTTTGGCTGTCTGAATTTAAAGAGCATTTATCGGCGGCTTTTGTGATGATTTCTAAATCCGTGTACTCGATCGATTTCGGATTGTTTTCAATAACCTCAGGCTTCTCCATTTCCCCCTCTTCCTCCTCCTCTCCCTTCTTCGAAAACATTTCATCAACTTTGACGTTGTTCTCGCTCGGAGTCAAATCCAATGTTATCGTTGTGTCGGCTTCACAGGAAGCCGACGTTACTATCGTCGTGTTGATGTCTGGATTCAGATTCAGACCGAAATTGGCAACGAACGAAGCTGATTCGAAGTTTGCCCAACCCAAGTCGGGGCTCGTCATGACGTTTGTCGTCGACGATTCCCAAGGATTTAAGCTTTCTGCCGGTGGGACTGCGATATCGGTTTCGCCAGGCCAAGCTGAAACGAGAAACCAAATTCAAATCACGTGATTCAAGAGAAATTCGAATCTGTCGACTTTCGGGGGCGAGCTCACTTACATGAAAGCATGTTGAAGTCCAACTGTGAATCACCTTTTGGATGGTTTTCGTCGTCTTCTTCCTCCTCCGAACTGCTGTTTTCCAAAACTTCCCAATCTCTGAAATTAAACAAATGGCAATGACTCGTGAGAGTCCTTTCAAACAAATAAACGAGCAAAAAGGATTTGACTATTTCAATGACATTCACTTTTCAGCATTTTCCTTTGTCTTCGATGAAGGTCCGTTCTCATTCCACACATCCCCGTTATAATCATCTAAAGTTTGGAATTTCTGAGCACAAACTTTTTCAAAAAATTCGGCTTGTTCATCGGCATTCTCCTCGTTCACGGTGAAGTTAACTTTCTGGAAATTCGGACTCGCCGGCGTGCTGATGACCAAATAAAGAAACAATTCATTCCAATTATTTTCGTACTATAATACAGAGAAAAAAGGTTGCCATCGATCATATAATTTTATCGAACTTACTTCAGTATGTCTTCGTCATCGTTAAACTGATCTTCCTGAAACGAGCCGAATTCTCCGGCGAATGCAGGAGCCAAAGCCTGTAATTGGTAGTAGTGCGTGTACAACTAAAAATAACGAATGCGACAAAGTTGCCAAAATAAATCGATGACATTTACAACGTAGAGTGAAAATCAAAGAAACTCTTTAACATCACTATACCACTGATGAAGAAGTTGAAGGAACAAGAACTTTCGGTACCGGAAATCACCGGGACCAAGAAACTTTTGTCGCATCAATTGGAGTGTAACAACAGTTTGATCATAAAACATAATTTCCTTGATCGAACCACTTGATTGAATTCAACCGTAGTCATAACTTTAGAACCTGGTTAGCGACAAAAATTCCTGGGATACCCGATTTGTACCTTTATATATTACGGTAAAAGTGATAAATCGGACGGTTATATATACAGGATCGACCATTTTAATCTCTCCAGTCGAACTTTTCGGAAACTATGGCAGTTAACGAAAGATTTTTTGACCAAATTCCTTGGTTCCAAAGAGAAAAGATTGAAATAACCTTGTTTGACCTTGAACGGTGCAACTTTGTCATGTCTTATTCGCCTTATATTAAATTTCGCATTAAGAATGGGAAAAACTATCAACCAGACGGTAAATATGATAAATACTCAGTGAACTGTCGAATTTACCAAGATTACTTGGTGATCACTAATAATCGCCGAGTGTTTTATATATATAACCGCCCGAATTATCACTTTCACCGCAACATATGAATCCTAAACGTTACTCTAAACTATCGATTTGATCAGATACTATCTAGCAAAGCGATTCACCGAGTAAATATACTCTCTGCTCAAGTCCAAATTTATAATCATTTCAAATCTTATCAATAAAGATTGACAAGGGGAGGAACCTGAAATAAATAGTCCACAGTACCTCTTGCGCGTAATCTCCGAAAGAACCGTCTTTTCCCTCGCCGTCACCTTTATCGTTAAACGACGAATGACCTCCATCCTGAAATAAGATAACCCAACTCAGTACAAAACAAATTTCACTCAAAATAAAAGTAAAAAAATAAATAAATAAATAAATAACACAAAGGCCTCACCACGAAAACAGTGTGGGTTTCGTGTATTTTGGACAATTTGGTGTTAACGAAATTCTCCCATTTGGTCAATGTTTCGCTATCGACAGTTTCTTTCATCAAGGCACTAAAGGAATGTGTTTCAGCACGCACAACAATATTAGTCGCGATTTCTATCAAATGACCCATATAACCCCTTCTAGGACGTTTATGCTCAGTCCTACAATGAAATTAAAATTAATTTCTCAAAATTTTCCACTAGTCACCACACCTCTTCGAATACTCACTGTTGAGTTTCGTTATCCTGCCAAGCATCCAATATTCGTTGAATTAAATGGCAATCGGATAAAATCTGAAAAAGAGAGGGAAAAAAGTTAAATTCAAGACTTTCCAAAAGATATTTCAGTAAACAGACAAATTTGACGTTAAAACTCACGTGAGCAATTAAACAGTTTTTTTCTTCGTCGCCGCCCTCAGAGGCGCTAAACCCACTTAAAGCAAATCCCAAGAACTTCTGAACTTGAGTATGTAAAAAATTATTCCACGTGTATTTAAAAAATAAATCAAGTAAAACATTAACAGTATTCAATCGAACTAGCTCTTTGTTTATTTCTTCTTTAGAGGTTGACACTAAAACTGATAACAATTTGGCCACTTCGATGCGAGTATTGCCCAGGGGCGGCTCAAGTACGGTTATTGTTGTCTTCACAGCGGGTTTCTGACAAAAAACAAACCAGAACTTCAATCATATCTTACGACAACCAAATCTATACACAATTAATATAATATACACTTAAACTAGTATAAATAAAACCATCTGGTTGGTTTTGGTAGTAAAAGTGGGTTCTGGGTCCAAAAGTACCCAGAAAAAAGTTTGACATTCACACTACAAAAAGGACATCTACAAGTCCATGGCACCATGAAGGCAGTGAGACTTCCATGTCGGAAAATTTCCTAATTAGTAGACTAAACTTACCACAGGAGGATTTAATAAGATATCGTGAAAGTCTTTCAGTCGAGGCAAAATGGCTTTGGTAGTGCTTGAAACTACTCTCATATGATCCGTACTATATTGATTGGCTTCCTCATAGAGATGTAAATCAACATCATTGCAACTAAAAAGAAAATATCACCTTAAGACCAATCTTGTGCTCTTAAATGTCAAAAGGAAAATTCCATTTTCATTCTTATTAAAAAAGAATGGCTTCAATTAACCATTTCCACTCAACTCACATGTTTTCTAACAAAGTTAAAAGGACGGATATGCCTCCGACGATACTAGTTTCGCACTTTGGTTCCTTCAGTATGTGATCCAGTAATAGATTCACTACTTCCGGTCTGCAATCAAATCATTTTAATTGTTACTTAAAAATAGCTAATTTATTTTCAAACCTTGAAAAATTTAGTAGACAGCGACGCAACTTACGATTCGATTTTGTCTAAAATTTTATTTGGCTGTGAAGCGTTGATTTTGTTCATCCTTGAGGTTCTTATAACATCACACAACAACTGAGCAGCGTTGTAATGAATATCAGACTCATGTGAAGGATCTAATAAAGCGACGACACTCTCCGTTAACTTTTTCTCATCCATCCACTGTGAAAATACAACAAATTGTTAAATGGAAGGCAACCTTCATAAGAAAAACAAACAGAGAAATGAAAGAAGAACAAAACTTACATTTAATAAATTTTCATTCATGTCAGAGCCCTCCACTTTTGTTATAAGTTTAAAAATGAGATCCATAATAGCTGATGTTCCTAAGTGTTTGAGCAACAAACTAATTGAATCTTCTTTCAATTTAAGAAATTCTAAAACCTTTAAGCAAGTGAACTGGTAGGAATACCAATTCTGTGTAAGGAAAAAAAACCGTTATTAGAGAGGGAATAACAATATTTTGCACTTTTTCAACTAATGAGTAAATTCTCCAACAAAATTGATGCAAACAAAACGTGAAAATAATCTTATCATTTGTTCAGAATCTCATTACTCCACTCATTAAATTATTTTATTTCTTCCTGTTGACCCATATCACAAATTATTTTAAGCAAGTAGCCTCTCAGCTAATTTCCCGCAAATCACAACTAGTGCCTTTAGAAATCACTTTAACACTCTATCTCATAAATCAGATCAAAGAAAATACACCCCTATACATATTTGGGTCTGAACAATCATTATCCCCTCATTGGAACTAATAAACACCATCACACTAAAAAATGATATTGTCAAAAGTGAGTCTAAAATTGCTTTGGAGCTCTGTCCCCCAAGCTAAAATCTTTGTCTTTTTCATTTTGATTAGTTTCAATGTAACATCCAGCTCCAGTTGAGCTGAGAATAATGGCTCTTGCTCTAGAGATACCATTAAACATCCATAGAAATAATTGAAAAAAAAATGTAAAATTACCTGCTCACTGTTCCTAGTAATTAATACACTGAGAGTTTTGCTAAAGAATGAAGCTAGGAGAGGGTTAAGAGGTGCATCACCATCAAGAAATGAATATAGTTTTCTTAAAAGAGCCTCATTCATGGCTAGACTTTCAATAAGCTGAGGAACTTCACTTGTAAGTAACTCACATGCAATGTTCGAATACTTGTACTTAACAGTATCATCTTCATTGCCAGAAGGTTCCTCTGTTGTTAAACTTATTAATTTTTCAAGAACATCAGTTCTGACTAAACTGAAAAAAAAATGTATAACTTAATTAAAATAAAATAAGTAAATCACAGACAAATTGATGTAATGTTGTTGAATTTGTAATTGATGGCACAGCCAAAGCATGCAACAGCTTGTGATTTGAACATAGAGCTTTATTAAATACAACATTTTGGATCATTACTTAAGACATTAACAAACATAAAAAACTTTCAGTTAACTAACAGTAATATCATAAGTTTTAAATGAATTGTTCTTTCAAAAAGAAATTTTTTGGTAATTTTTATGACAGAAATAAATAATCTTTAACCAATACACTTACTAGTCTATAAGACGTTTATTTTGGTACTTGCACTCTTGCAAGACTTCTTCTGCATCCATAATTTCTTGCAAGGTCACACCCTAAAAACAAGAAATTAAACTGTACTTGTATTCAATCATAATAAATAAGTGCCAACAATAAAAATTAATGGATGAAAATACCTACATTTTTACTCAAAAGGGATTCCAAGTATATTGATGAAACAGGAGTAGTATTCCAATACATAATGGACTGACATTAAGGTGTTTCCCAAAATACAAAGGATTACCTATTAAAAAACATTTAAAAAGATTAGAATAATAAAAATAATATAAAATAACTTGGGGTTTGAAAATAATTATTAAAGCAAATAGATTGAGTGGAGACAGTTGAACATGACTAATTTTAGTCAAAAAAATTATCGCTTACGTTTGATACACGAACATACGATATTTCATCAAGCGAAGCAGAACTTAGCAGCAGAAAAATCCCAGATCGGTCAAATCTCATCCCATGACAATCACCATAGGAAATGACCTTGAGGGTTTTTAAAAAAAAATTTTGCAACTCTTGCAAAGTTTTTCGTAAAGAAATAATCTGATGTGATTTTCACTTATAATAATACGGGGCAAATAAACAGTACCGCTATTATAAGGTAACTAAATATGATTGATAGAGACATTTAAATTTAAAATTACCGTCTGTATGTGTCCAAGAACGGCGGAAAATCAAAACAGGTTTTTATTCGGTCAACGATTACAAGTAACTCATTACAACTCAACGCGCGATATGCGAACATAAGTGAAACTCGATAGTTAATACACGGTGTACAAAATAAAACAGTCAAAAGTTATCAAATACTTGACGAGAAATTTCACTAATAAACTATAAAAACG
Organism: Columbicola columbae; assembly: GCA_016920875.1. Lineage (NCBI taxonomy): Eukaryota > Metazoa > Arthropoda > Insecta > Psocodea > Philopteridae > Columbicola > Columbicola columbae. Next base: position 787,271 of record JADMLL010000012.1, read on the forward strand.
CGTTAAATGGCGTTGTACCACAAGATGGTGGACGATAGAAATTTCCCTGTTCTGATTATTCAAAAAGCAACAGCATGCGTGTTTAGCTTACGAGAAGATTCACACCATTGTATGGAGGGGATAAATGTCGCAGGTTCATCGCACTTTAGATAAAAGACAGTTTTTAGCACCGGATGATCTTAAATTTTCTTTATAAAAAATGGCTGGGAACTTTTCCAAAGAAGATGAAAACTCAAAGTTGTCACAACTCGGACTTCGACTTGTAATCAGTACGGTCATTCATCCAGTAGAATATGCTAAATTTTTAATACAGGTTAGTCGTTTACGAGATTCGTTTATCTTATGAGATCCTCACCTGATCAGGTTAGGATTCCGATTTTTAACGGAATTTCATTTATTTTTGCTTCAGATTGGCCATGAACCTATACCTCCACATCCTATGACAAATATTTTCGGTAAACCGGTACTGGCTTTACCAAATATTTTTCAATACAGTGAGTATTTTTAGTGACCTTTGTTGCTGTAAAAAAAATTACTTGAATGAATTTTTAGAATAAATTGAACTCTTAGTACTTATTAGTGAAATTGTTGGAGCTCATGGTATTTTAGATTATTAATAGAGTTAGCTGAATTTTGTTTTGAATTTATTTATGCTGGATTAGTTATTCTGTATGATTTAATAAAGTATCTTCCATCCATGATCGGAAGTACCTAGATTTATCCAAACTATTAAGCTACTTATTTAAAAAAAAAATTTTTATTTTGTTTTTAGTTGGTTATATTAAAGCTGTTGATGGTACAGCTGGATGTTTCAGGGGTCTTAGTGCGAAATTATGTGCCAATATTGTGAGTGGTGCAGCTTATGACACTGTTAAAGAGAGTATTCATTTTGAAAGTGATTTTAAATCTCTTGTTGATGAAGAGGATTTAGATCCACATGTGGAGAGGTAGCCAAGAGTGTTAAGACTATTATTACTAATTAAGATAACTTAATTTTTTGTTATTAACACCTTCAATTCTTATAGGAGACAAAAATTTGTTAAGAATTTCATCAAAGATGTAGCAGGATATACAGCTGCTGTGATTACAAGTCATCCATTTCAAGTTGTTGCTGCCAGAATGATGGCTCAGTTTGTTGGAGGTGAAACAAAATACAGGTGAATGTCTAAGGTTGTCTTTAAATTACTGGGTAATTCAAATGGATTTTCTTTTATCTTTAGCCTTTGATAAAATCATTTGGAACTATATATGCTGTACATAGAAGGCAATAATAACTGGAGTGTCTTTTCAAACTAATTTGTCAAATTTAAAGTAATTTAGACCTTATGAAACTAACCCTGACCATGATCTTGTTTTGAAATTATTTCAGTACTTTTATAAGCTCTGTAAGAGAAATTTATAATCAAAATGGAATAGCTGGTTTCTTCTCGGGTTTAATACCCAGGCTCATCGGTGATTTATTAACTGTCTGTATTACTACAAGTTGTACCTACATAATTCATGTTTATTTTACTGATGATAAAGAAATTCAAAATTTTTGCGGTGCCATCGTAGGGGTGAGTGATGTTTCAATTTTCTGGTTGATTGCCAGAACTCCTGTTTTAAAATATCACACATGAAAAATAATCCCTATGTTATGTATGATTCTTTTCTTTTTTCAGTTTTTTGCTACGCCATTCACTTATCCATTTCATGTAGTGTCAAATTGCATGATTGTTAACAGTTCAGGGTATGTATGAGTCAAATTTTTTATGGATTATTTATGTTTTTCAGATTTTTTATTTTATAAATTTGTGGATTTGGGCGTAAAATATTTTTTTAAGTACCGGAACCCGTGCCAGTAGGAGTGGAAACATATTTCGTCATAGGCGCGGTTCGTGCCCACAGCTTCACATATTCATAGCTTTTGGGGTGAATAACAATAATTGTTTTGTGTTTTGCGTATTTTAATGGAAATAAGAATAGAGTTAAAAAAAGATCACCAAACAAGGGGTGCAAAATTATCGCCTAATTGTCTAGTTTTCTCACTCACTGTTACTTAGTCCTACTCTACTAGTTGGTCTATAAGAAAACTTAAAAATTACCGTAGGAATGACGAAATCAACTAAAAAAACCGAAACGCCATATATTGGTCATTATTCTTATATGCGCTTATCCTTACATTCAGTTTTGAACAATTGCTCTAAAACCGCACAGAGAAAATACCATATATCCTGGCCGATAACTCCTACCTTGCACCGGAGCAGGCTTCCAATCGTCTTTCTCGGATCGAGGATGTCACAAGACCGACTTTCTGAGAACTCAAAAACCAATCAAAAACTTATTTCTAAAGATAGCATAACTCACAGAAACCTATACATTCGCCTAATTCTCTTGACCGTCTCGCCGCTCCGACGGCTCCAAGGGATGCAGGGTTTCCACAAATCGCTCTTGTCTTCGAATTTATTCGAACATGGTCTGAAACCTTTGAACGCTATCAGCATGGGTTAAATTAAAACCTAGGAAGGTTTATATTTGAGTATACTAAACAAAATTAGTTAAGCGAGACTACTCTGTATCTAATATGAGTGTATTAATTTTATTTTATTTCTTTTCTTTATAGATTAAAAGCTGGATCTCCTCCACAAATGCCTTTATACAAATCCTGGCTTAGTTGCTGGAAACATCTTGAAAGCACAAAACAGATCAAAAGGGGATCTTCACTTTTCTGGAGGACATATCCTATTGTTTAAAGAACACAAATCGAATAGGCATTGAAAGTAAAAGGCAAAAAAAAGATCCCAAAATGTCAACTTCTAAATTTTGGAAGTGTAAAGTCTCAAATTATTTTTTCCTTAATAGGTTGATGAATGTTTTTCTGTTGTGTGAGTTGGAATATGAATACTTTTGTAATAGAATCATAGAATCTGTCCTATGTTATTTTTATGCGTGAAAATCGATTCGGACCGAATGATTGAGATAAACAGGCGAGAATTATTCCAAAGAACAATCTTGTTTGCTTTTTGGCCTCTTACTAAACCAAAGAAAGTTGCTAGTGAAGGGGAATTTCTAACGCATAAATGAATTATGTCAAAGATTTAAAAATTTGTGTGAGATTAAGTATAGCTAGACTTTTCCTCTATGTTGATTGGAGATTACAAAGAAGTAATTTGGCAAATGAAAATCTCGCAAAGTCTTCACCTCACGTGTACCTTTTATAGCAATACCTATTTAAGAAGGATTTTACAAAGTGTTTGTGATTTAGATAGCATAAATTGATTATAAGACTTGTGAAAATTGTATGATTATAGCCTTCGATGGTTAACCGAAGGTTGGAACTGTTTTCAAATTCAGGCGAAAATGACTAAAAGCCTTAGAAAAATGGCCGCCAGAATCCTTGTTCACGTTTATCTAAACGCATTTTTATGTAGTAATAATGACTTCCTTTTTTTATTAATTAACTGTAGCTTACTCTTCTTTTTATAGGAGTAAATGTTTTTTTTTAATTTGTCTTTGGTTTATTGTTATTGTTAGTTCCTGGTCTTCTTAATTAAAACAATGACTTTTGTTTGAATTTTTAAAGTTATCGAAATGATCGTCGTTCCCTTTTACAGTTTGTTAAATCTTTTACTTTCAATTTGGTTCAAAAATTTTGCTTCAAATTTACAATAGTTGCAGAATTTTTTTCAAAAATCAGTGGTGGTTTTAATCCCGTTTTTCACCCTTATTTTTTGGGTATAACAGGATGCGGGAGAACGAGGATTCGAACTCACGATCATTTGCGTCTAACTCAGGAACTTTACACTGCTCCTCCCTCATTTTTTTCGAAAATTGAGTTTTAATTTCACTATTGCTTTTAAGTGTATTTGTAATACTCACTTAGTTCCTTAGTCCTTCTTATACCTTGCGGTGGCGAGGTTAAAAGACTTCTCCACTTCTGACGGTTCCGGGCTAGGCCACAGGCGTCTTTCGATTAACAGAGCTTAGTTTGCCCCAGTTCGGTGTCCTTATAATCCGTTCGGATTTGTTTCCTTTGTAACTTTTTATTGATCTAGTCTTCGGCCAAGGTGGGAATCGGCCATCCTGTCCTACCCCTGTTGGTGAGGTTGCCACCGCGTCCGTGCCCGCAGAAGAGTACTTTCGATTGCTTGTTGGTCTGGCATCCCTAGTGCCTGAGACGGATGCCTGGAAATGGTTCCCAGCAGGGCTCTGTCGTTGTCGTGCAACGTTGCCACCCCCTGAGGCAATGACCCGCCTTCTGACATTTACACAGTTCACTACAGTTACAGACTTGAGTCTGTGTGACTCAGGCTGATGGACGTATTTGTAATATGTTCCTGAATTATCCGATTTGCTTGTTTGAAAAAACAAGTGTGTAGTGTACAAGAGTAATCAAATTGTGAGCCAAATCACTAGAAATTAAGATAGGGATGGTGCAGGCTTGACAGTTTTACCCAGTTGGGGTAAAAACCCGCAATCGTTGATACGGTAGCCAAGCGCGTTAACCACTTGCCCACCGGCTTCTCCATTACCAAATAGCCAGGCCTACCATTTCAAATAGCTAAAACCTTCTACGCAGCCTGGGATGCAATACACAGGCTCAATTGTGTGTAAGAAAAGTGTTAAAATTAGTTAAATGTTAGTGTTTATTTAACCACACTCCGTTTGCTACTCCAAATGCAAACATCTACAAATACGTATTACATTACTCCATTTCTTTATACTTAATTTCTCTTGTATAATGTATGTTTGTAAATAATATTGCTAGCTAAACACTAAATTACTTTTATAAATTTGACTAGGAGAAAGCGGGAAATGTTCTTTTGGCTCCTGATTCATGAGGCATGAATTTGATTGGAGGGTTTCGTTCGTAATTGTTTCTGAGAAGCTCACATTTGAACGGTCTCATAACCCTGAAATCAAAACGGTAACAAAAATGGAAAACACAAAATTTTGATTTAAATTATCGTCGGAGTAATAAAACTGAAAATTTTTGGTTAAAATGACTACGAGGCACGGAAGTCCTTATCAGTTCCTATCATTGTCTCAGGTATATGAGTGTGGACCTTTTGATTAACCCAACATGGGTACGATGACATACTTATTCATTTCATGTTGGCGCAGCATGTCCACGGGATCCCTGAAAGGATTGTCCCAAATTGTTGGCCTTTTATTGTGCTCCCCAAAGAAATCACACTGACATCCAGTTGGTATTTTCTTAAAAGGAGGTTTCTCTCCTCTTCTCATAATTTCTTCAACTAAATCTTTAGGAGGTGTTTCTTCTTCCTCTTCTTTTTTTTCTTTCTTCGTTTTGCAAGGGTCACATATCATGTATCTGGTTTTCCTCAAGGGTAGGCAAGCCGTATCATCCGGTTCTATTTCTTCTTCAGAATCCGAAATTTCTTCGTCCGGATACAATAACCCAGCGTCTGCTAACTTCCTTACGTATTCCAGTTCCAAAAAATCGGGCCGGTAAAAAATTCCTTGGCCTGTAAATAAAATGGTGGAAGTTGGCTTTTAAAAAAAAATTAATTTGGAGGAGAAAGTACAAGATTTTGTGAAAACTGGAGACAAACCTTTTCTACTTGTTTGAGGAATATTCACGGTATATTTATCTTTTAGTTTGTAAGTAAGAGAAGCCCCGATTTGTGGTTTGTCCACCCAAAACCCTTTATTTCGATTTAATGCTCTTTCCAGTTCATGACTCCCCTTTGTCACCGAAAATCTGAAAAAAATTCATTTATTTCTCTCGAGAGTTGAGCCTAGTCTGTCCGTAGGTAGCATAGCATACCTTTTTTTTTCGCATTCGATATTGTCTGAATCCATCTTTGATTCACCGGATCTGTTAGATTCTGGAAAATATTAACCTAGACATTAGAATCTTTAAAACTATTGTAATTACAAACACTAGACTTTGTTGTTAAGATTTTTAAATAAAACGAAACTGCCTGGCTTTTCCTAAAATATTTATACAGTAGAATTTGGGGCATTGACAATATTTACAGTCATTTGATTTTTGCGGAAAATTTGAACGTGAGTCACCGGTCAATTGACTTGTCGTATGATTTGACTTGTAGGTGATAAAATGCTCTCGAGAACCGATCTACACCGAGAATCTATAAAAAACAAATAGTGACCATTTTCATAGACAAGCGTACCATGACGTCAGTTCCCCAGCTGCCGAGAATTTGCAAGACAGTGTGTAATATTTATAAAAAGAAAGTTTCCAGTATTTTTGCAGCTGAGCGTGGTCTTGGAACCGCAACTTGTTACACTGTTATATAGTTTAGAAACGATTATGACACGGCTCCTGACGAAGAGAAAATTTTGAACACACGTACACGTCTCATGCCACGATCTGCAAGCTATTGGCAAAACACCCCAGAGTGAAGTGGATGAATCTCCCGGATCACCAACTGGAGTACCTCGTAATTTATGAGCTCTCAAAACCATTAAGCAGACTCCTCGACCAAGGTCAGATTTAGGGTATGTGATGGTAACCAGATGATTTCTCACGAACCTTACACCTGAAACCCATAAGCTGGGAAGACAATAGTAGGGCATCAAATCAAACCCAAATGTCAAACGGGGTAGAGGCTCAAACTAAACGGAACAAGAAACCCAGATGGGGGCTCATACAAATGGACCCTGGGTGATATGAATCATTAGACCAGAAGTCGTCACGGTGGGAGCAATCGGAGCGAAGAATAGTATAGTAAAAAGAGTGTAGTACACAGAGTGAGACAAACGCAAGGTTGGTAATAGCAGATACCATTCATTCATTCGACGGCATCGTATCCTGGGATCCTTCCTCTTCTACGTCACTGTTGTGTCAAAAACCTATCCTTGCATAACGCACCGTAGTATTTGCATTAATCGCCAAAAATGAGAACGAAGAAGAGCTTATCGAAATGTCGCAACACAGGGAACTGATTCCCAAAAAATAAAAGAATAGACTTGGCCTGTAAGATCAGACATGTATAACGCATTTGATGAAAAACCATGGAAGGTGAAATTATGACAGAATGTTGTAATTAAGAATAATATGGAAGTAATATAAGTTAAACACACTGTACTTCGTATTACCATTAATAATAATCTTTTACTTGTAATAAGAATTACAAGTAAATTAGACGAGCGGTGGGAGTATGTAAGGCAAGAGCAAAAGGCAGGTAAAGAAACCGACACATACAGGAAAGGAAGCCCAAGTAAAACTTGATTTCCATTCATTTTCACGGCATAACTAGTCAAAAAGTAATTAATGACTCAAGTAACATGTTACAACCCACTCACCCTTATTTTGTTTCAAATATAAGCCCACAGTTTTCTGAGTTAGTCGAGGTTTTGAAACCAAATCAAAACATTCATCTTCCACATAGCTTGGTTTCATTTCGGTCAAAATATATTTATCAGGATGTTTTTCTTGATCTTCTATTTTGTGGTACATTTCCTTTTCTCTCTTTTATTCCCTTCTCAAAAAACAGAAACTCCATAAAAATTTTTATTCCACCAAAAATCGTCTCCTTGTTTGTTTTTTCAAAACTCGAAACTTTTCCCGTAAAAATCGACTAATCGTTAGCAATTATCGATTAATCGGATCAATTAGAGTGACTGAAACTATCAAAGTTTAGGGTGATGCGAAATCCGGCGTAGGAACCAGATGACCAGACAATTTATAACAAAATCATTATCACGTAGACGGCTTTTCACAAGTTTTTTTCCTTAGAATAGGCTTATTCTTGAGCTAGATGGAATAAACACGTGGGGTCTTATACAAATAAGAAACATAAAAGATTTCTAGGCAAGAAATTTTGTTTTAAGTTAGCTAAAGAGTTTCAACTTGAAAAAGACAAAACGTCGAAATCAACACGAAAATATGCCAAACAAAACTAATAGTGCTTAGTTTAAATTTTAAAAATATCAGGTCCTTGAATAAGTTCTCGCCGTTATTTTTTTAAAAAAATAAAAACTTTATTCAAATTGTACGGAACAAAACCATTTCATTCAAAGCTTTTTTTAAAATCCCTTATGAAAGTTAGTAGGAAATGGGGTGAGGGGTTAGCTGGGGAGCGGACCAATGTCCAGGCCCCAGGAGTTGGCGGGTGGAAGGTCATTCAAAGTACTGCCCATCTTTAGAGACCATTTTCTCCCATCTTTCTGACAGTGTATGAATTCCACATCGGAAAAACGACATGTCCTTTGAGGTTATCCAAGGATTCATCCATTTGTTTAGAGAATGAGAATGCAGATTAGCTAAGCCGTGTGCCGTCGAACGGAATAGGCAGCTTTATACTGGTTTTGCAGCATGAGCCCGAACACTGTCATGTAGCAAAACCACTTTGTCGTGTCTGTGTTCGTATAGCGGTCGTTCTTCTTTTAGGGCTTGCTTTAAACGCATCAATTGAAGTCGATAGAGATCCGCCGTGATATTTGCATTCTGTTTGAGCACCTCATATAAGCCTACACCCTGCTGATCTCACCAAATACACAGAAGGAGCCTCTAACCATATGTATTTGGTTTTGCGGATGAATTTGATGCATGGCCGGGCTCACCCCACGATTTTCAATCCCTTCTTGACGAACCACACGACCAATGACGCCTCAGAAGACATAAACCACTTGACCCTATAACACGATTCTTTTAGCATCACCTTTATACTCCCTTTCACCTTTCTTCCTCTCTTCTTCCTATTACTTTTTACCCACTTTATTAGTACTATTATTATACTTTCCTCTTTTCTTTTCGTGTCCCTTTTCTCTCCATTCCACTCCATTTCCTCCTATCATTATTTTTATACTTCTACCCTCTCTACTATTTTTCTTCTATATCCTTCTCTTCTTTTTTCCATCATGAGTGACCAAGAATGGAACTCCCTTTGGCCCAGTCTGGACTTTCTTAACCTTACATAACTTGTATGTAGCTTCATCAGGAGTTTTTCTATGAATTGTGAACCATCTTTTACATCATAGATTAATCGAAACAATTCATTAATATTCTCAATGCTATTTCCAGCTGGATAGTATCATTCACTTTGATCAATGGATCAGGGTATCTGATAGTTCTTCCATCTCTTCTCTATCTTATCCCACCCTACAGACTATACCTTCAGTCACATCCTTTTATCCAACTCCTGGAGCTAAGACACTGGTCTGTTCCCTAGTCATTTAGCCTCTTTAAACCTAGACCAATTCTTGATGTCTCACTAACGGATAGGTGAGAGTTGACACGGGGAAAAATCAGGGTTTTGGAAAAGAAGTCAGCCCGGAAAAAGAAAAAAACTTTTAAAATTGTTTTTATTTCTCACAAAATATCGACGTATAATTCTTCCAAATTACTCTAATGCATATCATGTATAATTACTATACACTTCTACACTAATTGTGAAAAGAAAATATTTTTCAAACTCTCAAACACCACAAGAGAAAAGGAATCACAAATAAAAAACCTGATTTTTTAAAAAACCACTTTTCGAATATGAAGAAAATAAAAAGTCAAAACTTTAAACTTATGCCCACGTACTGTATATATTAAAAATAGAAAAGTTTTTTGTCTTCTTTATACTAAATTGCACGAAATAACTAGTTCTCTTCTCTAAAATTGAACAAAAAAATTTTTTTCCTCTCAAAATATTTTTCTTTAAATATAAAATAAAAGTATATATTATAACAAAAAGAGGAAATTTTTAAAATAATCGGAAATAGTTTAGTTTGTATAAAAGGTAATCACAATGACACTGACAATCTTCTAATCAGGTTTGTGTCACTTGGGAGTTGTCTTGTGATTGCCTTGAAGAGTCTCTCACCTGTCCTATCAATCAGTACAATCAAACTGCACAAACAAACAAAATGCTTACAGTATAAATGTAGAAGATGGATCTTGGTGAAGAATTCATTAGGTTTGGTTGATTTCTGGATTGGGGTTCAAAGGAAAAAGAAAATTTTTTAAAGTGGACAGTGAGCGGCCTTACATAATCGACATCCAAAAATCATTTCTTTCTAAAACCAAATAACAATTCTAAAAATTATTTTCATGATATCTTTGGATTTTTTCATATCTTGCGGACACCAGCGTGACAGACCAAATAGAACTGATTAATACATCCTTCCTTCTATGGCACTCAACTAGAACATTATTCATTCAAAATTATGTTACTTTAAACCTCAACTCAATCTCATCTGTTTTGTTCTGTCACTCTAGCTGCCCCCAAGTTTCAGGAAAACTATATTCTTCGCTTGAAAGCTTCCATGGACTTGCTCACTCATTCTCCTCACCACGCATACACTATTCATGTTTGTATAAAATAAAAATTATAAAAAGCACTATACTATAATTAGGCATCGCCGCAAGCAGTTTTTATGCTAAAACTCAACTTGCATTTGAAAGATTATATGCTTTATAAAATGTATAGATTAAAAATTTGACAACTTTTTGGTGGAACAAAAGAGATTTTACAAAAGAAAAATCACCAAGAGTGTTTATTAACTAAAGCTCTGACCAAAGTTAAAGATGAATTTTAATTTTTTGCGGGAGCCAATTAGTAGTTCAAAAGTTCACTTTAATTTTTGAAGGATGAGAAGTATTAAAAACCATTCGCTAATCACATTCACTTTTATGTGATTCTCACAGTCCTTACTCCAAAAACCATGAATGGATTATTTCAATTCTAATTTTTGGTTATGGTTGCCCTTCACACCACATACTTATATTTTTTGTATGTTTTTAACTTGACGTTTTTTGTTTATGTTTATATTTATCCAACGCCCGTTTCATGGTTTCCAACAATAAATATGCAATAAATTATGGTTCTTTTGCAATTTTTAACAACTCAACAAAACGTTTGCTCACAGTCCTCCGATTAAAAAAAATGTCAGACTGGTGTACAGCCGGTCAGCCGTCGTACAGCGTTCATCTAAAGTACTGGTATGTCTTCACACAATTGTATGAGAGTGTATAATTAGCTATTCTACATACAGGACACCACAACGACTTGAAGGTTATCAATCAGGTATAAGAACTGAATGAGTTTGTATAGCAAACTGTTGAGTATTCTGTTATTATACATAACGGTATAGAATGACAACAGAACTGCAGGCGAACGTTAAGTCCAGTGTAGGAGAAAAGCGACATCAATGATTTATATAATCCTTGATATCTGAACTCAAAACAAAGAACAGTGATTGGCTAATTAACCAAATCTGTCCCCAATTAAATGTGTTTAAAAATTTATTCTATCTAGGTGACAACACCAGGCCTTTCCTGACTTGTTGAAATGCTACCATGTTCTCCTTCATCCTCTACAAACTCATTTCGGTCGAAACTAGAAGAGTATTAACCACATTCCGGGAGGCACAGAGAACATCGTAGTCAAGGGTGAATCACACAAATCCTAAAAAGTAAAACATAAAATTGGATTTGTATTCACTGGGAGAGATTTTTCTTAGACATCTCACCACTATTTACATAATATTAATCATATAACATACAGTAAACATTTTTAGAATGATAATGGGTCAGTCAAAGACGGATAAAAAAAGATTTTTCACCAGAAAACTGGGAAAGGAAACCCTAATTTAGGAATTTCTAAAAAACGGGCCAATACTTTGACTTCATTACAAAAAAAACAAATTTGTACAATTAATCAGAATAAATAATATAAATAAATAAATAAAGCATCAAAATGACTAATCTTTAATACCAAAAATGATTTGGCTTGGATTAGGTCGAATTAGTTACAGACATCTTTAGAGTATTTCTACCAGTTAACCTTCATCTGAGGCTATACCTTCATAAAAGGTATTATCATTTTAATTTCTGAGTATTCTTCTGTTGGAGAAAGATACATCACTCGAAAACTCGGATACAAACATTTTTTCTTCTTAAACAAGTTCCTCCAGAGGAGTGTTTCCCAAAGTCTGGTGCGCGTACTTCCAGGGAGTATGCAGAATACCATGCTTAGCTGTGCCTAATGCTACCCTCTCCTGAGTCAAGTCAAGACAATATCATATGATGGTCGATTGTGACACAGTATAAACCGCACAAAAAAATTAATATGATGTATCAAAAGTTTGCGAAACACTTCTCTAGAGGACGAGGGTCCGAACCAGAACTCATAAGAGAAAGCAGGGGACCGCGCAATATGAAAACAGCACTGCTTTGTAAGAAAATCTTCCGAAAACGATAAGAAAACCAAAAATTTAAATGAGGCCGATGACTTTTGACCCAATGAACGGGTAACTTTCTGACCTACTAAGGCATAACTTATGGGAAACAAGTAAATAACTCAAAAAAAAGTATCCAAATAATAATTTCAATTACGGCTATTCGTGACCTAAAAGGCTACGTGAAATTTCCGCTCTCTTGTGACGTCATTGAGATTAAGAGTCATGTGACACCGGGCAAAAATAACAGAACAATTTCGATAAGCTCATTTAGTAGTCTTCTCATCTAAACGTTCCTCTGTTAGTGGGGTCAAATGCTCTCTAATTGCGCGGTTGGCGACTCATCAATTTTTGCTCTTAGTTAAATCAAGTTACACAAGGTTTTGGACTCAAGAATGACCCCGAACAAGAAAAATTTTCTAATTTCATTTTCAACTCAACTGATTAAAACGACTTTAGTAGTACACCAAGACGGTTTTATTTATTTGTACCTTGTCTTAGACGTAAATCTTTTCAAATCAAATCGCCAAAACAACTTATACTAAAATGAAATCAAGTAAAAATCAGATTCTTGTCAAAATAAATTTAAACAATATAAAATATAAAGTCAGAAGCCAATTAGTGTATAAATGCCAAATTAAAGCATGGCGTGACAAACATTAACACGATTACTAAGTATAATAAGAGATTACAAACTTATCTCGAATGCAAATGAATGATTGATGCAGATCTATGGAATGAAAAGGGACCATTAGTTGGAAGGAATGTAACTGAGAGCTGTAACGACTCCCATTGCATACTAATTGATTTCAGAAGTAGAAGGAATCGGTGGTATTACAAAATGGCCGTACTCAACAACGGGAGTCTTGGCATCTTCCTGAGAGGTATCCACTTTGATTGTGATTTTGTTATCCTCTTGATTGATCAAACTGATCTGGGTGGGTTTTGTCGGATCGTATCCTTCGGTGAAATTTTTCGCTAGGTCTCCATTTTGAGGAGACGAGGTGGGTGTAGGTGTCGTCGGGGAGTAGGGAACGTAAATTCGAACTACATCCGGACTGGGAGCGTGGGGTGTTGCACGGGGGGTCGAATGAGTTGAGGATATCCTCAAAGCGTCGCTTCGGCTGGGGAGACCGGCGCCTAGGCTGACTGCTCCCGCACTTCCATCAGATACGTTGCTATGGGTGTCGAGACTGTTGTCCAGAAACTGAGACCTCGTCGCGGTCGAGAACACGGAGAGATCGGCTGTTGAAGTCACGCTCGTGTCGGCTAGAGAACGTTTCGAGCCTCTATGATTGCATTCCAAAGTGAAGCTGCTGTCGTCTAAGCTCGGATCGAAGGAACCTGCAAAACGAATTCTCGGAATAAGCATGGACCAATCGTGAAGAGTGGATGAAGGAAAGTCCATGAAATAATCGGGTCCAAACACTCACCTCAGAGAAATCATATATACAAAGATAAAGCGAGTGACAGCGCCTTTCGTTCTCATAATCATTCCACAAAACAAACCATTCTTCAAAATTAGGGTATAAACATGACATGCGACGTGCTGTATAAGCAAACTTTTCTACCAAAGATCTCCAAAGAGTACAGGATGCTGTAAAATACCTCCTCCGATCAAAGTGAAATTAAACAATTGCAACAGAGCACGCATTACTAGCTCCTCGACATTTTCAAGGCCGTATAAATTTACCCAATCACGTCGTTTTATTCTTTTCTTTTAATAATTTCAGGTCCATCGCGTACCTGATACGAAACACGTTTTCAAATATACGTGACACGAACTCAAAAGACTTTTAACCAGAACTTGACCACTTGCCAGTTGACAAGACTAAAGCGAAACTTCTTTGGCAACAGATAAGAGACGGATGCGGAGAAACAAAATAAAAGACCCACGATCAGGAGGAGGTATTCAAACAGTGTGACTTAACCCATTAGCGCCCAACTTCAAAAATTTATTTATGGACAGTCAATCAATAAGCTTGTCGTAGGTAAAAAAAAATATTTACAAAAATTGATGATCCAGTAAGTGACTTTTACGATTAAGTGAGATTTGCTTAGTATTTGAAACCGAAATAGAAAAATGTAAACATATTTCTTTGCTATACTTTTTATAACAAATATACTAGCAATATAATAGTTCCTGGCAAGGTAATTTTATCTCATATTTTAACCTTTGCGTTATTTCTGGCCACTTTTGAACCCGGCTGCCAAATTCAACGTCTTCTTATCATCTCCTTTATTATGAATATTTACAAATTTCGAATTCATTACATACTTAAGATCGTCTATTTACAAAAATTGGCTCCTTCAAAGCCCAAATATTGACGAAATACGAAATTTTGAGAGGAAAAACAAAGTCCATTAGCCCAAAAAAGAAGTAGAGAAGAAAAGAAAAGTGAAGAGAGAGAGAAGAAAGGAGAAAAAAATAAGAAAAAAGTTATAGAGATAAAAAGAAAAAACGAAACAGTTCCTTCATTCTGTTCCATTTCGGTTTTAATTTTTGTTTTTGATTAGTGCATTTTGTACACCTAAGAAAATTTTTTTGGTTATAAAAACTGCAAAGCCTAGTGGGCAGGCGGCAAGGAGAAACGATATATAATATAAACGGCCCCACAGAAAAACATGTTATTCGACTCACCGATGAGTCGAGCGGTCGTCAACGTGTTAAAATTTGTTCTGTTACTGTTATTTAACATCCAAATATATGTCTTATTAATTTATAAGTATGTTTAGTATTGTATAAATAAAACCACCAAATGAATATCAAACCATTAATCCCGATTTCAGAGCTGGATCTTTTCTTTTCTTTTCATAGACCCGCTCATCCTTTAGGGTCGCGGGGTGAGGGAAGCAATCAAGGACTTCCAACTGGCACGATCCTCCGCTATTGAAGTCAGAGAACCCGGGGTTATCAGGCGGGATTCGGCCAAGGCCTTCACCCCCCTGAGCCACCCCTGCCGCGGACGGCCACGGGGCCGCTTTCCTCCCGAGCACTCCGACAGGACCCGACGAACCAGACGTTCTGGGGGGAGCCTCTGAACGTGCCCAAACCATCGGAGTATGGATCTCTCGATCCGGAGAAGAAGCGGCCCGACCTGAAGCCCCTTGCGAATGGCTGTGTTACGACACCTACCCATCCTCGACACACCGGCCACCGCTCGGAGCTGGATCCTATTTTTAATAAAAATTGGGTTCGAAAATCACGCAAAGGTTAAGCAAAATTTGTGACTTGAGAAAAAAAATTTCAGTGTCCTATAAATATGACGCTGGTCCATAAGTTGAGCCTGTAGAAACAGAATCATAATGACAACATAATTATAGAAAAAATAAATTATGCTTCATATTATAAGGTGGCGACAGAATTAAGAAGGGAAAAAATGAAAACCCCAAACGGCTAAATCTACAAAAGGATTTATTGAGTATAGTTCGTATAAAACAAATTCTGAGAATAATAGAAAATGAATAAATAAATAAAATAACTCATACCAAAGCAAATTATTTAAAATAAAAGAACAAACAAAACCATTGGTCTGACACCTAGGCAATTTGAAAAGGGAACGAAAATTCCCAACAGGAAAGTATATAAATAAATAAATGAAACCACGAGTTAACGGAGAAGAGCTTTTTACAATGAATTTTGTGGCAAGGAAGATGGTGAAAACACTATCAAATGACGTCAAATCGAGAATCCTGCATCCGGAAATGTTTGAAATAACTTTCCTTCTCCGATAACGAGAAGGCACGACCGCCTTCACTGTCATCCTCCAAGATACTGTAACAATCTAGACAGGACGACAATACTGAGAGACAACTATCAGTCCGTTGAAATGAAGGGTTTGGCGAAGTATTTTTGTACAAGATCGGCCTCCCAGTTGCCAATTTTTTTCCTACTAATACAATTGATAACTACAAACTAATATGGCGTAAACAATGAGGTCAGAATGCATGCAAACATGCAAAAGGTGAAAGCTAAAACAAAAGCTGTATAGAAATTAGCTTCTGTCTATGGGCTTTCAATGGACAATACTGTACATATCGAATTTTGCCAAGTCTAACACTTGGATGATTAAATGCCGACATGCAATTACAACAGATCAGCACAAAAGTAAATGCAATATTTTCACTTAGACGGTCTTCGTTAAAACACTAACAACAAAACACTCCATTGTTTCAATGTTTCAAGGACAAGGAAGATATTTAAACCTGAGAAACCTCGTTTTTACATTTTGTGAAGTGAATTTTATACAACTAAGGTGACTATATCTTTTGATAAGCCTCTAAATAAATATTTCATTGATTAATAGCTCACGGATGATAATCTATTAACTTCTGACAGATCTGACCTCTCTGATTCATTATAACCAGATCTTATGTCACTTTTATCTAAGCTAAGTTCGAGATTCGATTTTTTAAATAATCTTCCCCACTCCTCTCCTCCACTCCCCTATAGATAAAGAGACCTGCCTATGGGCTTCCTCTACACTGCTTAGATGATGCGTAGGTGCGGAGTTCTGGGTGAGTAACTTAAATCACAAAATCTTAAACCCTTTCTACGTCCTTCAATGATTAGAGACAAATCCAAGACTCATCAAAAGAAAAAGAAAATCGTTCTCTTTCAAAAGGAAATAATTTCCATATTTTAATATAAATAAAATAAAAAAATGGAGACAGAAAAAGATATTTAATATTACAAGGAAACAGAATTTCATGCGAGAACATAAACATGTATTATTAGGGAGGTAATTACTAACTCAAAAACTTTGATTTGTACTTTTAAAAAAAAGCATAAAAGAACAGTGACGGAATAAGATTATTTCTGGAGTCTGTAGATCAAAAGGAAATCCCCATTATAAGTGGGTTACCAATATGCAACTATAATCGCTGTTGTCTGCTATTAACTTACCCCCTAGACCTAAGCCGTCGCCGACGGACAACCTCGAATGCCTGTTGCTGACATTCTCGTTGGAATTCATCAGTGCGTTCTCGATGGCCGTGTCTCTCCTCATTATGACCGTGTCCTTGGTCATCTTTTCCTCTTGACTGAACTCCATCTTTCTCCTACCGATTTTCAGATCTATCGTCGGCTCGACGAAAACTCCGAAGGGTTTCTTCGGGAGTTCGTGCGGGAGAGGAGGCCCAGCGTAATCTAATTTCGCCTTTCTCAGTTCTTCCGACGAACGCTGCAGGGTTTCCATCGTCGTGTCGTCGTCGAAGCCGAAGTCTTTTTCCAAACGTATCTACGAAAATTATTTTGTTTCTAAATTGACTACAAATTCCAACTCTGACCGTTATTTCTTAAAATTTGGGTGAGGTTTAACCTGAGTCAATGACCTTAAATGGTGACCTCGACACATGAAACCGGTAAAAAATGACCAATTAAAAAATATAAAACCACAGTAAATGATTATTTATCACATCCAAATTTGGAGAACTCATGGTTAATTAATATTCATACCTCATTAACGAAAACAGAAAATCTTGAATTTTTCTAGCTTCCCAAGATCTCACTGTTATAAAAATAAATGATTTGAGCAAAGAAAGAGTTAAACAATCAAATACTACCAAATTCAAAGATGAAAAACATGTTATTACCTGTAAATACTGAAGTATGTCATCCATTCCTAATCTTCTTAAAGCTTTCCTATGCATCTTAAGCAAATTGTAAGCCATGCAAGTCAAAGTTCTTTCACCTTCCAATAAGTAAACATCCCAAACTCGAAGTGTCAATGGAAATGGAATCTGTAAGATAATCAAAATGATTCAGTGTCTTGAATGCACAATGTTTGAAAAGCCCAATTTTATTTCATTGTATGAATAATATTTCTGAATCATGACAGAATTATGTTTCCCAAGTAAGAGTCATTTTAAAGAAACCTAATCATATGATCATTACATCAAGCTCAATTGTAGAATCAAATTAAGTTAGATTTAAAGAGAATCAGGTTAAGGTTTGCTTTAATCTTGAAAATACATACCCTATCCAAAAAGCATTGGAAAAACCATTTCAATGTATATATTCCTGTATCAACTCCATTCATGTCTAAATGCCTTTTCAGTTTTGGCAGGAACTTGTTCATGATTTTGTCATGATGTTCTTGATATCTTATTAATTTTGGAAAACCAGGAATGAAAAATCCATGCATATTATATCTATTATCAGCGAAGAGAATGGCTAGAGCCCAGAATGCATCTTCCTCATTGAAATACATAAGTAGCAATGCAGCAATTTGTGACATCCCTTGACAATAACCAATGTCTGAATTATAAATACTGTATGCTCCTAATATATTAAATAAAGCTATCTGCTTGACACTATATCTATCTCTAAACATAATATGGTCTCTGTATGTTCTGTTAACATCTAAGTCTATCTGTCTGATATCAGTGGACCATTTTAAAGCTAAATCCCTCATTTCTTCATATTTTCCTTTTTGTTCATTTTTTACTTTTTCTACATTTAGTAATAGTCCCCAAATCACTGTTCTCATTTTGTTGGGTATCCCTTTAAATATTCTACGTTTTAGTTTTTCTGAACCTAGAATTGATTTCCAATCACTTGTCATCTTGAGCCACTTTTTAACTCTTTCCACTTCCACATCCTTTTGTCGTATTTCATGTGCATCTGCAGTTTTTGGAAGACGTTTATCACTGAAATTTATGTAACAAAACTCATTACCTCACTTTTGTTGGGTAAAAGAATTGAAAAGTTTTTTTAAAAGCCTGTTGGTTAAATGATCAGGAAATGGTTGGGAGTTTGGGTTTCACTTTTTACATCCTATTACATCCAAGGATAAAGGGTTTTAAGCTCAAGAGAAAAAAAGCCGACATTTCTTTACACGTGACCTAATTCAATGAAAGAGGTCCTAAAATGAGCTAGAAATTTAAACTCAAGCAATAAAGATTATGGGAATTAGAAAGAAATCCAAGAGGAAATATCACTAGAAGATTTCTACTCACTGCATAAACCCATATCTATCTGTAACATGATACACTTCGAAGGATGGATCTTCCCAAGGGTCGATTTGCGCTCCTTCCTCCCGACCTTTTTTATACCGGGCAACGATAATTTCCCGCTCTTCCGCCGCTCTGCGCACCAAGTCATCCTCATTCATCGTTCAGTTAAAACTAAATCTGAATTAATAATCATCCCGCTCAGAGATAACCCGCCCCCTCCTTAAATATCAACAGTTCCTCAGGAATTCGTTAGAGACTGAATCGATACAAAAATCAATCCTTCACTTAACTATTTTGTATTTTCGCACAAGATATTCCGTGAAAAAACAAAACCTGAATGTTTATTTAATTTCGGTCGTTTCACATTCACACTGGCTGTTATCAAAACGGAAAAACTGACTGTTTTTATGCCATCTTGACAGGAACCATGCAGAAGATTAACACAAATTTTTGGCGACAAATTTTTCCTGAAAATTTTCGCAGTCTTGCGACAAATTATGACACTAACTTTTGTACTGGTGCTGTAATAAGGAATTTAGTTGACAGGAAGGAAGATATTTCTATTTTTACTTATTTTTGTTATTGTTATGTTATGCTGGCTGGAAGATGTATAATAAATATTTATCGAAGGTACGCGTTTTATTGGAATTTATTCACAAAGAGTGACTCCATACTTTAAAATTTTGTTTTCTTATTCGTTATGATTCATACTGCCAAGTTTTTATGTAATTGTTTTTGTAATTTTTTTTTATTGCAGTATCAAAACCCTGAGGCCACAAAGAGGGAATTGTTTGAAGTCACACAGCAGTACAAAGGGTTAGAAGTAAGACAGGAACCCTTCAGTAAGTCACATTTCAAATACCGGACGAAATATTTGAATCTATAATTTTGTGTTGTAACCTTGAATCCAGATATCTATTTGTGGTTTCCTTAGAAACTTCATATCAATTTTTATACAAATGTACCAAAAATTTGACGTTAGTAATGATTAAGGAAATTTGAACTTAATTTTTAATTTTTAGTTTTTAGTGATGGAAGCAGATTAGATCTTGTGAATCTACAAGGAACAATACCGATAACATACAAAAGTGAGTTCTTTTTTTCCTCAAATTCATATTCATCATGTTATTGTACAAAGAGGCTATTAGCATTAAGTGGCCTGTATGTCCTTAGCTTTACAGTTCATTTAGCAACAGATATAATTTGATAAATTGTATAATGAATTTCAGTACAAATTAATCCTATTATTAATATAAATTATTGTAAATTTGTCAATTTGATATGGTTTATAATTGTCAATTTATTTTTTGCATTCAGATGCTTCTTACAACATACCCATCTGTATCTGGCTGATGGATTCACACCCCAATAATGCACCAATGTGCTTTTTGAAGCCAACTCCAAATATGAGAATCAAAATTTCTAGACATGTTGATCATAATGGAAAAATTTATATGCCTTATTTGCATGATTGGTCACCTGTGAGTTGTGCTCTCTGAATTGCATTTTTGCTTCCCACTCCTGAATGATAAGTTTTTAATTTGAATTCTTTACTTGCAGAATACATCTGATCTCTTGTCACTCATACAGGTTTTGATAATGCATTTTAGTGAGGAGCCTCCATTATTTCAAGTTCCATCTCGTAATGATGTCTCCATGCCCACAAGCTCAACCCCATATCCCACTCAAGGTAAGTTTATTCAGTATGCTTGTGAATATTTACTGCACATATTTTATCATTCTTTCCTTTCTACTTTGTAATTAATTGTGTGAATGTTTGCAGCATACATGCCAATGCCAGGAGGGTCATCTGCAACACCTTATCCCACCTCCTATTCATCTGGTCAGCCACCATACCCAGTACCCTCTCAAAATGTGGGCTATCCTCCACAGCAACAGCAACAACCCTATTTACCTTACCCACCCTATCCTAAAACAGGGCCTAGCTACCCATCTTATCTACCATACCCAGCAGCTTCTACTTCTGTAAGTCTCCAACTTAGAAATTATGAATATAATTATTGTGAGTGAAAAATATATCTAGTTTGGGTTATTGAAACAAAAAAATAATCAATGTGTTTCAGGGTTCTGATTCATCTAGCACAGGAACAATCACTGAGCAGCATATTCACGCTTCTCTGCTGTCAGCGGTTGAAGACAAAGTACGACGCCGTCTTCGCGAACAACTTTCACAAACGCAAGCCGAACTAGAAACACTCGATAAAATCCAGCAAGAATTGATGCAAGGGAAAAATCGCTTGGATCATTTACTTTCGAAGCTCGACGCAGAGCAGACTGAATGGGAAAAAAATTTGACTATTCTGAGAGATAAAGAACAAGAATTAGAAGATTCGTTAAGTAAGCTCACCGAACAGGGTGGAATCGATGTGGACGAAGCTGTCACGACGACAGCACCACTTTACAGACAGTGAGTTTAATTCAAATTTTGTTTTTTTTTCTTGTCTTCTTGGAGAGCTTTTTTCATTCGTTTTTCAGGTTACTCAACGCTTTTGCTGAGGAAGCTGCAATAGAAGATGTTATATATTATCTAGGAGAAGCTTTAAGACGGGGCGTTATTGATTTAGATGTTTTTCTTAAACACGTTCGTAGTTTGTCACACAAACAATTCATGTTAAGAGCACTAATGCAAAAATGCAGAGCTAAAGCTGGATTGGCAGGCTAAAATACAGAATTAATATTTATTTACGTCCTCATTAATGCATCTTAAAAGATTGCGTCAACAAAAGTGAAGTAACGAATTAATTCGGTTTTTCTTTTTGCAATTTTTCATGTTGAATTGGCAGGCCTGTACAATAGTAGTTAAAATGCCTGAATGGCGAAGTAACGATCGAGAGTTTGAATACTTTTCCACATAATGTTATACCATAGGGTGAAGAAAGGGGGTACAAATGAGTTTTCAAAAGTAACTGAAATTCACAGCAGTTTAATGAATGATTTCGTAAAAATTATTGGGGTACGGTTGGCGCTAATCTTCAAGTTAGTACATTTATATTTAAATTATCTTTTGAATTAGGCAGTTTTCATGTTTTTAAGGACTGAGAATTCGTATTATTAAAGGGCTTGTTTTTAACAAAAAAAATTTGTTTTATTTTGGTTACAAATCAAATATGCGCGATATGGGGGTTAGGGAACGAAATATTTAACAAATTTGAAACTTCTCCACAACAACCGTTTTGTGGAATGAACTGCGCCGTTTTCATGGGTGACGTCTTTCGAAAATGTTTTTTCCTTTTTGTTTGAATTGTCGCAGCTCGTGCTTGGATATCACGTTACCTTACGAAAATTGTCCAAGTGAAAAGAATATGTTGATAAATTTATTTTTGGACAGTTATTTAAGGTAGATATATATTCCAAGGCTGTACAAAACTAGAAATAAAAGACAATTGCTTTTTCATTCACCCTTCGTCTTGTTTTATATCATCGTCATATTCGTTAATATGAAATAAGTTATCAAACGTCACGGTGTAATAAATGTATTATAACAACAATGGTTATTTAATGGATTATTTTTGCCACGTTTTTTTATTTTAAAAATGAGTTTTGATTTCATAGCCAAAGTAGAGTATGACTAACCATTTAATATTTTTATTCTTATATTTTAATATCACAATAAATTGTTGTATGCCTTTGTTACCTTTGTCATTAAAGGGTTTTATAAATTTTTTGTATTTTGCCCTGATTTAGATTCATGTTTAGAAAATTTTATGGTATATTTATATCATAAACAGTGTATTTAAATGCATACAGTTATTAATAAAAAACATTATGAAATGAATTTCTGTTGAATCAGCTTTTTTAAACATTTTCAGTCAGGGGAAGGGAATGATGGATGGCTGTGGACATCTGCAGCAGACATAGAGTAGAGCTCCCTTCTAAATCATATTTTATCAAAGGGTGAAAAACTTGATTAAAACTAGACACATTTTCAGGTAGGATCTGGTCAGTTGGGTGTTGAATATTTAGCATGTTATTTAATGTTTTATGATTTGAATGATTTAACCTTTCTTATTGTCACACAAGTTTGGTTTGTCATTACTTTTTTATTTATTTTTTGAAACTAAATTATTTCTTAACTACTAAGTTTGCTCCTGTAAATGTAGGATATAATTTGAAAAATCTTGAATGTTATGACTCAAGAATCTCAGTAACATCAAATATACAGTGGAACACACCAATTTCTAAATAAAGAATTATTTCCCTCAAAGAGACCATTAATTTTTAAGTTAAATGGTGTGAGGAGCATGACATCGCCAAAAACAAAAGGCAAAGAGGTCATTCTAAGAAATGCAATGCAAGGTTTGATTTGGGAGACATTAAGGGTAGAATTGTACATAATACCCATTTAAATGCTTTTACAGCAACAATATATAAAAAAAGAAGTCATTTTTTGAGAGACTAACTGGCAATTAATGGCTGATTTTTGTTAAAGCTTAAACCAATGGGAAAATTTATTACTTAGTGATGAAAGGATAATAATTTTGTATGAATTAGATGGTAGACAGACCAATTAGGAAACAATGAGGAAATGAAATAACAATCTCAGTTAAGGACTGTGATGAACATGTGGAAGTAAGGATAATTATGAGGTTGGACAACAAGACCAGTAGAATACAATAAATTTAGACAAATTTTTAAACAAATTTTATTTGTGTGTAGGCATTACTTTTTTTACAAAGTTTAAATAATCTTAAATGCATTTTTATCAACTAGAATTAAACACAAAAGGAAGTGAGACATTAAATGAACTGTTATTATTTCCTGTTCTGCATTTGAATATATGCATAAATTCAAAATATGAAACAGGAAATTTATAAAACTATACAAAAATACAATAGCAAATTTTTAGTTTATCTTTTTTTTCATCTGTGTCAAATCACACCCAATTATGGAAAGAACTGAAATAAATGTGAAATAAGCTTTTGACTTGTTTTATTGTTCAAATAAAAAAAAATATTTTCAGTAAAAAATAAGCATATCTACAGCTTTTTTTTTGCTATCAGGAATGAAAACAGAGGAATCAAATGAGAGATCATGTTTGAAACTTTAAATAAAATTACTTTAATCAATTAACAAGAATATGTACCAATACCTAATATTTTTTATTATGTTTATAAACTAAACAGTTTTTTACTTTTATATGCCACAAATCCATCCTTTAATAATTAACATTACAGATTACTATTAAAGTTTACTGTGATCTGTTTTCCAAAAGCCCAATTGCTGATTAGTACATTCAAAACAAAATTTTGAGTTTCTTTTAAAAAACAAGTGCACAAACATTAAATCAAGTGTTTGACATAAAAAGTCTTAAAGTCTTGAATCATATATATATTCCCACCCACAATAACAAAAACATAACTCCAAAGCCTGAAAAGAAGGCAGCTACCAATGCAACAAGTAATTCTTTAAATATTGATCTAGTTTTTTTGGTACTAGTCACTTCATAAACAAAGAACCAAGCAGTAAAAAATATTCCAATTCCAAGAAGAAGTATTGTCAAATGAGGAAAAACTGCTGGATTCACTGGTGAAACATACCTAGACATAAGTTCAATCCTTGCCTGAAATGTGACAAAATTTTTATTAATAAAATTTTTAAGCAAAAAAAACCTTTACAGTAACTTGGTACCAGAGAGCAGTTGCCTAAAGAATGTTACTTGAAAAGTTTTTGCAGGCACAATTGATTTTCTTGTCTCATAAAACTAGATTGATTTCATTTTATGAATGTTTACATTCGATACACATTGTGGGAAGAGTAGTGTAGTGGTTAAGTTCCTGACTTGGAGGCAAATGGTTATGAGTTCGAATCTTCCTCTTGCATCCTGTTATACCCAAAAATTAAGGGTGAAAAACAGGATGAAAACCACCCAACATTCGATACACATTTGTAGCAATCTTGATTCTCTCCAATTGTTTTTGTTCAGACTGTCACCATTCAAACATTCCACACAATAATCTTGATGTAAAAGTTAAAATGTATGTTATGTATTTATTCTAATTATTCAAGTAATTATTTATTTGTCTGTCAATTTATTTTTACTTTTTTTGATTATTTAGTTGGCCATTGATTGATTTACATAATTAATATTTTATAATAAGTGAAGGTAGGCAGATTGATCTCTCATTTATTTATTGGAATAAAATGTTAGTGAGAGCCTGTCAAATTGCCAATCACTGTTGATATTGAGTATGAAATATTTGTTATATTGTACATTACATGATAGTTTCTGATAGTGTTTGTTGCTGTGATTGAAATGATCTTGCATTTTGTAACACCCCATACGAGTATAAGTATATACATAGGAAAATAGTGCCCAACTAAGTTTTTGCTATTTAAGGGCAGTTAATTAGGATTAAAAATAGTTGATTAAATGTTGAATAAGAATTAAAGGAAGTCATGTTTCTCTTTAAAAATTTTCTTAAATACAAGTCGTAGTCAAAAGCAAATAATTTTAAATATATGAAAACTAAGGTTGAATTTAATTATTAATTTTAAAAAAATGACCGGTTATATTCCTACACCAACACCGGTGGCGACTAATTTGCATGTTCTTGTGTACCAACAAAATACAAAGGTTTATTTAACTCACCATTTTGTAAAGAATTAGACTGAATGAAATCAGCTGATAGCTTACTGGAGAAAATGAAAAACAAAAATAATGATTAAATTATAAAATATAGTTTTACTACTTTCCAGTCACAAACATTACGTGTTCTTTAAAGCGGAAGTTAAATTTGCTACCGTCAACATCCATTTTGCTTTGATTTATAGAATACTTGCAACACTGTGAAAACTTTTTAACGATTTTATGCTGGTGACAATTTTATGTGCTTTTTGATTTGAAAAATAAGAACCAAGACAATATGAATAAATGGTTGTTGATTCTTTCTGATATTTTCAGTATCATCACTATCGCTCTTTGTTTAATTCTAAAAGTACCACAAATTATTCGCTTAGTAAAATCCGGCGAGGCGGTTGGTCTTAGTTTCAGGGGTCTATTATTGGAACTTTCGTCGTAAGTATCACTTCAAGGTTTTCAATCTATGGGCGGAGGACTTGCTAATTAAAATGGAGTAGACGTCAAACTTGTAGTTTGGTTTTATTTACTTGATGAAATAAAATGAACGTTACCAACGAGGAGTAGCAAAAAACTAAGATGTCTTTGATAACTGACTGTTGGTTAGGCAACACAAAGCGCTCAGTAGCTGATCGCCTGATCTCCTCAAAATTAATCTGAATATATATTTTGAAAAAGAACCAGAGTGCCTCTTAGGAGTTCACACCATGGTTTTCACTAGTTTAATAATATTTTGTTTACAGGTATACAGTCACATTGATGTACAATTATACCAATGGACATGCCCTGTTAACTTATATGGAATACCCTATAATAGTTGTTCAGGAATATATTCTTATTGCTTTAGTGATGTATTATAAAAGTTACAAGCCAAAAGTGTTTTTTATGGTTCTAATGTTTTTTGGTTTGATTTCTGTTGCATTTAATTATTATCCACCCATTTTAGCTCTGCTTGTGGTAAGTTTGTTTAACACTTCATATCGTTACCAGTTAATTTTAAAAACACAATACAAACAAATTTAATTATTTTTTCAGCCCTTGACTACACCAATGGGGGCCACAAGCAAGATAATGCAACTCATTGAAATCCTCTCAAAAAAGAATGCAAATTCTGTAAGTGTGTTCACTTGGTTTTTGTCATTTTTTACAAATGTTACAAGGATTTACACAGTTTACATGGATTCAGCTGATTTTAATCTCTTGTTAAATTTTTCTGTCTCATCCATACTTAGTGGTTGTGTAACCCTTGCAGCAATATATTATCAAAAAGTATCTCCTCCTTCAGAAAAGAAAGATGAGTGATTTTCATTATTTCAAAGCATATTTATCTTAAAAACCTTTTTGTTGGCAATAGATTAACCTTAACAAAGCTGAAACATTTTAAATGAGACAACTTAAGTATTTAAGTTACCAGCAACACTTTCATTTATTTTTTAAGTCAATTATACTATGTCATTAAATCAATGATGAACTTATGTTGGAGAATACATGAGTATAACTAAAAAGATGTTTTGATATTATTGGAGACTGTTACATGATATTTAGTAAAGTGCAAAATTTAAGGTTCCAAGTTATTCTGTTTAATTATACAACTTCATAAGTAGCTAAATTAAAATGCACTGTTTTACTTTGTAATGATCAAATTTCAAGACTTCAAGTTTAACCTTTGCATTATGAAAAATATGTTTCACCAATTGTTCCTGGGCACTTTTGGAATAAATATTTATTTAACACAGGATTCTGGGTTGAAATCAGGTATATTGATTTCTTTTTCATTTGGTTTTATTACCAGAATACTAAATGTTCTTTCAAATTTGATAAAACATCTGTTTGGAAGTTGATTAACAGTAACACAACTAATTCTAAACTCTAACTTTTGTAGAGCAGTGTCTCAAATCTTTTTTCAACTATTAGTTACATTTCCCATGAAATTGTTGCATACCTAGCCAAATTTCCAAACAACCCTAACTTTTTGAAATTCTTTTCTGTCTTGTAGTTCATACCCCACTGTGTTCCTATTTTTTATACTCTCAGACGTTGTTGGTGCAAAGAAGAGTTCTAAGATCGGATGAAAATATAAATGATCGTATTTATAGTAAAGACGGATTATATAAAGATGTTAGACTATCATTTTGACTTTGAAGTTACTATCGAGTCCAATAGTACTCAGGAATAACGCAAAGGTTAAAAATTGTTTGAATCCTATTTATTATTAAATGTAGAATTTTTTAGTTTTAAAAGGTTCTTTATAATCAGCTCAAAAAAATAATTTTACTGCTAAATTTTTAGCTTGACAATGTTTAACCAAAGAATTTTATGAATATAATTATTTTCCAATTCATATTTAAATTGATTACTTGATATTGTTTTAAATATTAACACTTTACTTATGGGTGCCCTAGTGGTAGTGTTCTTTTCGTCATGCTCACCGACGGAAAGTCGATTATTGGACTTTTTATAATATGAAAAAAACAATATACCCATTCTGCCCTTCGGACTGCGTTGACCAAAAAAACACTATTACCAGGACACCCGTGAGTAGAGTATTAATTGTTGTTTTTGCTATTTGTATATCTCTATTCGATTTTACATTAATATTTGGCTTTATTGTTATATTTATTTTGATTTTTATTGACAATTATATATTTGTTGATTATTCGGATAATGAAGACCGTTTTTATTATTTTTCCAGTAGTTACTCCTTTGGAATAAGTTTTTTTTGGCTATGTCAGTCTTTGATTCTTTGGCCCACAATACGTCGACCTCAGCCTCTTACCCGTAAGTAGAAATACTCCTAAAATATATATATTTATATTTATAATTCAAATTGTTATTGTCAATAATACGTTGAAGAACTCGATGGGGTTCTTGGTCCAGTTTTAGGTTATGTGTATAGTCTTTGATTTCTCATCTGTAAAGGAGTGGTTTAGGATTTTCGGGCGGCTTTCAAGTAGGGAGTTTCTCCGGCATTCGATTATACTTGACACTGATTTATACTTATTACATATAATTTTTTACTGATATTTTTAATGATTAAGGTTTCTTCTATTTTTAATGTTTCGTGTTTCTTCTCTATGTTAAGGCCCCCTTTGTGTTATTGTTTTTGTATTTGTAACACCCAAAGAGAGAATACCGTGTAAATATATATTACTGTATTATATTACTAGAGTCTCGTCGTAACCGCTGTCGCGTTAAGTCGTTTAAGTTCACTGGTGTTTACAAGTTTATTTCCAGGTAGTTTTATTTTTGATTTTCCTTGTCTGTTCGAAGTTTAAACGTAAATACCGATTTTTTATTTGATCTTTCCCTTGACGGTTTATTTGAGTTTTTGTTGAGACGGCATTATGTCTGACATAGAGAGAAGTGAATGGGGGGGGCAGTAGACCGGGACCTGGAAGCTTGCCTTTCATAGAGATGTTTATTAAAAGGAAAAGGAATTCACGGTAAGAAACTAAAAAAGGAGCTCTTACATGCTTTTTTAAAAAAGTGCCTTAACATTAGAACACCTAAAAAGAATTCAGAGAGACAGGCAGAGGAGCCTAAAGATTCTGGGGATATGTTGTCAGCTCTAATTGAGGCAATAGTACCTTTATCGACGAACATTAACGTGATAATAAATAAATTATATTACTAAAGGCGTGAGTGAAGTAAAACAATCGCCGTTGGCAGCAGAAAATGAAACAAACTTAAGCGAAAAGGCAGTTACAAACCGGAAAAGCCAGAAAAACAAGCCAAAAAAAGACAACCGGAAACAAAAAACAGAGAAAAACAGATCTGAATTTCTAAGTTTTTTAAGCACTAACTTTGTGGTTCGCTAAAGTAGGAGAGAAAAGTGACAAAAATGCTCTGAAACGAACTGAAGAGTCAGTGATTATTAAAGTTGATAAGGCTGAGCATTTTATTAAAAATGCAAAAATGGCGTAAACCTCAACATTTAGAAGACGAAAATCAGCAGATTCAAAAAACTAATTGACAGAACGATATTACTCGCAACACTCGACAGAAGGAGCCACCAAAACCACTTAATGGGGTACCCCAGTTACTTCTTAAATAGTACCCATTCAAAATTCAAATAATTAGTTTTTTTTCTGAAAATTTAAAGAAATGGTAAATAATCTATATTGGTTCTATTTTCACTTAGCGGTTTACCTTAAACATTCAAAAAGCTTTATCACAGGAAGTTGTGAACAAAAAATTTTGAAAATTATGCCTAGTTTGTAGTTTCTGATTCTACTTAGGATTTAAGTAAAAGGTAAAAGGGACGCGGTGTTTAGTGATTTAATGGTTTTATTTTCATTAGGTTTTATTTATGTGATGGTAAATACGCTTTTATGAAACATTTCTTGAACTTAGATAACAATAATAGAACCTATTTTTCTACCAACAACTTATATTTCCCATGAAATTGATGCGGGTCGAACTACAAACAGAACCATGAAAACAACCCCGTATTTTACTCTAATTTCTACTTATACTTTTATTTCCAACCTTAAAACTTTCTCTTTGTTGGTTATAACCGATTATTGTATAATTATATCCCATTATTGTACCTGTAAACCCTTTATATGGCGGTATCTCGTCTGATTTACCATCAACCACCACCACCACCATAACTTACTTCATTAAGTATATCTAGCTTCATTAGTATATCTTACTTCATCTAGTATATCATTTTGGGTTCGCCCGTTCATTAACACCACCACACGAGAAAAGTGCATTGACTAAAATGAGCCGAAAACCAAATCCGATCATAATGTTATAATATATGTTAATGTAATATATGAATGTATATACTTGAATGTGAATAATTAAAACTACCTACAGTTGGTTATACTATTAAAATAAACTGGTTTTGTGTCTATAAGTAGCCAGAAGCAATAGATATATACATGTTGATTTTCTATTCTGATCAGGAGTCGGCAGCCTGCGGGTCTTTGCTACTTTTTGCACGACCCGACAAAGCACCTATGTAATTTTAGTATTAAAAATGATTATATTTAAATAAAATATATTATTAAGTAATAAATAATTTGTAATTATACTAAAATATTTATATATTTTATATTTACATATTTATACATATATCAATTATGATATATACATATCATAATTTTCCTTTTTTAAGAATTGTAAAATTTTTGTTCTCTGACATTATTGTTATTGTAGCATGTCAATAAAAATAAATTTTATATTGTTATTTTTAATAATATTTATACTTGTATATAATATAAAATCACTATTTAGGTTACATTTGAATGTGCGACCCGCATAAATCATTTTATTTTGAAAAGGGCCCACCATCCGAAAAAGGCTGTCGACCCCTGCTTTTAATTATAAAAATTTTGCTTTGGACTGTGAAGGGGCCAGTTTGTGTAAATGAAATTGTTAAATGTTAATAATGAGGGAGGTGATAAGACGACTTAGTTTAGAAGTTTACTATCGCGTCCAAAACTACCCAGAAGTAACTTGAAGGTTAATTAAAATGAGAAACAAAAATACAAATTCAATGAAGGCAAAAAGATCCGAAAGCGGGGAGGGGACAAAGAAAAAAATCATCGAAAAGGATTGGAGAGAAGAGAAAAAGTGAAAAAGATCCTTAAATGCGCGACCGAGTAAAATCACCCTAATCTCAAGTGCAGTCGAGGATGTTGGAGTCGTGCGAGTCATTCATGAGCCGTCAGTTCGGTGCAAGATGCGAGAAAGGAAAGTCGGAATAAGAATCTTAGTGTTTTTGTTCAGTGTAGCATGGCTGGGAATTTCATTTGCAGATGGAGAAGTGTTGACACCCCCGTATTTCAATCTGGCTGATGGCCGACGGATAACGGCCACAGCAACCTGTGGCGAAGGAACGCCGGAACCTGAGCTCTACTGCAAATTGGTTGGAGCCAACGCAGATCGAGATGTCAACATCAACCTCATTCAAGGCCAGGTTCGTTTCCTTTTGTTTACCTTTTTTCTTTCTTCTTCTCGGAAGGTTTCTCTTCTTTTTATTTTTTTAAAACATATCTTTGTTTGGGGTTTTTGTCCTCATTATCCTTCCCTCAACTGTAGTTTTTTGAAATTTTGTTTTTTTTCTTTGTGCTCAGGATAAGAAAACTTTTTCGTGATTTAAAATTTGATGACTTTTCTGGTTTTATGAGAACTGAAAAAATCTGGAGCATTCAACACGAAGAAGTAAAAACTCGGAGACAACCTTTGATCTTAGAAGTATAGTAATTCATAAAAATTGGTGATAAGGAACGCGAGCCTGAAGCGTTTTTTGATAAAAATTGTTTTTGAGAACATTTGTGTGGGCTTTGTGGGACCACTCCAACCCTCAATGGGAACCAATTGGATTCTGGCAGCTCTTAATGAAATAAGAAGTTTTTGTTCCCCCGAAGGAATGCGACATCTCTCTGTAATAGGAGACAACGGGTTGGATTAATTCCAGTAGCGTAGCCATCATTTGAAACCATTCGTCTAGAAGAAGTGAACAAAAAAATATGATTGAAATAAGTGTCAGGCACGTGAATGAGACCTGAGAAAGATGGGATCCTTTTAAAATTGTCCACCACCGTTGAATCGAGTTAAAGTTAAAGAGAGAAGCGATCCAAAGCGGATTTAACAGTTTGTTTAAAAAAAGGTCGAACATGAGGTTTGAGGGAGGGTCGTCACTTGCTATTGTTTCCATACAAAAGACAGATTTCAAGTTTTTCAAGAGTTTTGGTGGATTTTCGAGTCGAGAAATTTCTTTAAAAAATTGTCCAGGGGGTAGGATACTAGTTTGATGGACTGGAACAACGAAACAACGAATTGAAGTGACTCAAGTGAATTAACTCTAGTCATAGACAGAATGAGTTGTACCCTTAACAGTCCCTGTAGTATTCTCTCCTTATCATTGATACCAGAGTCGAAGGCCTTCCTCCCAATCTACCCTTTCTTTCTGGTGACAAACCACAACACTGATGGATCGAAATTTTTCTCTTTTAGGTTTGCGACGTGTGCGATCCGTCGAGGCCGGATAAGATGCATCCAGCTTCGTTCGCCATCGACGGGGCAGAAACCTGGTGGCAAAGTCCTCCCCTGTCCAGGAGCATGAAGCTCAACGAAGTCAATCTAACCATCGATTTTGGTCAGGTGTTTACACTCATGAATTTTATTTTTTAATGGCGATCAGTGTCGACGACCAGAACTGAAAGAAGTTTTTGTTTCCCCTTATATATGGAAACGCGCTGAAAGGAATCATAATTCTTATTTCCTTATCGCCAATTGACATTCTTGTGGCGTGTAATCATACAGTTAGTTTAATGGCCACCCACCATCCTCTCGTCTCGTTTCCGCTTTTTATAAGCTTCAACATTTTTTTTTCTTATTTCTTTCAAATTAATTTGAAGGTTGTTTTTTTCGACTTCTCTACTTTTCTTTCGTTATGTACGACTTCTCTGGTATTGTTGAGCCACTAGGACAAAGTTTTTCTTTTTCCGCCTCCACTTCTCTCCCCTGAGCTTTCTTGAACGGGAATAAAACCAGGGGAAACATAAATGTTGTGGAGCATATTGGTTTAATTATATCCTCCGACAAAGCTCGTTTCAAGTCGTAAAATCCGTTTTGGGTGCCTCACCCCAGAAGATCATTCGCTTAAGTTTTGTTGAGCTTAAGAATGGCGTCATCGTCATCGGGAGGCTGAAGACGAGAAGGCGTCGTCGTTAAGGATTCATTTAGGCAATTTCTCTTTCCCCAATGAGAAGCCATGTTTATCAATTGATTTAGCTCAGTTTTCTCATTCGTGGGTGGACACACGAGGTCATGTTTGTTGATCCATATTCCACATATTCGACGTCCATTTTAATTAAATGTGACAGAGACTCAAGGAATTGTGAATGAAAATGAATGAAATGGTACTCTCGTTATCAGACGTCATTCATAAGAAATGGTAGCGGATCGACGATATC
This sequence comes from Columbicola columbae, assembly GCA_016920875.1. Lineage (NCBI taxonomy): Eukaryota > Metazoa > Arthropoda > Insecta > Psocodea > Philopteridae > Columbicola > Columbicola columbae. The sequence continues at coordinate 820,895 of JADMLL010000012.1, forward strand.
TTTAACGGGAAAGAGACAAGAAATAAATTTTATTATTTTTTTAGGCGCGATTGGCACCTAATGATGGATCACTGTCTTTAAAACGCGTTTGGTTCTCTCTCTCCCTTTCAACCTTGAGTGATTAAACGGTTCCATATGTCTTCCAGATGGATTCCACATGTGTCACCGTCCTTCTGTTCGTATAAAACTTGTTGCCCTATTTTCAGGCTTTTCATGTTGCTTATGTATTCATCCGAATGGCGAATTCGCCTCGGCCGGGGATCTGGGCTCTGGAGAAGTCCATCGACAACGGCGTCACGTTTACTCCTTGGCAGTATTTTGCGGATACGCCTACGTACGTCTCATTCCTCTATCTCTTTTCACTTGGTGTTTGTTCTTATCTTTTTGAAAATGGAATTCTGTTTCAGTGACTGCGAGACGTATTTCGGGAAGGAAAGTCTGCAGCCCATCACGAAGGACGATTCAGTCATATGTGACACTCAGTTCTCAAAGGTGGTGCCGCTGGAGGGTGGCGAGGTAGGGTCATGAGTCGTTATTGTTTAAGTATAATAGAATCCCGTGGTATGGTTATTTACAAATATATGTGTATAGATTGTGGTATCGCTTCTGAACAACCGACCCTCGGCGAAAGACTTCTTCAACTCGACGGTGCTCCAGGAATGGACGAAGGCGACAAATGTGCGATTACGGTTCCTTCGGACCAAGACTCTTCTGGGTCATCTGATGTCAGTCGCTCGTCAGGATCCTACGGTCACTCGTCGCGTGAGTCACATTTGCCAAAACGAAAACTTGTTTTGCAAAAAAAAGTCTTGAATGTGCTTTTGTATTGGTTTTCAGTATTTCTATTCCATCAAAGACATCAGCATAGGCGGAAGATGCATGTGTAACGGTCATGCCGACACGTGTGATAACACAGATCCGAGAGATCCGTACAAATTGGTGTGTAGATGCCAACACAACACTTGTGGAGACCAATGTCAGACTTGCTGTAGGGGTTACCAGCAGAAAGCGTGGAAGCAGTCAAAAGCGAACGCTCTCTTCGTGTGCGAGCGTAAGTCGAAAATCAAATCATTTATTCTACACATTTCCGACAAGGCCGTGACTTGCAGACAACTCGTATCGAGTCGGCCATTTTGTCAGCCAGTTGTATAAACAATCAGTCATTCAATCAATCATTCGATTGGTTAATTAATGGCAGAGGAGAGTGGAAGCGGGAGGAATGAGGAGTCGTTGAATCGGGAAAGCAGCAACAGTCTGTCGGATTCCGATTTCAGAGACGCGGAGAACCAAGGGTTGAACGGCCGGGAGGGAACTCTGCTCTCCGTGTTGACGTTTATGGCATTTTTCGCCATGATCGTGCCCATCATGTACGCCATAAATCCCATGTCACTGTACATCATACCCGTGTTCACTTGTCTCACATTCGTCTCGATGCACGCTCCACAGTATTTGAGCCTCGCTTTCTTCGACGTTCGTATCTATTGCGTGGCCATCATTCTCGTGACCGTTCTCCTGTGATTCACTTTGATCGATCGATCGATTGATTGATTGATTGATTGAGCTCTCCTCTTCCGGTCTCTTTCTCATTTTTCCATTGCCTGTCCGTCTGTCTGTGTGTTGTCTGAGTGTTGTGTGTGTGTGTGTGTGTGTGTTTGTCGAAGGTAAGTACTCGATGACAGAGGGTACCGATGTCAGGTTTTGGTAACTAACCTGGTTTTACCTGGTTTTTGTGGTGATTCGTGGGTAGAATGCAACTGTTACGGTCATTCTGACGATTGCGAGTACTCCGAAGAAGTCGATAAGCAGCACTTATCTATCGACATCCACGGACAGTACATAGGCGGCGGCGTGTGCAAAAATTGTAGACACAACACCGAAGGAATCAACTGTAATCAATGTCAGAAAGGTTATTATCGTCCTTTCGGAAGGCCACTCAACGCGACGGACGTGTGCGAAAGTAAGTCAACGTGACCATTTGTATACGTGGGATCATACGAATAGATAGGTGTACACTCACCCTTTTGAAATTTTGCGACTATGCATTTCAGGATGTCAGTGCGACGTGTACTACTCGACGGGCAATTGTGCGGAAGGCACGGGACAGTGCGAATGTCGGAAAGAGTATCAAGAACCTAAATGCGATTCTTGCAGTTTCGGATACTTCGGCTATCCGGATTGCAAACCTTGTGAATGTTTCCAGAACGGAACGAGGGGATATCACTGCGAAGCGGAAGGTGGTGCGTGTCCGTGCAAGCCAAATTTTGGTGGAAAGTTCTGCTACCAGTGCACAGAAGGATTTTACGGATTTCCTGAGTGCCTAGCCTGCGACTGTAATCCCGTGGGCTCCCTGTCTGACATCTGTGAGATCGAGAGCGGTAACTGTACGTGTAAGAATAACTTCGGAGGCCGTACTTGCGACTCGTGCAAGAACGGCTATTATAATTACCCCGAGTGCACATGTGAGTAAATGTGAAGTCTAGAGTTGAAAAAGGCGGGAGGATTTAACCTCGTTGAAGAATGATTGTTTGAACAGATTGCAGTTGCGATGCTCACGGAACGCTGGAGGAGGTCTGCGACAAAGACACCGGAAAATGTCTGTGCAAGGAAGGATTCGGTGGTGAACGATGCGATCAATGCATCCCCGGATATTACGGCTACCCAGATTGCAAGCCATGTAATTGCAGCGAGACGGGAAGTGCATTGACGACTTGCGACGCGACAGGAAAGTGTTCCTGTCTGTTTAATTTCGCTGGAAGGATTTGCGATCAATGCAGTCCTGGCTACTACCAGTACCCGGAGTGTCTCGGTAAGTGGCGAACTGAAGAAGTGATTTGTTCTTGGATGTACACTCACGAGACCTAGTCGTTTGATGTTGTTGCTTTGGTTGTTGGACAGGTTGTGAGTGCGATCATCACGGTTCCATCGGCGTCTCCTGTGACAATTCGGGAAGATGTCGCTGCAAGAATAATTTCGGATCCGACAAGTGTAACGAGTGCAAGGAAGGATTCTACAATTTTCCGGCTTGCGAAGGTAACATTCAGTTTTATATTCAGGTTGGATTTCAGGCAGTCGGACAGAAAAAACTTTTCGATTTCAGATTGCAACTGTGATCCATCGGGCATAATCGCTGGTTTTGCTGGTTGCGGTTCTGTTCCTCCGGGAGAGTTGTGTCAGTGCAAACCTCGCGTTCAAGGAAGAATCTGTAATGAATGTCGCCCTCTATACTGGAACCTTAAGCCTTGGAATCCAGAAGGCTGCGAAGGTATGCCTTTTTGACAGTTTGCGAAGTTTTTGAGTCAGTCGATTGGCAATTAACTGATTGTGACTGGTATCCTTGCAGATTGTGACTGTCACATTCCTGGCGTGATAGGCGGAATCGGAGAATGCGATTTGCAGACGGGTCAGTGCGTCTGCAAGCCCGGCGTTGAATCCAGACGTTGCGATACGTGCAAAGACGGCTTTTATGGTTTGAACGGAGACGACTTGTTTGGGTGTACAGGTACGTCTGTATCAGTACGATAATATTCGCGCATCCTGATGACCCATAACTCTGCCTGATTGTTTGTGTCTCTTTACAGATTGCGGATGCGACATCGGAGGAGCGATCGACCGATTCTGTGACAAAGATAGCGGCCAGTGTATATGTCAGCCTCGAGTGACGGGACGAGACTGCAAGCAACCTCATCAAGCACATTACTTCCCCACTCTTTACTCTCAACTCCAATTCGAAGCAGAAGACAGTCACACGCCCTCAGGAGGTCCCGTTCGCTATGATTACTCCGAACACTTTTTCCCAAATTATTCGTGGAAGGGCTATGCTATCTTCTCCCATTTACAGGTGAGTATTCCGCCCAATTTTCCTTTGTGATCAACTAGTCGTGATCAACTTTGAAATTCTCTTTTGTCTTTGCTTTCAGGATGAGATCGTCCACGACATTTTTATCAACAAACCTTCTCTGTATCGGATGATTATGAGATATGTGAATCCAACAAACAAAACCATCACGGGAACGATCAAGATCGTTCCGGATAACGTGAACGAAGTCCCCCAGACGTTTTACGTTCAGCTGAAACCGTCCAAGGAACCGAGTTTAGTGACGGTGTCGGGTCCGACAGGTGGAATACCCTCGCCTCTGGTCATGAACCCTGGCCAGTGGGCTGTGCACATTTCCACCGCGAAAACCATATTCCTGGTGAGTTACTCACAGCGCAGGTATTGTGTGACCCCCTTTAAGTTTTCGCGCACATGTCTGTCATCTTCATTCCTTTTGGTTTCGTTGCCAGGATTACTTCGTGTTACTTCCGGCAGCTTTTTACGAAGCCACCATTCTAGAAGATCGCGTCGAAACTCCTTGCACCTTGGACGGACCAAGTTTATGTCGCCACTTCGGTTATCCCGAATTGGATTTCGACATAGTTCACGGTGAAGCAGGCTACAAGCCCGCAGACCACGACTCGAGAGAACCCATTCAACAGCATTACCAGGATTTCAAGGTGAGTAGTCGTGGCGAGTGGACGAGACCCAGTGCTCGACCACAACTGATTCACATGTTTTCTCGTGTTGCAGCATTTGAACGCCATCAACGAACAACGCCTTCCCATTCTGTCGCCGAATCAGTCGACTCTTGGACTGGACATAAGCATATCGAGTCCAGGGCGTCACGTCCTTCTCGTCAATTACGTGACACCGCAGGAGGAGTGGAAACCTTCGACCGTGTCCATCGAGACGGATGCGAGCACGCTCAAGAACAAGGGAATCGTCGAATTGGTTCCCTGCATCTACAATCAGATCTGTCGTCAAGTTTCCACAGACAAATTGGGTCGTGTGGCCATCTATGACTTCGACAAGAATTTCTTGGGTCTCACGCTCAAGGTTCGTCCGTCTTTGTGTCTTTTTATCTCCTCCTTTATGATCTTAATGGAACAGGGGTGATTTTGGTTTTGTCTTTTATTTTTAGGCGAATCCCGAACAGAATTCGACGACTGTGATTCATTCCGTGGCGGCCATACCCGTGGAAGACTGGTCCTTAGACTACATCCGACCGAAAACGGTTTGCATCAAGAAAGATGGCGAATGCTTACAGACAATGTTTCCCGTAGCTCCGGAGTCGATCAAGGTAGTCAGATGTGTGTGGAAAGAGAACCGATGATAGCCTTGGCGGTGAAACACTCACATTGTTGTTTTTTGTTGTCTGTTTCTTCTTCAGATCGAATTCGAACAGGAAATTCCCGAACTGACGGCAGCTCAGCTTCCGAATGAAGTATTCGACAACAACACAGGACTGATATATCTGAGCGGTTCCCAACCCAGCATTGACATTCATGGTTCAGTACCGACTCCAGGGCAATACGTCTTTGTTCCTCACTTCTTCCAACCGATTCATCCAGGTCCTCGCAACTTTCTGTTTTTGAGCATTGTCGCGTGAGTGTCAGACAAAGTGACTTAGTTTCTCTTTCTTTGTGCAGAATTCACATCGACGGTTCTCGTTCAGAATGGACAGCTTTATGAAGCTAAACTCACGGTGCCTCACTGTCCCGGAAACGCCGGGTGTAGATCTGTGATCAAGCAACCAGACGGAAACAGTCAGTTCTCCTTGAACGAGAATTTCGTTCTTTCATTCAAGGTTCGTAGAACCGGTTTCATCTCTAACGTCATATGTGACTTCAGAGAAATGATGTTTAAATGTTTCTTTTATACAGAAACCCGAAAACAAGACTCTGTGGTTGGACTACCTTCTGGTCATACCAGCGGATCAGTTTTCGGAAGCTCTGTTGGAGGAAGAAGGAGTGGATCAAGCGAGTGCTTTCATATCTCAGTGTGGAAATGATAATTTCTATATAGGCACGAACGCCACAGGTTGGTCTTTCGGTTTCTTTGTACCTAAATCTCTCGGGCAGATTCGAGTGAAACTCTGAATGCATTCTTTTTGTTTAGGATTCTGCCGCGACTCGGTGTTTTCTCTGACGACTCAGTACTATGATGGAGCATTGAAATGCGAGTGTCACTACCAGGGATCTTTGAGTTTCGAATGCGAACAATTTGGGGGTCAGTGTCAGTGCAAGGAAAACGTGATCGGGAGGAGATGTGACATGTGCAAGTCCGGATATTTCGGTTTTCCCAACTGTAGGCTCTGCAGCTGTCCTGCACCGTCGACATGCCACAACGAGACAGGTAAGAAGTTGTGAGCGTATCAGGTGACCCAGTAGTGAACAGGATACCGTCACGTAGAACCTTTATGTTTTAGGGGAATGCATCTGTCCGCCGAGAGTAACGGGAGAGAATTGCGATCAGTGCGAGAGCAAGACTTTCGGCTATGACGTGAATTACGGATGCGAAGAGTGTAACTGTAATCCGAGCGGTGTAAAGAACAACAATCTCGAGTGCGACTTGTATCTAGGACACTGTCAGTAAGTTGAGGACTTCTTTCGAGAGTCTTGTTCTCATATTCGAGAACAGAACGAAATTTGACTCATTGACGATTGGAATCTGTTTCAGGTGTAAGGACAACGTCGAAGGACGTACCTGCGATCATTGCAAACCGGGTCATTACGCTTTTCCCAACTGTTTGGAATGCGCCTGCGACCGCAGGGGAACCACCGACGACGTGTGCGACGAAGTGACTTCCACCTGCTTCTGCAAGCCGAATGTCTACGGATTGGCCTGCGACCTCTGCAAGGAAGGAACGTTCCATATCAACTCGGAAAACCCCAATGGATGTACCAAGTGCTTCTGCTTCGGGAAGACAACCAGATGTTCGAGTTCTAACTTGTACAGGACCCAGGTAATTCCGTTTACTATTGGACGTAGTGGTCGTAGTCGTCTGAGGAAAGCTCACTATTCTGCTGGTTTTCGTCCTACAGATTTCTTCTCTCGAACGATACGAAGTGGCTGCGATCACGACGACTTCCGGTACGGTAGACGTGGTGATGATCGATTCGGAGGAACCCGAGGCAACTGCGGAAGAAGACAAGCGAGTCATTTACTTTTCATTGCCCAAAGGATACTTGGGAAAGAGATTAACTTCCTACGGGGGATTCTTAAACTTTACTATTTCCTTTGCCAGTCGACCATTCGGTAATGTTTTCCAAATTTCAACTTGATGAAGAACAGTAAGCCTTGAGTCGAACCGTCAAAACCGAACATATTTGTGCTTGTAAACAGGTGACTCGTTGAAGGGACCAGATGTCATCTTGTACGGAGCCGACATTTATGTGTTCCACTTCTCTCTGGAACGGCCAACGGAAGCGACTCCTTTCACGTCTTACGTGGAAATTCTGGAGAACAATTTTCAAGTTCCGACAGGTCTTCCGGCAACGAGAGAGCAGTTGTTGCAGGTCTTGGGAGACTTGTCCGCGATCTACATCCGCGCCTCTTATGGTAGTTACAGGATCACTCCTCGGTGGGTTTCACAAAACAAATCGACAAACTCGAACTTTTGACAGCTCGGTCATGCATAATTCTTTTGCAATACTTTCTCGGTGATTTCCGCAGACTCGAGGAGGCCACTCTAGACATAGCCACGAAGGACTTCCACCCAGATGCCATCCACGCGTTGTCAGTAGAACAGTGTCATTGTCCGCCAAATTATCAAGGTTTATCTTGCGAGGATTGCGCCCCGGGGTTCTACAGAGCTCAGGGAGGACCTTACGGAGGATACTGCGTACCTTGTCAGTGCAACGGTCACGCCGACACTTGTGATAAAGTCACAGGGAAATGCATGGTGAGTCCAATAAGAGAATGCATCCCCAATTCACGTGAAGCTCGCGTGATGTTGTTAACTGTGAAAATGATTACAGGATTGCAAACACAACACTTACGGAGACCATTGTGAGTTTTGTAATGTTGGTTATCATGGAAACGCGACAAATGGGACACCGTTCGATTGTTTGATCTGTGCTTGTCCGCTGCCCATTGCCAGCAACAAGTAAGTGAAATGTAGTCATTGGGGAGGGGATTAAAAGAAGATGTCTAACGTAAGCATATAATTTGATTTAATTGACAGTTTTGCGACATCGTGCGACGTGAGTGAAGACGGCGAACACATCAGCTGCAATTGCCTGCCCGGTTATTACGGCGCCAGATGCGAGGCTTGCTCTGCAGGATACTTCGGCCGACCGGAAGTTCAAGGTACGAAGTCCGATCTCGATTCGTTGTCTTGTTTTCGACTTGTTCTCAATTTATGTTTTGTTATTCTTTCGTTCAGGGGACTCGTGTCGTAAGTGCAACTGCTCCGGAAACATCAACCTTGACGATCCTTCTTCGTGCGATTCGGTGACCGGAGAGTGCCTGAGGTGCCTCAATAACACGTTCGGAGCTGCTTGCAACCTCTGCGCGCCTGGGTACTACGGAGATGCGGTGATGTTGAAAGACTGCAAAGGTGAGTCACTATTCTCTTTCACCCCTCCTGTCTCTCACTGAACTAATGCCTTAATCATTGTTTTAGCTTGCGATTGCGACAAGTGCGGAACTTACAGTTGCGAAAGTCACACCGGTCAGTGTATATGTCGAGACAACGTCATCGGAGAACGTTGCGATCGCTGCGCTCCCGATTATTTCGGATTTGATCAGTGCAACGGATGCTACGCGTGCAACTGTGGAATCGCTTCGGAGTCTTCAAGCTGTGACGACGAGAGCGGTCAGTGCAAGTGTCAGCCAGGAGTCACAGGTCGAACTTGCGACGCTTGTGCACCGGGTTTCTGGAATTACTCCGAGTCGGGTTGCACGTGTGAGTGTCTTTGAGTCATGATCGGAAGGTGTTGGAGAAACTAATATTGTTCACTGAATGAAATTTCATTCCAGCGTGCGGCTGCAACATCGAGTACTCCGTGGGAGTCGGCTGCAATCCCGTGACGGGACAGTGCGAGTGCTTACCCGGAGTGATTGGAGACAGATGCGATCAGTGTCCTCATCGATGGGTCTTGATCCAGGACAGAGGTTGTTTCGAATGCAATTCATGCACTCACGACCTTCTCGACACGACAGATTATCTGAGGAATCTCATCGATCCCGTCATGGCAGAGTTCAAGGTAAGACAGATAGACGGACTAACACTGAATGTAAATACAATTAAGGACGTTTCAAGAAACAAATTCTGTGTTTCTAGTCTGTCGCCGACGGTTACTTCACGACTCAACGTCTCCGATACTTTAACGACACCGCCACAAACCTATCGATCGAAGTAAGCAAATTGGATCCGTCGAGACTTCAGGTAGGTCCCGTTCTGGAGAATCTCGACTCTTTGGAATCGGACCTCAAGAACATCTATCGAAGGTACAGGTTTTGTTTTCCTCTTTAGTTTTGTGTGTCTTTGAAAACACATCGAACACAGTCCTAATGGATTTGTTATATGTTATGAAAAAGGGCCGAGTTTGCGATGGAACGAGGTGCGGAATCGGCCGTCATCGGTGAAAAGGTCCGCATACAGGCTCTGGATCTGGAAGATCTCATTCGTCAGGCGGCCGACGACTCCGGGAATGCGGTTCTCGAGGTGGCAAATCTGGCTAATAGTCTGGACCGGGGCAGTGGACCCCACGTCGAGTCCGCGGTCTCAGAATCCATTAACCTTTTGAAGAATATTCAGGACAGGGTGTTGGAGCCGTTCGTGGAGAAGGCTGAGCACGAGTTGGGCAACGTAATGATGATGATGATCCTTTCGTCTGTCCTAATTAGCAAGCTCCTAGAAGAGTTGACGGTGAAGTTTGACTAATGTTTCCAGGCCACAATGACGAGAGACAAAATGAAAAACTTCACAATTCCTATCGCGAATCAGTCCAGGAGCCTGGAGAAATTGAGGAAAACCATCCAAGACTTCGATGAGAAACTCGAAGACTTGGTGAATAACACAGCAGCAGCGCAGGAAGTGGCTGATAGAGCTCTGTTGCTCAACAATCTGAACAAAGATGCGAAACTCTCAAGCAAAGTGTACACGATACGAAACATGACGAAGGATGCCAACGACACGCTGGGAGATGCAAAGGCACTCTTGAAGAACGCGACGGATGCTCTCGGAGACGCTAGAGGCGCCACAGCCGAATTATGTACGTTTCCACCGAATGATGGTCATAGGACTATGTCTTGCATGGGGAGAGGAAGGTGGGGAAGAGTGACAGCTCAAAGTTTTCATTCTGTTGTCGTGTTACAGATCGGGAGAAGAACAAAGGAATGGAGGCAAAGGACAACTTGAACGCGACGCTGTTGAGCGAGTCTACGGAACTGGCCGACTTGCACAACCCGGTGGAGATGGCCAAAGTCCGAGCGGACGAACTCTTCGAGAGGGTGAGTAGATAGATAGGTAGACAAACGAGGGTTGTAGTCCTCTCCTAACGCTTAAAGGTCTCGTGTTAACTGTGTCTCTCATGGAACAGGCCAAACAGCTGAACGAGTCCATGGCGGAGTCAAGGGAAATATCGGGTCTTGGAGTGGAAGCTGCGAAAGCATATGCGAACATAGCGGCCGACATCCGTGAAGCGGAGTTATCGGCGGAACAAGCAAACAAGAATGCATACGAGGCTCTGGAAGGGGTGAGTTCTTCGATGGTTGATGTATTGGGCCTGTTAGTAGTAACGACCGAGGAAATGGTCGCTAAAAAGGAGAATCATTATTCCCATTGGGGTTTTCGCAGGTGAAAGGGATCGGCGAAAAGACGGAGAAGGCAAAGAATCTGTCGGCGGATCTATTGGACCAGGCTATGAAAGCATTGAAGCAGGTCAAGTCGGATCTGCAGCCTCAGCTGGACAAAGCTAAGAACGAAGTTCAAGAGGTGGAAAAGCAGAACGCAATGGCCGACACCCAGGATGAAAACATCGTCAAGTGGGTGCCCCTATCATCTTTCTTATTTATTTCCCTCTGCGTGGCGTTGATGTTGAGATGTTGGTCATTTTAGAGAGTTGATGTCCATCTCAAACGAGACGAACTTGGAATCGGCTTCGTCTAAAGCGATGGAACGATCGGAGGTGGCGAATTCAACGGCTCAGGACACGCTGGCCAACATCAAGGCCATCACGGACAAAGTGCCCAACGAAGTGATACAAGCGAAGCAGCTTCCCAAAGACATCGGAGCCATTAAGCATGACGTGTCTCAAGCTCGAAGCCAGTGTAAGTGGGAAGAGAGGGCTTGGGGGAAAGAAGAGCGGACAAGATTGCAGGAGATTATCGAATCGGTGTGTTGTGTGTTTCAGTGACGCGAGTGAACGCAATATTGCCGGATATAAATCAGCTGATGACGGATCTAAAGGACACGCAGATGAAGATCAAGGAGAAAGGGGACGACGTGGATAAGCGGATAGACCGACTGAAAAGACAGATAGCCGAAGCTCGAGATCTCGCTAGTCGAGTCAAAGTGGGCGTCACGTTCCAACCGAACACTTTCATCGAGATGAAGAACCCGGAGGATCTGGCGAAACAGAGCACTTCAACAAAAGTGTCGGCGTACTTCAAGAGCGACAAACCGAATGGGGCGTTGCTGTATCTGGGTAACGAAATAGGAACGAGTAGGAAGTTGAAGCGAGCACACACAGTAAGTTTGGTTTTGGTTTTTCTGGTTGGCGAACGAGGTAGTCGTAGTGGTAGTGGTAATAGTAGTAATAGTAGTAGTGGTAGTCACACTCTCGGAATCAGCTATGGAAATTGTCGAACAAGTCTGGGCCTAAAAGTTTCGATGTGTGCTTCCAAGTCGGGATCGGGACAGAGTACTGGAATGAACGAGGGGTTCCAAGGTCCCACTGATAGCACACTCGAAATGGATGGGTTCAAAACTAATCATTTACAAACCTTCTCCCATTTTCCAGGACGACTTCCTGTCCGTCGAACTGGAAAACGGACATCCGGCGGTGGTCGTCGATCTCGGTTCCGGTCCTCATCGAATCAACAGTGATGTGAACATCGAACTTGGGAAATGGTACCAGTTTGAGGTGGAGCGAACAGGGAAACACGTCAAGTTTACGGTTGCCGAGGAGTCCGACGACGGGAAGGAGATAAAGCACGTGAAGGAAGAAGTCATTCCGGGTGAGTAAGTCGAAGGAGAAGAGAACGTGTCTCGGGAAGTGTCACCTGACACCTTAATGATATTCCCTCTTGGTCTAGGAGCGGCCTCGATACTCAATCTGGATCCGGAAGAATCAAAGATCTACGTCGGCGGTCATCCAGCTTCTGCCAAGATCCAATCAGCGGTCAAGTACTCTTCCTTCGACGGACAGATGGAAGACCTTATAATAGGAGAGACTCCAATGTCACTTTGGAATTTCAGGGACGCCGAATACGCTCAGGGTGCTCACGAGAGGTGAGGAAGCAGTTGCCTGCCGCCCTTTTCCTCTGGGATTTCGTATCTTCATCTTGTCCCTCTCGACGTTCTCTTCCACAGGAATAGGTTGGTCAATCTGAATCCGAGCACTGGGTACCGATTCAACGGAAACGGATATGCGGTCCTTTGACAGTCGGTCGTACAGGATGGACACTCGCAGCGTGGTCTCTCTCAAGTTCAAGACCGTGGCCAGTGACGGTTTGTTGTTCCTGGTCGGAAAGGGTCGGTATTTCTTTGTCAATAGAGATGAAAGGAGGAAAGGTCGTGTATCAGTACAACCTGGGCGGAGGCACGGCCATATTCACGACGGAGGAGACTTTCAACGACAATAGATGGCACGTGATTGAGGCGACGAGGAAGGACCAGGAAGGAGTTCTCAAAGTGGACGACATCGAGCGATACAAGTCCAACGCAGAAGGTAAGTCGATAGATCTGAATAGGTGGATAGGTTCGGTGATAGATGTGATGGAAGTCAACGGTGGTGGAAATGATGAGGTAACCTTTTTAGGTCCAGAGAAGTACCTCCATATATCGGATCACATGTACTTCGGTGGCTACCCAGGAAAACATAATTTCAAGACCGTGACCAATATGGATTTCGACGGGTGCATCGACGAAGTTCACGTAGATTCGACGGCGGTGGATCTGAGCAAACACGTGACGGCGTTCGGGGTTCTGCCGGCGTGTCCCGTTCAGGTAGAAGCGTAGACCTGGAAAGACCACGAACTGAATGATCGAAGATGTGAAGGATGCTTTCTGTCTTATTTCAGTTCTCGAGCATGGTTTCTCTGAAAGAAGGGAAGAACTCTTACATCCGGTATCCAAACGCGTCTGCGAACGAGTTGATCGACCTCAGCCTGCGGTTCAAGACCCAGGCACACAGCGGAATCATACTCCTGACAGCTACGAGAGACGGCTCTGATCCTTTCTCCTTGTCCCTGCTCAACGGAGAGTTGGTAAGTGGGTAAGAGAATCAGTGACAATCGGAGAGGAATCGATGTCTCTGTTGCCATTTCCGTTTCTCGTTTCCGTGACAACGAACCGATTGTTTACTCTCAGTAAACATCGAGCTAGAACAGGAGTGTTTTCGTGTCTGTGAGTTCCTTTCGATTTTGCTGTTCGGGTTTCACTTTGGCCAAGAAGAAACTGAATCTCCAATGGATTTGTCCTTCGCGGACCTAAAGAGGCTGTCCGAGTTATTGAAACCGGAAGAATCGTCGGACAGCGAGGACGATCTTCCAAGGACCGGTCTGGCTAAATTCGGGCCTGGGCACATAAACTCTCGAGGTGACAAGAAGACGAAGAAAGACGGGGAAGAGGGTGAGGAATTGAAAGGTGGAGGTGATGGGAAGGACATTTGGGACGAGAGCGAGGTTCCCACCGGGAGTGGCGTCGTTTACGACGAGACCGAAGACCCAAGGGAGAGACCCAAATACGAGATGAAGTATAAGCAGGCCGTGTCCGCGGAGGAAGTCTTCTTGCAAATGGGTCAGAAGACCCCGGCAACAGCCAGCTGCGAAGATGTGGTCATCGAAATACATCTGCCGGGGGAGAATCGAAAAGAAGTCGACGTGGACGTGACGAAACAGGTGTTAGACCTGAGGTCTCCCAAGTACAGGCTTTCGCTTCCTCTACCTCACCCAGTGGACCCTGATTCGACGAACGCTGTCTGGGATGTAGACACGAACAAGCTCACGGTCACATTGAGGCTGAGGAGAGAAATGGATTTCGCCAATTTCTAATTGTCTCTTCCACACCGCGTCTCTTCCATTCACACGCGCCCCCAATTCGGGGACACGCTTTAAGTTTGAACGTTGATTTTCAGGTCGTCATGAGTCAGGGTTCGATTCTCATGTCTTCGGAGTCACCTCGCTACGACGATGACCAGTGGCACACCATAACAGCAAGTCATGACAGAGAAGGACTCAAGCTGTCCGTAGACGACTTTGAGACGTTCAGGTGAGTCGGGAAGGGGAGCTGTTTTTCCTAAACAGCCACCTGAGGTCAACTTCTCTCTGTCACTCTCTCTTACTGTCGGTTGTTCATTTTAGCAAACCGACAGTGTCGAGTCCGCCGTCTTTCAAATTCGCCAGTCTTCTCGTCGGCGGCGTTCCCGAGAATTACGTGGTCAGTCTGGATAAAGTGGCAACGTCTTCTCCATTCGTCGGGTGTATCGCTGACGTCACGTTCAATGGTGTTCTCATCAACTTTGCCAATTCGACCGACTACCACGACGTTAACATCGGCAGATGTTCTGAAGCGGATACGGAAACAGTGATAATACCTCACGCAGGTGGGTCTCCATTAAAAAGCCTCCGGGTCTATAGCAAGAAGAAGACAATGAACGAACGTTTGTTTTCTGTTTCAGCTCCAACGATACTGACAGAAGTCCTCAATAAATGCCGAAATCCTACTTCCACCTGACAAAATCGACCAGGTCGGGAAGGAAGAAAGAGACAAAAAGAGTGATAAAGGTAACCACAGAAGAGGAAGGGTCGGAAGTCAAGGAAAAGGAACACAAAAGAAAAGTTCAAAAGAAAACATGAAGAAACTAAAAGGTGAAGACCAAAGAGAGAAAACAAAAACAAAGAAAAAGAAACAAAAATGTAAATGAAATGAAAAGATCAAGGAAAAGAAATCAGGAAGAATTCGAAAAGAAAGTAAGAATGAAAGAAATTATTCGAAAGAGAAAACAAGATAAAAGGAAAAAGGATCAAAAACCAAAGAGCAAGTAAAGAATCGAAGAAAATGAAGAATGCCAGGAGCGGAAAGATCAAAACAAGAATCAAGTGAAATTAAGTATCCAAACAAAAATGGGAAGAAAAATCAAAGAAAAATGACTAGAGAAAAGAAAAATGTAAAGAAAGAATGTCAGAAAACAAAGAAAGAATCAAATTAAATCCCTAAGAAGAAATACTCGAACAAAGAAAATCAAAAAGAATCAAAGAAAAGATAAGAAGAAAATGAAAAGCAAGAGAAAATATAAAGATAAGATAGAAAATATAAAGAAAAGAAAGTCAAGAAAGAGTAAAGAATGGGAAAAGAAAAATAAAATCAAAGTAAAGATAAAGAAAAAGAAGAAATATCCCAAAAGAAAGATGGGGAAGCAAAGAGATGAAAGTAAATCCGGAAAAAGAAATGCCTCTCGAACAATAAAAAGAAATCGAAGAAAATCGAAAGTAAATGAATCGGCAGAAAAAGATGAAATCAAAGAAAGAATCCGGGGAAAATAGAAATGAAGAAAATGAATAAAAGTTGAAAAATAAAATCAAAATGAATGAGGCAAAAGGAAGAGTATGCGAGGAGAATTGAAGAGAGATCCGGGGAGGTAGATGGAAGGAGAGGAGTTCAGAACCAAGGCAGATGAATCAAGTTAGTGGAAGAAGAAAAGGAAGTTAGAGGAAAGGAGATCGTGGAGAAAAGGTAGAAAGGTAAAGGAGTAGGGAGAGAAACGTAGAAAAGGACCAGAACGCGAAAAAGAAGGAGGTGGACGAGTAGACCTTGGTAGGGGAGGCGAGGCCGGTAGAGATAGAGACAGAGGAATGGAAGAAGGACAGGAAAAGAGAGTGAAGGGAAGAGAAGTGGATGTAGGAAGACGAAAGGAGTCAGAAACGGGTCGAGATTTCGACATGGATAACGAATTGGAAGGTCGACCGGATGGGGATCGTGGTCGCGGTGAACCCGACAGAGAAGGGGATCGCGATCGGGGTCCAGAAATAAACGGTCGAGGAGAGAAGCATCACAAAGAGAAGAAACCGAAGAAGGTGATGCCGACGCCAAAGCCCACTCCTATGGGTCTGTGCGCATTGCCCTTGGATCCCGCATCAGATCCGAACGCCAGTTTTATGAACGGCTACCGTTTCGGTAAGTCCTCTCATATACCCCCCTAAGTAGATTAGTGTGCCTTATGTTCACCTTCTTTTTTCCTTTTTCAGGCACCCAAAACGGAAGTCGATTAGAATTCAGTTCCCTACCCGGCAAAAACAAGAACCACTTCGATTACTCCCTCGAGTTCAAGACCTACTACCCAGATGGACTCTTGTTCTACGCTTCCGACAAGAGACACATCGACTTCACTGCTCTCTACGTCAAAGACGGCAAGGTTAGTTGCTATAAATGGGACCGGAGGCTTCGAACATCATATCCACAGGCTTTCTCGAACGTGACTCTCACTTGTTTGCTTTCAGTTGTTCTTCGGATTCAATTGCGGTTCCGGAGCAGCTCTCATCACCGCACCGGAAACCTACGATGACGGCGAGTGGCACAACGTGAGAATCACAAGGGAAAATACCGTCGGGAACCTGATAGTCGATGGACAAAATCCGATCACGGGAGAGTCTTCAGGAAGTGCCAAGACGCTGAACGTCGTTTCCCCCTACTACCTGGGAGGATTCGATCCGGCCATCGTGGAATCCGCAAAGCAGAACATTCAGGTAGGTGGACGCGACGATTGAGGGAATAGCAATCCCCTTGTTCGAAGGCTTCCTTGACCCTGTTCTGGATGTTCTAGGGACTCAATCAAAGCTTCGCAGGCTGTGTTCGTAAATTCCACGCGAACAACAAAGAAGTGGAGCCGACGGCGAAGAAGGGTGTCGTCCCCTGTTCCGAGCACACCGAACCTGGAATTTTTTTCGCGTCTGGTGGCGGTTTCGTCCGAGCGGGTAAGACTAATTTCCCTTCATGTTCACCCCTTCCTCGATCCGTTCGAAATTTTTATGTCTCTCTCTCTCTCTCTGTCTCTCGACGCAGTGGATTCCTTTAGAGTCGGGACTAATATCGAAATCAAAATGGAGATCAAACCGAGGTCGACTTCCGGAGTGTTACTCGCAGTTCATGGGAAGAAAGACTATCTCTTCTTGCAAATGGTGAACGGAGTCATCGAGTTTACCGTCGACAACGGAAGAGGACCGTTCACGTCCGCCTACAAACCCGGAGATGAATACTTCTTCTGCGATGGACGATGGCACTTCATTCACGGTAAGTTTGAGTTATGGCCTCCACGTTGGCCACCCTCACATCCGAGACCTGACAAAAATTGTTGCTCGTTGCAGCCGTTCAAGCTAAGAACGTGATCGTTCTCTCGGTGGATTCGTTCTCCGTCGAACCTGGAATCGGTACTCCCGGATCCACGGTCACAGACACGAAACATCCCCTCTACCTGGGAGGAGCAGGGCCGAGGGGTCACCGGCAGAGAGGAAACTTGACTTCTCACCAGTACGTTGGCTGCATGAAGCAAGTCATCATCAACGGGAACCTTCTCAAAGTGAGCAGTCAACGTGCCATCGGTAACGTCACCGTGTCCTCCTGTCCAACCATCTAATCGGTTCTGGTTCCATTTCGATGACCTGGTTTTTGTAGGTAACACCCATTAAGGGTGCTCACCGGTACTTTTGTCACCGATCTTGTTTGCTTTTGTACACTTTCGTAGGTAGAGACGCGGACTGGATCGTTCACGATGTTTTCACTCTCAATTCTGTTTTTCTCTTTTTATAAGTTTACGTTTTAACTTTTGCCAACTTCGCTTTAATTTTAATTTTAAGTTTTTTTTAACTTTTTTTTGAAAACAGTAAAATTTTCTAAATTGCGTTTGTTTACCTTTTCTCATTTTCATCCTTTTTCTTGTTCAAAAAATAAACGGAAGTGGGCCCAACCAAAGCTAAGAGTTATAACTATAATAAAATTTGGTGTACAATTAAACAACTGATTTAAGATTCGTCCCCATCATCAGTTCCGCAATGTTCCTGGTTTACCTCTCAGTCATCTACCACCTGCCCTTTATATGAGTCCATATGACTTCAAAGGAGGTTTTCTACCAACCTTTCACCCATAGCGGGTGGAAGTGTTAATTCAAAAAATTTAAACTGCGTAAAAGGTAGGCAAGACAAAGTGATTTGGGAAGAGCCGAACTCATCAACTTAGTACGGGGAGGGCATCTCGGCTCTCTCTTTCCCGAACACGTTCGGCGTTCCCCCTCCTGTTTCATCACCACCTCGTAGAAGGAAGAGAACTCGGCCGCTTCTCTCTCGCTGTCGAGGATCCTCACTAAGATCGCCAACAGGAAGAGATCTTACCCGATTGCGTCACAGTCTGTCAAACCTCCGAAGGCAATGCCTTCGTGACCGCCGGAAAATGTTGCGGGCACGACGCCGAAGACCGGAGGCATAAATTCTATGCAGCCTACTGGTAATCCTGAGATCAACTTCCATCGAAGATTCGCAAGCTATCTATTATCCATCATCCTCTTATTATCTCAGTGGCTAAAGCATCGGGAGAACCTTGTTTACTTCAAAGAAACTAGTTAATTCACAAGTTGTGCACTATTGGTGACAAAATGAATATCGTTATTTACAGAAGTTTGTTCAAATATAAATTTTGGAATCATAATTTTTGTCTTATTCATTTATTTCCTTATTTTTATTGATTAAGTATTCTTCTGATACGAAATAAAATAAATTATTAAAATTCCTGAACATGTTCATCTGATTTTAAACAAATGGTGGCTTTAAAAAAAAAAAGAGTTAAATTATTTTGTAGGATTAACTGTAAACAAGAAGAAGCCATTGTCAAGATGCCATTTTGAGGTGTTTAATGGGCGGAGCTATGAGATTATCAGTACAAAATTTTTACACAAGTATTAGGTGACAAGGCGAGTTTTAACCTCCTTTAACATTATGTTTGCTTGATACCAGGAGCAAAAAATCGTTGTTTTTCTGAGATTTTTTTTCAAAATTTCAGACGCCTTCAAACAATATGTTTAGGCAATTAGCAATACACAAGAGTAGGAGAAATTCTAAAATTTTGCAGCGTAATTTGTCGATGGTAATGGAGGGCTTTAACCTCCTTTAGCATTATGTTGGCCTGATACCAGAACCCGAAAAATCGACAATTTTCCTAAAATTTGTGACGCCTTCCAAACAGGAAGTTAGGCTATTTTCACTACACTAGAGTTCTACCGTATTTCTAGAGATTTTTTTCAGGGGTTCATACAACCCTTCTTTATTGATTTCAATTTATCCGGTCAGTCCATAAGTTCGTGCGCATTTTGGCGACATTTTTAAATATTTTAATTTATAATATTACATTTTATATCGATTATATATATTTTTCCTCTGTTTTCAACAATATATACAACTTTCTTATATTCAACACTTTCCAATCTCCTTTAAATGGCGAAATACTGTCCCATGAGATGCACGCATCTTCTCTGCGATCTGATCCAGTGTTAAATCTGGGTCTCCCTTCACAAAATTTTTAAGAACGTCGCTGTCGAAAAAAGCAACAGTGATCATGAACCCCAGTTCAGGACGTCCTGTTCTTTTAAGTCTAAATTTTTCAAACCATTCCTGGGCAGTAGTATGTGCACCATGTACACTACTAATTTTTATTGTTGCAGATCTGGCAGTTTTGCCACTCGAAAAGAAAAAATACAAATCAACTCGTTTGTATGCGTTATTGAGTCTTTTTATGGGCACCAATATGCATCTCAACTTTACGAAATTTGGTGAGAAATTGAGAAATACTTCAGTCAAGCGATGACATGTTTCGAAAGGTTGGGAATCCATTTGGTAATCCCACAATATGCTACTAATGCACACGAACTTTGGGACTGACCTAATTGTTTTGGTATAGGCGACAAACAGGAAGTCAAAAATAAAAAATCTAATTACTCTTCTCACAAAAAATATTGTATATTATTCTCTTATTGATACTGATGTATTTATATTTGTGTACCCTTTTCGGGTGTTACAACATCCGCTTTTATAATATTAAAGTAATTATAATCAGTAAGCAAATAACTGATTATATAGGTAAAAGATGTACGATATTGAAAACTATATACATTATATACTGGGTTATTACGGAAAACCGACGTTTCGCAACTGTTAACATCGTCAGATTTCCTTGTCTCCTGAGAGGATGTCAATATCTATTGTATATACACTATACCCAGGGTATAATATATACAAGGTGGACCATTTTAACCTTCCCAGTAGAATTTCTCGGACATTATGCTAGTTAGCGAAAAATGTTTCAGACGAAAGTTGCTCTTGACCTTGGACGATACGTTCAGATTGGGAAAGAACGAATAATTCTAGCACGTTCAAATGGCGTGACACGGTCGTGGTTTACATGTCATGGGATAAGGATGAATGTCAAGGAGGTGTTATGAGTAATAATTTAATCATTTATAAGCCTTTAAACTTCACAAAACATTTATTATCAAATACTTTTATACAAAATACTTGTTAAGCTGAACACTTGCTTACATTTCTACGATTTACAACAGTTTCTTAGACTAAAGATGAGATGAGAGATCCAACTAACCTATCTGACTACCATTCGGTTGAAAGATTTTTTATCTGTAATTCGACAGTGTGGATGTTTCATCTCAACACTACATCTGAGACCAAAGATTCTCTGCTATCATCTACTTTTCTACTCTAGAGGACTGGTGTGTTATGGCTAAGAACAAAACCAGATGTCTGTGTCTAGACGGGGTCGATATAAATAAGAAACATAAGTGTTACGAATTGAAAAAATGTGTAGTCATCAGGTGCAATCGCGCCCGAGGTTGGGATCCTGACCACGGACACGGACAGGATCCAACAGGGCGAAAGAGTGACCGAAATAACGAATATGAGCAGGGTGGTTGCACCCATACTTCGCTTTTGTATGGGTCAATCTTAGGTTTTTTCGGTTGGTCTTTCGTCCTGTCCACGCAGTAAAATAGCAGTTAGTAGAAAAAGTCAGTTGTCGACCACATGTGCATAGTTTTTTCACCAGGTGTCCGTTATTCTAAGGGTTAATAACCGCTTTTGTAAATATTAGTAAGAACAATATAAATAAGTTAAGGTTACTAAATGACTCCTATTTAATTCGAACTGGAACTCATCCTTCATTTAGGTTTGGCGGTGTTTGATCTACGGCAATCCGTAACAATAAGAAAGAAACATTGTTTGAGGTAACACTCATTCACACTCATCAGCTATACTATTAAAGTAAACGAGACCTTTACCCTTCTAAAAGGGAAGTGTTCCCCAGTTCCTCATTCATCGGCCAATTCAATCAAGTCCATACTTTCAACATTCACACGAAGATATGCAGAGGAACAGCAGCTTTCAGACATGAAGAGAATACACTCCTCTACGCATTGTCCTTTGTACAGATACTTCGACTGGGAGAACCAGCCGCAATATCTTAAGTACAACGTCAGAACTGGCCTCCTTAGGACATTCAGTCAACTGAGGGTCGGTGGAGCGGAAAGGGTGAAACTCACGGCAAACCACTGCCTATACAAATGGGACACCACAAAAATCTGCGAAGTGTGTAATATCCATATGCAAGAGACTGCAGCACACTTCCTCTTCCTGTGTCCCGCTTACGCCCCCTTGCGTGCATCACACCTCCAAGCATACATGGAGGAAGGAGCCACCCCGCTGCACAATTTTTTCTCGCTTCTCGAAGGAAACTCTGACCCAGAAAAAACCAAAAAAGTCCATTTAATTGAGGCGCAAGCACTCAAACTTAGGAGCTTTATGTTGGATGAATGATCTTTGAATATTATTTATTTATTTATTGTATTTTTTTATGTATTGTCCCCCTAATACCCTACGGGTAAGATAGGGGTAAACTTTATTAAACTATTAATAATAAAAAATTTATCCTTTTTTGTCATCTTAGCATATTTTATGCAGCAGAACGAATTATTTTTTAAAATATGTATTTATATAGGAAAACGCGTTTCACATAACGAACTTGCTTCTGGAACGAATTAAGTTCGTTGAGTGAGGCACCACTGTATCCATCTTGACCTTAGATTGACTTGGAAGACTCACATTAAAACAAAACGAGTCCAAGCCCAGTTGGTTCTCAATAAACTCCTCTGGCTCATGGGAAGGCACTCGGAACCCAACACTGGTAACAAGCTCCTCATTTACAAAACCATCCTCAAACCCATCTGGACCTACGGGATCCAGCTTTGGGGTTCCTCTGCCAATTCCAACCTTGAGATATTTGAAAGATTCCAATCTAAAACCCTACGAACCATGTAAAGAAGGAAATCGAAAGGTCCACTCGCAAATACTCCTCAAGACTGGCGAACCACCCAAATCCTACTGCGTCCTCACTCCTCTCCGAACCAAAAACTTCTCAAACGACACAAACCACTCGACTCCCAAACACGCTTCTCTTAATCAAATCTCCTTATCCCTCTCCCGTCTTTCTTTTCTCAGATAAGTCCAGCCCTTCTTTGGCTTCCTTCAAACTATTACTGGAGTAAGACGCTGGTCTGCTCCCCAGACATAACCCCTCGAATCTAGTCCGAACAACTACAAGGTGTCTCATGCTTGGAGACAGGAGGTAGTTCGCAAGGGGAGCTGAATATTAAAAAAAAGGAGCAGAAAGTGAGTCCGAATGCGAGTGAGAAGTTTAGATTACTTTCCTCGTTTACATATCTTTCGAATCACTAGAACAGTTCGTCTATTTTTTACTTTAATTTGCCAACTTTTGTAATGGGCAACAAGAGTAACTAAAAGAACCTCGGTCGGAACATCTGGAAAGCCTGAGAGGCCAGAGATGGCACAGGAGATCGTGTCGTCAGTGCTGGTCGGTTCAAGATTGGAAATGAAGAAGTATAGAGACATGAGACATGAGGTCTCAGAGAGGAGTTGGCTGAGTGAGGGAGGACATCAAGAAGATTGAATCTAACAAGGAGAAAGGGATAGAGGGACTGAAGGAGAAGATGATCAGGTTGGATGAGCCTGAGCAGGTCGACAAGATGAACAACATTATAATAGAAAAGATCATTCCACAGTTGGCGGTGAAAATGTGAAAATTTTTTTACAGAACCGTTAGTGAAAAGGATGTCGAATCAGAATCCCGGTTCCTCTTCTTGAGGACACCTGAAGCAACGAGCACGGTACGTGCCACTACTTTTAATAGGCACACTGTTGGAGAACTTTTTGCAAATTTGACCACTCTATGAAAGGCATGAGTGTCCAGCGGAAAGACTTTGGAATAGTAACGAGACTAGGTTAACCATGGTATAAAAAACCAACAAAATTCTTGCTCTAAAAGATTCCAAACAAGTGGGAAAAATAACTTCGGCCAACATGGCAAACTGGGCACCGTATGTGCCTGCGTCAACTCTGCTGGTGGGCACATACCCATAATAGTTAATGATATTTCCGAGGAAAAATTGGCAAGATAGACTCCTTAATCATGCACCTCCCAGCCGCGATGCAAACAATTAATTGTGGATCTGGCCCAACAACATTTAAAGGATTACGATCGGATTCGAAATCCTTTTGCAACCAGTGCAATAATTTCTACGGAAGCACTGCCTCTGCAAATTCGAGAGGAATTTACAGATTTAAGTAATGACATGACTCTAAAACTTCACTTCTCTGAAGTTCCATTAGATCTTTTCTGGATTTACGTTAAAAAATAATATTCTCACATTTCCGAAGCAGCAATCTTAACACTACTTCCATTTTCGACAACATATTTATGTGAGCAAAGTTTTTCAACGCTTGTATTAATCAAAAATGAGTAATATTTCAGTTTTCCACTTAGTTGTACTATCTCTTGGGCGGGCTAGTAGGCAATTTTTAAATTGTTTTTATTGGTTTGACTGAGTTTTAAAAATCTCTCCCCAGAAAATGTTCCAAAACTGGTGTAAAATTTTAAAGTGTTCTATAAAATTGTTAAGTCTCTCTGTTTAGTTTCAGCTCTACCGGATGTCGGGAAGTGGGCTAATTTCCATATCTAAGACTGCAATAATCCTTTCACAAAAACAAAAACAAAATTCAAATAGATTTATTTAAAATTTGAATTTAGTTTTTTATAGACTAATGGTATAAAAGTGAAAATTTTTAGAAAAATAAAGAAATAATCATAAAATATGTGATCATATTGTCTTCACGAAAATCACAAAAATTCAAACTGGTAAAAAGTCGTCCTTACACTGGAATTTTCAGGACATTAGTAGAATTTTGAATGAAGAGACTTTGTTTTAGAATAATGCTTCTTTCATAATTTGTATCTTCCGTTTTACTTAAAGCTAAACAGTATAATCAAATCCCTTTTTAACGCTAAAAAGGATCCCATAGAAATCTGGAAAAATGCTGTTAAATATCCATACCTTCGAGAACTCTCATGTCAAAAATAAAAACAAATTTAAGAACGCAAATTACAGATGCACATTTAGAGGATCAATTAAAGCTGTGTGTTACGAAGCTTGATCCAAATATAGGCCTAAGATTACTGTCAAACAACAAAGCCAAATAAAAAAAAATTTTTTTTTGTATTTTGTATAATATTTTTATATTAATTTATATGTATATTATATTTAAAATTTTGTAGTATTACATTTTATTTTTTCTATATAATGCAATAAATTGTTAAATCTATAGAAAAACTATAATAATTTCACAAAAGTCACTTTCTTAAGTCAATCAGCTAATGCGGCCTCTAATGGTAAAAAGTTTCCCCACCTCTGCTGTATTCCTTTACAACAGAATTAAAGTTATAAACCGCACTGCTGCAGTTATATAGAAGACTTTATTCTATTTTAATAGGATGTCATTTGAAAATGCTGTCACCCTAATTTCAGATGTCAGACGAAGAGCAGGGTGGAGAAAAAAAGAGGAGCAAGTACCTGCAAAAGTAAACCTAGAAAGACTTAACGGAAGCCATGGAAGCGGTAGAGAAAAAGGAAGAAGGTCTTAACGCAGCGGCCAAGAAGAGGAACATTCCACCTTCCTCACTGAAAACATTACACCAGGATACAAAATATCATTTGGGACGATACAATCTTGATTTTTAACATCCTAACAGTTAGGATGAACAGAGAAACAGGTAGACCAGTGATTCTCAACCTGGGCGATTACAGTGGGCGATTATTTGACTACACGCTTTTGGGGGGCGATAGTCATTTTGAATACCCGCTTTCAGTGGAGGGCCGCTGCATTTTTATGTTGCCTTGTGAAAGAAGGAAATAAAACATTTTGTAAAACAATATTGTTATCCTTTGGTATTTACCATATCAAGAAGGATTAATGAAATGGCCAATGATGTTGAAAATCAACTAATTGCCGATCTCCAAACACGAGAGTTCACTATACAGTTGGATGAGAGTAGTATACGGGATAGTGATGCAATATTAATGGCTTATGTTAGGTACATAAAGGATTGAAAAATCATCGAAGAAATGTTATTCTGCAGATATTTAATCACTGATACGAAAGGCACATCAATATGAGTGTTTTAAAACGTATTTTGATGAAAAACAAATTCCTTTGGAAAATATATTGGCCTGTGCAACGGATGGTGCCCCATCGATGGTAGGACGTCATCGTGGTTTTATACCCATGTTGAAGGAAGAAAATCCAAATATCTTTACAATTCATTGTATAATTCATAGGCAACACTTGGTTGCCAAATCCATTGGCGGGAGATTACATGAAACAATGAATTTAGTAAAATCAATAATTAACAAAATAAAAGCACACCCACTTAATGATATATTATTTCGGCAACTTTGCCATGAAAATGATGAAGAATATGAGCGCCTATTATTGCACACGGAGTTCAGGTGGCTATCTAAAGGAAGTTGCCTCAGAAGAATGTTCAACCTATTTGATACAGTCATTAGTTATTTAGAATCAACAAATTATAATTTTCCAATGGAGATATCTGTTAGAAGAGCGACAAAGCTTATTTGGCAGATATATGCAAAAATAAATGAATTACTTTTGAAACTGCAAGGAAACAATGTGACCATAATTAAAGTGAAAAGTTTAATTATTGGTTTTATAAATAAATTAAGTCTCTATAAAAATAACATGGGTAGAAAAGATTTTTCTTTATTTTCCTATTTAAGTAATATAATTGTACAGGAGGAAAATATTGCAGTTTATTATAAGCATTTGGAAATCCTAATTGTAGATATGAAACTTCGGTTTAAAAATGTTGAAAATATTCATATTCCTGATTGGGTTATTAATCCATTTAGTGGTGATCCTACTAATGCTCCTTCGCACATTCAAGAAATATTAATAGATTTGCAGGCAAATGTAGAAGCGAAACATTCATTTGAACATAGTATTTTAGAAGAATTTTGGATAAAAATTAGCAGTACTAACACAATTCAAAGACTATGGATAGAATAAAACGATTAAGAAAGAAGACTACAAAGATTGAATAGCAACTTGTTTGGTACATTTGATTAGCGTTCAGCATCAAGGGCTAGCTTTGAAGTAGCCTGGTTGATTGCTCGAAATAAGAAACGATACACTATTGGTGAAGATTTGGTTAAACCAGCTGCTGTAAAAATGGCAGAGAATATGTGTGGTCAAAAAGAAGCGAAGAAACTGAATTCAGTGCCCTTGTCTGAGAGAATTGTAAAAGAACGAATTTCTATATTAGCAGAAAATGTGAAGGAAAAGGTTATTTTCGCATTAAAAAAGCTAAGTCATTTTGCTATTCAGCTTGATGAGACAACTGATTTTAGTAGCAATTCACAGCTAATGGTATATGTTCGCTACAAAGATGCAGATAATTTTGAAGAGGAATTGCTGTTTTGTTCTCCTCTCGAGTTGAGATCTCATGGAATTGATACAGAAGTAAGGTGGCTCTCTCGCGGAAATGTACTAAATCGAGTACGGACTCTCAAAACTGAATTCGAAATTTTTATGGTTGATCAAAAAAATATTCTCGCAGATAAGTTTAAAAACTTTTCCTGGGTTGCATATCTCGCATATTTAGCGGACATTTTAGAGAGTATAAATATATTAAACAAAGAAGGTTAGCTTTGTCTTTGGAAAATTGCGAAAATATTCCTTTTGCCGACATCAAGAATACAATTGTAAGACATCTTATCAAACTCAGAGAGCGGTTTTAAGATTACTTTTCGGATCTTCATACAGGTACTGTCCGTTGGATTGTAGATCCTTTTAAATGTGAAATTGCTATGATACCGAAGAACCTTCAGGTTCGGCAGAAGCAATTCTTGAACTTCGATCTAATACTGAAGCACATATTCAATTTGAGAGTAAACCAAATGTGTCGTCTTTTTAGATGTCAAAAGCTGTAAAGGCTTTCAAAATTGCACATGAAGAGGCGGTTGAAAAATTGCTGCCATTTGGAACAACATATGTGTGCAAACAAGGCTTTTTCACTCTAATGAACATAAAAACGAAGAACAGAAATCGATTAAACGCAGAAGACTGTATTCAAATCGCTCTTACATCAAAGAGTCCCAATTTTGAAGCAACTGTATCGAACATGAAACAACATCATTTCTCCAAAACGTGAAGGAAGAATGTTTTCAATTATTCCTTTTTTTTCTAATTTTTGTTTGTACCACCACCATTATTATTATTTGTTACAGCACCCCAAATTGTCAACCCTCAATTGTGGTGTCAATTTGTTATATATATATATTACTTGTACAGTGGTACCTCGACATACGAGTTTTTCGAGATACGAGCCGACGAGCAAGTGATTTTTTGCTTTGAGTTACGAGCGAAATTCGAGATACGAGTCCGGTTCGGTTCGGTAGTAACACGCAGTCGCGCCATCACGATCAGTTAGCAGCGTGCTTCCTCTGTGATAAGTTGTGTAGTTGTGTTCGCGTTTACATTTACAGTTGTAGTTCATTTATTTTTATAACCATGGATCGGAAGAAAGCTTGTAAAAAGTCAAGTGCTAAGAAAAAGATGATGAGTATTGAATTAAAACGTGAAATTATAGAAAAACATGAGCAAGGTGTTCGAGTTGTTGACTTGTCGAGGCAGTATGGCCGTAGTACGTCCATGATATGTTCTGTGCTTAAACGGAAGGAGTCGATAAAGAGTGCAAGGCCGGCTAAGGACCTTACGATAATTTCCAAGCTGCGAACCTCCCTTCATGAAAATATGGAGAAACTGCTGATGGTGTGGGTGACAGAAAAGCAGCTCCAAGGAGATACCTTGACGCAGACCATCATTTGAGAGAAGGCAAGAGCGATCTACGGAGATTTGCTGAAGCAAACTCCGCAGACTTCCATTGACGAGGCATAGGAAGAGTCATTTAAAGCCAGCCGGGGCTGGTTTGAGAATTTTAAAAAGAGGAGCGGTATTCACTCCGTTGTCAAACATGGTGAGGCAGCAAGTTCAGATATGAAGGCAGCTGAGGATTACATTAAAACATTTTCCGATCTAATAAAAGCCCAAAGATACATCTCTCAGCAAGCCTTCAACTGTGAAGGGACAGGGCTGTTCTGGAAAAAGATGCCGAATAGAACATATATAACGGCAGAGGAGATGATGCCAGGCCACAAAACTATAAAGGACAGATTGATCCTAGCACTGTGCGCCAATGCGAGTGGCGACTGTAAGATCAAGCCTCTGCTCGTGTACCATTCGGAAAACCCCAGAGCATTTAAATCACATCCGCGTCCCGTCGCAGCGACGGAGCCATCTGACCAATTGGGGCCCAGTGTCAGGCCCAGAAATATAAAACATGAACAAATTTTGAAATAAAGTTAGCTATAAACGAAATGTGTTATTACTTTCAAGTACACGGCTTGGTTTAGAAAATTTTTAGTTTTGTTGCATTATTTTGCACTAGTCGCGACTGTCAGTTTTTGCTTTTATTTATATTTTTGACTAATTCATTTATTTCACTACATAAGAATTGTTTAACTATCATGCCCGGGTGAGTAAATCTGTTATTTTATGTTCCAAAGGTATACTTAATTTAAAAACATCATATTCGATGTGTAGCGGAGGTGGCATGAACGTATGTCTTGTTTTAGACCCCTGAAACCTAGTGAAATTAGACAGCTTTTTGAGGATATCTCGGAGGAATCCGATCCCAAAGAGAGCCAAAGTGACAGTGATGGTGAAGTCGATCAAATTATAATCGAGGACTCGCCGCTTTCTGAAAGCGACTGCCCTGAAGATGAAACCGTGGACGCCCGGACCCCCCTGTGTATGAAGAGGAAAAAATGTATATTTCCAAAAATAATGAGGAAATTTGGTGTGAAAAACCCATCAAAGTCGGAGAGTGTAAGAAAAGTAAAAAGGACATACTGGTAGAGCAATGTGGAGTAACTCGCTTTGCCAAGATCAATATTACCAGTATAAAGTCTACATTCTTTTTGTTTTTCCGGAACAATTTACTGGAGAAAATTGTTAAGTGGACAAATAAGGAGGGTCAACTGAGGTACGAACAGGCCTGGATAAATACAACTGTTCAAGTACTGGAAAGATTTTTGGGCGTGTTGATCTTGATTGGAGTTTATAAATCCAAAAACGAAGACGTAAATCAGCTATGGGATCAAACCAGTGGAAGGCAGATATTCAACCGCATTATAGCTCGGAACCAATTCAAAGAGCTTTTGCGAGTTCTCAGATTTGATGATGCCCAAGCTCGTAGACAATGTAGATCTTCCAATAAGACAGAACCAATTGAAGATGTCTTCGAGGAATGGAATAAATCTCTGGGTGAAGCTTACAAACCCGGGTGGTGTCTTACGGTAGATGAACAACTAAACAGCATTTACTCATGAGACCCGGAAAGTACGGAATAAAGTTTTGGGCTTTGTGTGATTCTGAAACCAGCTACTGCCTGAAGCTTGCGATTTATAAGGGAAAGGAACCTGGGGAAGAAAGGACAAAAAATGTAGGCGAGTTAGTAGTGAAAAATCTCGTGTCAGAATACTTAAACACGGGAAGAAACATAACTTGTGACAATTTTTTCACAAGTGTCCCACTGGCTCGATACCTACTGAGTAAAAACACGACAATGATAGGTACGATAAGGAAGACCAGGCGGAACTTCCGCTGGAATTTGTGAGAGGAAAAAGACAAACTGGATCCAACCTTTTTGGTTTTCAGTCAGACATTACTATTGTCTCGCATTGCCTGAAAAAACGCAAGATAGTCACGCTGTTGCCCCCTCTTCATCATGACGACAAAGTGTGTAAAGAGAACAAAAATAAACCAGAAATAATTCTGGACTATAATAAAACTAAAGGAGGAGTGGACTGCATGGACCATATGACGAGATGTTATTCGACCAAAAGGATGACGTGAAGATGGCCACTAGTTGTATTTTATAATATGGTTGACATTTCGACCCTGAATTGTTACATTCTATGGCTGTCTTTAAAAGGTAAAGAGAAATTATCGGGCAGGCGAAGATTTCTCATTCAGTTAGGGAAAGAATTGGCTGGAATGAATGTGAATACAAACCCTCTGGAGTCAGAGTCAGAGGTCGACAATGCACCGCACCCAATTATTAGAAAAAGATGTTCTTACTGCCCTAGAAGTAAGGACAGAAAACACAGCCTAGTTTGTTTTAGGTGTAAACAATCAGTTTGCAAGGAACACTCGAGAATTTCTTGCTATAATTGTACATAAAATAACTAAAAAGGAAAAAAAGGTACAAAACTAGTGTTTTTACTGTAGTGTTTTATCTCTTTTGTCACTTTAATGTTCAATAAATGATTCGATTTTAAAATTTTGACTTTTCTTTAGTCCTACAATTTATTCTAAAACAGAAAAGCTGAAACTTAAAATAAAAGTCTAAGAAATTAACGCAAAAGCATGGCTGGGATCACTGGCGACCCCAATGGACTTTAGCGCGAGTCTAAAATTCCGGTCTTTCCAGGGTTAATATAGCGATTTGCCTACAAATTATCGAACAGGCCTGGTTGGGAGTTACAACGAGGACCTTGACCTCTGGAAAAAGCTGTGGGCTGAAGCTGTAGCTGAAAGGATCTATGAAGAATTGGAACCCGGTTTTCAGTAGAGGAGGAGATTGTATCACTGGGGAAATCCATGGGTCTAGAAATGGAAGAGAGAGACGTGAACGAGCTCATCGAGGAGCACACCCAGGAACTGACGACTGAGGAGATACAAGAGATACAGTCACAGCAGCATACTGAGGTTATGCAAGAAATTGGTTTTGAGGAGTCAGAGGAGGAGGTTATTTCTACAAGTGAGATAAAGGAGATCTTAGGAATGTGGGAGAGTTTCACAGTTCGTGGAAAAAAAACACCCAGAAAAAGTTGCAACAGGTCGTGCATCTGACCTTTTTAATGACACTTGCCTAACTCATTTCCGGAACATTCTGAGAGGGAGGAAGAAACAAACCTCCTTGGACATGTTTTTTTCTAAACGGCCTACAGGTGAAAGCGAGAAAAATGTAGCGAAAAAGACAAAGACCAGTGAGGATATCTAGTTTATTTCTTTACATTCTCTTTTTGGTTTTTGTGCAATAAATATTTGATATTTATAAATACGTTTTTATTATCCAAAACCACGTAACAAAAATAACTGGAGTGACATTTTGGAGGTTGGAACGGATTAATGGTAGTTCAATTGTTTTGTATGGGGAAATTTGCTTCGAGATACGAGCAAGATTGCGGAACGAATTAAACTCGTATGTCGAGGTACCACTGTATTACTATTATTACCATTATGTATTACTAGGTATTACATTGATAAATTGAGTAATGATGTTTAAATTAAATTTTTAGTTATTGTTTTCTTTTCAAAATTATCATGGGGGGCTATAATATGAAAGATGCTAAAAAGGGGCGATTTTGTTTTTGGTTTTTTTTTACTCTTCGCCATGCATCAACTTACACAAAAATATTTTGGGGTAATGATTAAAAAAGGTTCCCCGACCGCTGAATTAAACCAAATAGTCAAGCAGCAGCATCAAGTAACAGAAAGGTTCCTCATGTTCTTATGAATAGGTTAAAGACTTTTTTGGATTGACTAGAGGCAATACAAATAGTTACACTTATAGACGACAATAATGTGCCAGAATGGGTAAGAAATCTGGTCATTTTAGAAAAACCACATGGTTTTTTAAGACTATGATAAAATTTAGATCTAATTTGAATTTAATTTTCACAGAAAGTGCTGTGTATAAAAGCAAGCCTAATTGAGGCCAAACTTTTTTGTGCAATGTGCTTGTGTAGGCTTGTTCTACGAAAAGTACAATATGGAGAGAATTCAATCAATTATGGATTGTGCAGAAAAGATTTCCAAGTTGGTAGAACTACGGGCAAATCGGACGAAAGGACTTTGTCAGATATCGCTGTTACGAAGTGAATGCCGTCTTGTAGACGGGTAGAATATTGAGCGCAATAGATCAAAGTGCTATGAAATACTATAAAGGGAAAAAATTAGCGATATTTCATTAACACCTAGTAAAGAATTCCGAGATATGACCGAACAGAACGAATCTACCAATACTGATTCTGCACCTCGTGTACATGGGCCAACCTCCGGATCTTTGGTCGGTAAAAGTCCTGGCAGTCTTTTAAAAAAGGATCACGATAGGAAAGCTGAAATTTTAGAATCATCTTCGCAATCTTCAGATGAGTGTCCAAGTTTTGGTCCAGTCAGAGGTCTGAGAAAGGATTCAAAATGTTACGGATTGAAGAGTCCGTTATTGTAAAAGTTGAGAAAGCTGAGGACTTCATGGCCGCTCGCTAAAATCTACAATCAACAAATTTAAGAAACTAAATGACAAGACCGTCTTAGTGGCTGCACCCACAAAAGAGGAACTAAATAATTACACCAATGAGATAGAAAAACATCTTAAAGGTATTAAAATACTACCTAATAAAAAGAAGGCCCTTCTATTGTAATTTACAATGTTGAGGGCCACAATTCGGATGAGATGTCCCAGACAATCGAAATTTTTACGCGTAAAAAAACGCTACATGTTAAAATTATAAAGACCCACAATGAAAGCATGAGGGAGTGTGAAGCTCACGGAAATGGCTCTCAAATGGCTGGAACCTGGTATTTCACGATTTACTCTGGGGTACAAAAAATGTGTCTTCAAAAGATAAATTCCGGTGGTGCGTTGTTACAAGTACTACCGCTCCGGACACTGCTCAAGAATGTAGGACGCCCGAGGAAAACGTCAATATTACCAGAGACATAGTCCAATAAAAGGCAAAGGCTCCAACTGCTTCCTTACAGCGGTCACCCACATTATTATTATTATTATCCCAAATCAAAGGTCGCGGTTGTTTGAAACCCTGATCATGAGTTGGTATCATGTCATGGCTTGTATCTTTAATTTTAAATTTGTCACAGTAGTGGTACGGTTTTTAACTAGCGTCCAATAATTGTATTGTTGGAGACATTACTCATTGTTCAATTTGTTTAAAACACCTTTAACTATACTGTACTGATTTCAGGCATATTGATTACAGATTAATACAACAGAAAGCACACCAGTTCTCTACAGATGAAAAATATTTGTGAGAATTCTAGAGATCATGACATTATCATTTACAACTTATAATATTATTGTGTTCTTGAGGGCTCTAGAGTCTTTTTTTGTGTTGAAAATAAGATTTTTTTAATATCACAAATTAGGATATTTGAGGCTCTCGGAACTTTAATTTCAAGGCTGTATAACGAATTCTAGTTTCATTACATTCCGACAGGGTTTATTAACCCTTTGCACTCATGTCACACTAGAGGTGACAATAGTCATTTACACTTGAAAAAAATTAAGTGGAAAGGGATAAATATCTGACCCAAGACTTTAGAATTAAACCCCTTCCTCATTGATTAAGAAACCAGACTTTGTGCTCATACACAAGGAGGTTTGTACTATCATCCTAAATCCCAGAGGACTGGGCACCAATTATATCAAAATATGTGAAGCAATGCTGTTTACAATCATGCATTGATGGAGTGTTCAAGGTCACTATGAGAGATCTGAAGTCTTGTAGCCATAACAAGAACCATAGAAGCTCTTACCATAACATGTTGACTCCATTTCGAGAAAAGTACTCTTGCATTAGATTTTTAACTGGAAGTAGTTGAAGGAATTTTCCTTACATTCATTGTTTTCATCCACTTTGTGAAGTTGAATGACTGCAGACTACTTAAAAAACCTATGGGGTCGTAACAATATCAAATGAATATGTGACTAATGTTATTTCCAACAGCTTAACTTGATAAAAGTGACTTTCAACTTGACAATTTTATACTTTATGGAGAATTTTGTTTTCAAAATAACAAAATTATTCAAAACTTTACCGTTTCCGGTTCTTCGATTTCCTTTTTTTGTTTTTGGTTGTCCAGTTGAGTGATAATAAGTCAACTCATGTTCTTTTGGAATGAACCCGCCGAAAGATGTATATCTCGATTTTTGCGAAGTCAGGTAACCATTATGGTACTCGTTACATGTCCTCGTGGTTTCACCTCGACTACATTAATTTCCAAATCGTGATTGGGCGATATTTTAAATCAAACGTAGCGGCCTGAATATATATGTATTTTTTTTTAATCAAAATATTTAATTTTTTTTTGTAATATGTATAATATTGACACGTATCTTCCAAACATTACATTTTTAGTAAAAGCTCCAAAATAAAATTCTTGCATGTTGGACGTTGCACAACGGAATACATCAAGTTCAAAAGACGCTCAAAAATATTTTATAATACTTACCCATTACATATACGATAAAAAGCAGTATAGAGCCATAATATTATATTTTAAATATTTATGGATATTTTTTTATATAATTTTTATTTTTACTGAAAATACTAAATTGAAAAATGAACATCATCCCACTTTTTTCCGTTATGAGAGACGCCCTACAACGCATAAGCCAATGGCTCATGATTAGCATGACTACCAACTTAAAACAACAATTCAATTTGATTTATATTGTTTGGCGCAAAAAAAACTTGTGTGCATTTTACTCCCAGCAAATTTATTTTTTTTCCAATCTTATATTAATGGTTAAAATACTTGTTATATACTGCATACTATAACGAACTGTGCTCGAAACTTCGTTTTAAAGGTCAAGAAATAAAATGAAAGTAAAAAAAAGTATTAATAAAGCAAATTTATTTCCGCAAAAACTTTTTCCGGTCAACTCTAGGACTTTGGAGGGAAACATTTCAGCGGGATTCAGGAAATTGAAAAGAAATTTTACGAATAAGACTAAACTGAACTTAAATGTTAAAACTGTTGTTGAAATTATTTATTGAAAGAGCCCATTTGTGTAAATGAACGTCCTTGAGTATATGATGAAGTCAACATTTGGAAAAATAAACAATATAGAAAATAGGCGAATTTGAAATCGAAAATCGAGTACGAAATTATCCAGAACAGCGCTAAAAAAAAAGAAAGAAAATAAATTGCTTAATTGCTGTGTGATTCCTAGTTTCTCAAGATCTTTTTTTGTTTCTAGGAACCATGTCGGTCTTGTCTTTTCTTTCAGGGTACTGAAAGTACTGGAAGATCTCAATGTTTAGTCTTCCCGGACCCATTTTAGTCAGATGGAACAAGGTTATTCTTCTCTTCCTCATGATATCTGAGATCCTGGAGAAGTACGCATTTAGTTCAGTGTTATGTCTTCGCTTGTACTCCCAGTTTTCCTTCTTTTCCTCTTCTAGACAAGCTTTCTGCAATACCCTTTTCTCTTCTCTTACTAATCTTACTAGGTACATGATTTGCCAATTGTCTAATTTATACTTTGTTGGTGACATGGACATGGACCATGAGACTATGATTTCTTCAAGTTTATAGAAAGTGCTCTCCGAAATAATGGCGCCCAACGCTGAAGAGTTTGACAGTTTCAGAGATTAAAAGCTCCAAGTCCACGTTAGTATATCACGGTAGTGTATGATTCTGACACAAAAATGAGAATCCGCTCTGTGAAATAGTTTTCACTCCTCTTAAACACTCTCCTAACTGTATAGGATCGTTCAGTCTGATTGATACTTCTCTCTTCACCACCTGCGTCACCATCTTTCTCAGTCATTTTGTCCGCTAAAACTTAAAATTCAAACTGATTCTTTTGCGGGTTCTTTTGGACCCAACACTGACAGGTACTCCGTTCTTCTTTAGTAAAGAATTCCTGCCAAATTGGTTTCGAAACGTTCCTTAAAAACGAGTCTCAATATAAATACTAAATTTATGAAAAGTAGAAAAGAAACACTTAAAATTAACAAGTATAATAATTACAATACTATTGTAGTAGCAAATGCGATGAGATAGTGTAGTGTGCGTTATCTTTTACAACGAACATTTCGTCCATTCGTACTTTGACTTGTGCTTTATCTCCATTGGGAATACATGACCTGAGCCCCGCTTTCCCCAATAACGGCTCCAACACCCTGTCCTGAGTGTTCCTCAGAAGGCTGATGCACTATGACACTGCAATCTCCGCTCTTTCTGTCCAGACTACTTGTGAAATTCGCCACCTCGAGGACGATGAGATTCCTGCAAGAATCGCATTTAGATTCTTGATACTCTTTCCGACATTCGCACTGTCCCGTGCCTTCCGCACAATTGCCCGTCGAGTAGTACACGTCGCACTGACATCCTGAAATGCATAGTCGCAAAATTTCAAAAGGGTGAGTGTACACCTATCTATTCGTATGATCCCACGTATACAAATGGTCACGTTGACTTACTTTCGCACACGTCCGTCGCGTTGAGTGGCCTTCCGAAAGGACGATAATAACCTTTCTGACATTGATTACAGTTGATTCCTTCGGTGTTGTGTCTACAATTTTTGCACACGCCGCCGCCTATGTACTGTCCGTGGATGTCGATAGATAAGTGCTGCTTATCGACTTCTTCGGAGTACTCGCAATCGTCAGAATGACCGTAACAGTTGCATTCTACCCACGAATCACCACAAAAACCAGGTAAAAACCAGGTTAGTTACCAAAACCTGACATCGGTACCCTCTGTCATCGAGTACTTACCTTCGACAAACACACACACACACACACACACAACACTCAGACAACACACAGACAGACGGACAGGCAATGGAAAAATGAGAAAGAGACCGGAAGAGGAGAGCTCAATCAATCAATCAATCAATCGATCGATCGATCAAAGTGAATCACAGGAGAACGGTCACGAGAATGATGGCCACGCAATAGATACGAACGTCGAAGAAAGCGAGGCTCAAATACTGTGGAGCGTGCATCGAGACGAATGTGAGACAAGTGAACACGGGTATGATGTACAGTGACATGGGATTTATGGCGTACATGATGGGCACGATCATGGCGAAAAATGCCATAAACGTCAACACGGAGAGCAGAGTTCCCTCCCGGCCGTTCAACCCTTGGTTCTCCGCGTCTCTGAAATCGGAATCCGACAGACTGTTGCTGCTTTCCCGATTCAACGACTCCTCATTCCTCCCGCTTCCACTCTCCTCTGCCATTAATTAACCAATCGAATGATTGATTGAATGACTGATTGTTTATACAACTGGCTGACAAAATGGCCGACTCGATACGAGTTGTCTGCAAGTCACGGCCTTGTCGGAAATGTGTAGAATAAATGATTTGATTTTCGACTTACGCTCGCACACGAAGAGAGCGTTCGCTTTTGACTGCTTCCACGCTTTCTGCTGGTAACCCCTACAGCAAGTCTGACATTGGTCTACACAGGTATTATCGTCGTTTTGAGCGAAACCTCCATTTTCGTTTCTTCCAGAGAACCTCGAGAAAGAAGACTAAAATGGAGAGAAGCCATCCTCCAATGAGGAAAGCAAAAGCCGAGGACACATTCCTCAGACTTACACTCGACCATTTGGCCGACTGGTATTTGGCGACTTCTTCTACTTTGAGGAACTTCTTCTCTCCCAAATCCAGTAAACCGTTCTCTTTGAGTCTTACCAACCTTTCAAAGACAACCATTGATTAGCTGACAATAATTCACCTCGTTCCTTTTCCACTCCGTCTTTCTTTCCCTTACCAGTAGTCAAAAGGTTTTTTGAAAGGAAACATTTTTCGCACCAGAAATGCTTTCCTGAGATTTGAATGGGGAACGGGAAACACAGATAAACTTTTTCGCTTTTGGGCATCCACCTTGTGTCTCAGATAGTTCACCAAAGTTACAGTCGAACCTGAAAATCGGACGGAATTTAGAAAGCCATGTCTTTCTCTGTCTCTGCTGGGCTTGCAGACACCCACCAAAGCCGACGACGTTCGTGTTTTCGATTTGCGACAGAATTTGAGTTAAGTTGTTTGCTTCCTTCTTCTTCAAGAGGCTCAAGAACGACAGCTTTGAATCAGAGGAGGTTTTAGTCTGGAAATTTAAGACATTAAAGCTCAAATCGTGTGATTTTAATAGAGTGAGAGCTTTCAAAAGACAGACCTCTAAAGAGTCGAAGTAATATTCGTCTTGGTGAAGGAACAACTTGAGGTTCATGTTCACGACATCATCGAAGGTTAAATGATTTTGATGTTCTTGAAGAGCCAACAGGGAAGTGATCCCGGCAGCGAAACCTGTGTAAAGGAGATAGGTGATGGTGTAACCAATGAGAAAAGTAGTCCGGCAGGAAGAACCCCTCGGGTGTCTGCTGTAGCCTGAAAGATGAGAGAGAATGAGAGTGAGAGACTTGAAGGAAGCCTACAAACGAAAAGGCAAAACTGACTTTGTTGGGAGATAGCAGCGACGGCCCAGAGGACGACCTCATCCCAGCTCCAGGGCTCGTGATCGGGACGGACACTCGAATGCATGGAAGTAGAGAATCGAAAGGAGACGACGAGTAGGACGATGGAAAGCACGAAGAATATCCAAAGTCTTCGGGAAAAAGTGACGACGAACACGTCTTGGGTCAGTGGCAAGTTGTGCGGAAGGTATATGAAGGAGTTCCTGAAAGCATAAGACTACACTGTGCCATGCTGTCACGAGTCAGAAACAATCCCAACGAATACTTACGTGGAATCGAGGGTGGTAACGAGGTAGTCGACCACACTTGAGAGCTGGTGGAACATAGTCCAATGACAAAGGGCCAAATCCGTGGTGTTGTTCGCCAATAGTCCTACCAGGCCCGTCCAACTTCCGGTAGCATTGTCAAAAGATCCCCAATCGGAGGAACCAATCAGTTCGGTTCTAACAAAATATTAAACTTTAAATGACACTCCCTCTTCCCTCCTGTCCCACTTCGAAGCCTTAATTGTGCTCTTACTCGAACCGAAGAACGTCCTGAAGTAAGGCAAGGATGTACTGACTATAGCACTCTTTTAGGTTCACCTTTCCCTTCTTCTCTAGTGTCCCCTTGCAGTCGTAGTCGCAGTCACTGTTTCCCCTTAAAACCAGAGCAAAGCTGTACAATGATTCAATCTCTTCTTCACTCATTCACTCATTCGTTCAATCATTTTCTTAACTCTTACCTGAATGAGCACTCCGATTTTGAGAGTGACTCCTTTCAGATTGTCCATTTCTTTCGGTTTATTTTCCGCATAGTCTGGAGGTTCTTCAACACATTTAAAGTATGTCCCGTTGGAATAGAGGAGACCAAAAGGATGAGACTTGCACCAAGACGACATTTGACTGAGTAAATGCTCTTCAAGTGATTCCATTTTCGAGGCAACCACTTGGACGAAGGTTAGAAGTAGGAGAAACCTTTGACTCATTTTCACCAAACGGGAGCAGAGAACAAAACCTCTCGAACAGTGGGATGCTCGCCGACTCAATCGGAAGAATTCTGGAATTGGAAGCGAACAGAAAGGTGACGCCTCCCTATTAACAAACTGTCCGACTATCAGACATCTTGACATCAATTTTCAGACGCCTTTTCTTGTAATTATCCTCGATGACGTCACTCGGAAAGGAGATTTGTGACAAATCGTTGACATTGAGAAGT
The DNA here is from genome assembly GCA_016920875.1 of Columbicola columbae. Lineage (NCBI taxonomy): Eukaryota > Metazoa > Arthropoda > Insecta > Psocodea > Philopteridae > Columbicola > Columbicola columbae. Next base: position 860,854 of record JADMLL010000012.1, read on the forward strand.
GTTCATGCCTGAAAGGGAAAAGGCTTTCTACCAAATTTCGAAGAGCTTTCTTAAAACTTACTCTCATGAAACATTTCTTTGTTTAAATTTAACACTTCCATTATTTTCCGGGTACTTTGAACTCAGCACCGACTTCAAGGTCGTCTTATCACCTCCCTTATTATCACTGGTTGAAAATTTTGGCTTCATTACATTCTCAAGCGTGTTTACTTACACAATTTGTCTCTTTTAAAATCCAAAGTAAATTTTTTCAAAATCGAGAAAATCAAGTTAGGCACATTGATTCTATACACTTTTGTACTCAGAAATCCACCTTTGCCACTGTAACCAAAGCAAGGATGCCAAATTATAATTGGCATCATCATTTATGACTTATTTATATTGGCAATGTCCGATGTTGTCAAAAAAGGAATTTGTACTAACATGATTATGTCAGTATCGTCGTTGATTAGAGATGGCTGAGTTAGGCTCATCAGAAAAGTGAAAACCGCTTGGTTGAAATTTCTCGAACCTTCTGTAAGTTTTATGAGAAACTACACCCTCATCCAACACCTTGAACAAATTATCCACAGCTTCTGTATCATTTCTTTCTTACCGAAATTCATACAAAATACAGTGGCTTAAATGAACTTCAAATCTGCCAATCAACCCATCCGTTCTTAGTTAATACTAACATGAATCACGTTCGTTTTAGTTCATTTGCTAGGCCAGAATATATACAGTCAGAGATAAAACGCGAGAATCAAAAACGGAAAATGAATACAGGAAAAAAAGACAGGAACTTGATGTAGTATTATTGCACAGAACTGTCCGGTAGACCTAATATTTAAGAATATTATATATCTAGCATCGTATAAATAACGTAAAATGAAGAGAAAACCACTGGACCAAATTTCAACGCTGAATCCGATGTTAAATATTATAAATACTGGGTTTAATAGAAACAATGGGTGTCGAGTTTTTTTATTACAATCCATCAGGTGTGATGCAAACTTAGAAAAAATTTTAGCCCCGAAACAAAAAAGGTTACAGGAAAAAAGAAGTAGTGACGACTTCTAGAGGGCGTGACACCTTCTTAATAATGAATCCTATATTTCAATAATTGATGGACTTCCGTTTCGGGGGTAATAAAAGAAAGGCGAAGTTCAAGAAATAGAATGATATAAACGCCCTTCCGAAACGTACGAACGCCTCCCCGAACCCTCTTTACTTCCTCAAAAGCGTTGCATGCTCTTCCTCCGCAATATGCTCTTCTTCCGACATCTTTAATTCATGATTGGGAACTTCGGCCGCGAAATCTGTCTGATCTTAGGTCATGTGATGAGTAAGCCAAGTGTCTTCTCCCCTGTTCCAGCCCCCAAGATTTCCCAACAAGGTTCGACGACACGGGCAACGGTCCTACGTTCAATCCGTTCGTTCAATTATTTAAAAATTTTTTCAAGTTGCATGTTTATTAATGTTTCAAAGATGTTGCTCAGCGAAAGAGGGCGCGTGGAGTCGGAAGGGGTGGCGAACAGAAATTTTTCTGTTGTGCATGAGACCATTTCAACTTCCGTTTTGGGTCGAGGTGGGAGAAGGCAACCAACAAATCGAACACCTTTTCGTTCTCCCGGTTGTTTTTCTCGTTGACAGTCAGAAAAGGAAGTATGGCGGACGATCTCCATCCAAACATTCTCTACGGAGCCAGAATTCCTCTTGAGATCCCGAACGTGAGCCTGGGTCAGTTTTTGTTCGCGAGGCTGACGTCTCATAAAGCGAGTGACCGGTTGATGGTGAGTTACATTCCTTTTCTTTGACTTTTTCCTAACTCGAATTAACGCTGGCTGTTGTTCTGGGGAAGTTCGAAGCTGAAAGCGGACGATCGATCACATGTTTTGAGTTCTTGGCTCTCGGCGTTAGAGTAGCAGAAGGCCTAAGACAGACGGGAATCCAGAGCGGTCATGTTGTCTGCATCATGGGGAAAGCTGGGATCAATGCTTATGCAGCCGCTGTCGGGGTTCTCTTTCAAGGGGGAACCGTGTGTCCGATAGACCACAAACTTCCTTCTGGTAAGAACCAAAATTTTTCTCTACTCACTTCCGGTTCCGTCTAAATCATTCCTTCTACATTTCGCCAGAGGTCTTCTTGAAAATTCTGGAAGCCATCGAGCCAAAGCTGCTGTTCTGCGATTCAAAAGTTGTCGATGACATTACGGACGTTCTCCTTCAGCTGGACAACCCTGCCCAAGTTATCCTCCTTGACGCTAACGAGGTGAGTCACTATCGTATCTCAAAAGTTTTCTACTGACCTATGGTCATCCAAAAGATTCCCATTCCTCAGGAAGAAGAAACCCAGACTCAGAGCTTCAGAAACTTCATCAAAGTGGAAGCAAACTTACAAAACTTCAGGCCGGCGCTCCACGTAAACGCAAGCGAGTCCGTCGCCTTTTTGGTCTGCTCTAGCGGAACAATGGGCACACCCAAGCCTGTCATGCTCACCAACAGAAATCTCATGTACCAGGTGATGGTTTGGAGGTAAGATTGAGGTGTAGTTTGCCTGCTGCTACAGCTTTCCACATCCACTTATGACATCCTACTCGTAACAGTTTCCTCAGCAACGTGAACAAGTTTCTCTCATGTCCGGCCATCACTTTCTCCTTTTTCTACTGGATATCTGGTGTTATGCTGTTCATGCTCGTCATCTGTAAGAACGTTTCCATCACTATCGTCCAAAATTTTGATGTGAAACACATTCTAAAAGTGATTGAAGAGCAAAGGGTGAGTGTCAAAGAGTTGTCTTCTTTTTGAGTCTGTTCCATTCAACTCTGACACACATCTTTCCAATCATCTGCAGCCTGTCTGGGGTCTGATGTCTCCTGCTCTTGCTAAAAGCCTTACAACTCATCCAGACTTCAAGTCATTCAACGTTTCATCGATTGCTCTCTTGGTCACGGGAGGATGTGCCCTTCAAAAGTCACTGGTAGATGATATAAAGGTAGGTCAATTGACACATGACTCACGAATACTCAACAAGAATGTCTAGCTAAAATTTCTTTGACAGAAACTCTGGGGAGCACACACGGCTTGCAGACAGTCCTACGGACTTACAGAAACAGCAGGCTCAGTGACAGCCAGTAGCTTAGATCACGATGTGCTATCAGCCGGTTCGCTTTTGCCTGGATTCCAGATGAAGGTGGGTGGAGTTCCCAAATACTTGATCCTTCTTTGCATGATTTCTTCTATTTTTTTAAACAAATCAGGGGGATGTAATTAATGCTCTAGACTAAAGGAAAATTTTTTTTTTTAAATCCTAGTGATTAAATCCTTGTTTCAATATGACGGTGAAACCGAATTCATTCTAGGTTGTCAGCATTACCGATGGAACCATTTTGGGTCCTGGACAAGTAGGGAGAGATTCATTTGAAGTCGCCTTCGGTGATGAAGGGCTACATGAAGAACGAGGAGGCGACGGCGGCAGTGTTGAGAAACGGCTGGTACTGCACAGGAGATGTTGGTTACTTTACCGACCAAGGAAGCATCTACATAACAGGAAGAATAAAGGATTTTATAAAAGTTAATGGTTTTATGGTAAGGTTTCTAACCGGAAGTGATTTCCACCTACGTTCTTTTTCATTTTTCAACTTCAAATTTGATTCAGGTATCCCCTTTTGAAGTGGAGGAAGTAATTATGTCTCTAGCTGGTGTCGACGATGTCGGAGTTGTTGGTATCAAAGTCGACGAGGACAATTACTTACCGATACCGATGGCTCTTGTAGTTAAGAAAGAAGGCTTCGACCTGACAGAAGATGACATCATTAAACATGTTAAAGGTACTTGAGCCTGAGTAAAAGCCCCGAGTGGGGGGGGGGGGGGATGACGGTTTCTTGTTGTCGTCTAGCCTCGCTTTCACTTTCTTCCAATTTCAGGAAAGTTGTCAAAGGAGAACCATCTTTGCGGTGGCGTTTGCTTCGTTGACATCATCCCAAGAACACCCAGTGGGAAGATGAAGAGGCTCGAACTTTTGAACAGAGCAAGAGCTCTCTACAGGGAAAACTAAGAACCGTCACTTTTAATCGATCAAATATAGTCTTTTGTGACCTCACGAGTTTTCTTTTGTTTCCCGTGACCCACTTGTGACTATTTTGCACTATTCAGACATCTACTCATTTCTTCTTCTCATCTGAAGGTGAGACAGTTCGGTTGCGTGCAAACATAGTTAAGCCTAAAATTCCTGAAAGTCTTGATAAGACTTGAAAAGAAGACAGATTCCAGCAACGGATCTAGGTTGTAATTATGTGAGCCGTCCTCACTGACGAAACTGAAAGCGGCACAACTGTCCTGAATGCTAGAGACCTTCTCGTGTCTCATTAAAGTTGTTTCAGAATTCGCGCCCCCCTCCCCATTCCACTCACCTAGTGTTCTTCAAAACGTTCTCGGGCTGATTTCCCGAAAACTAGATTCTCGCCTGATCCAAGAAGTGATGTGAGGACCTTGAACCTTGATACAATATATGAGATTGCCATTTGATAAGTTGGTTTTCAGTTGGATTCGTGTCATGGCACAGTCAAGTGACTGCATTTTGCGAGGGGCACCGATAGGGCCCATACCAGAGTGTTCTCTCGGAGAGTATATCTTGTCTAAAGTGAAATCTCATTCGAGAGACAGTATAATCCAGGTATGTATCCAACTTGGGGCTGAAGAAAAGTAAGGAAGGTGGATGTGTTAGATGAAAGTTCGCTGTTGAAGGTAAATGGAGAAACAGGAGCCGAGCAGACATGTTGGGACTTCCTCACTGTCAGTGTCAAGTTATCCCAAGGTTTGAACAAAATCGGTTTCAAGGAGAACGATGTCGTTGGAAACTTGCTTCGAAACAGTTTTGAGTCCGCGGAAATTATCATGGGAACCTGGTTAAGTGGAGGAGTGATCGCACCCATTGACTGTAACATGACAGCCTGTAAGTAAGAATAAATGAAAGCTCTACAAGTACAGACCTCAAGTATAGAAATAGCGAAAAATTTCCTTTTTTAGATGAACTCAAGCATATGTTTGATTTGGTGAAACCGAAATTCATCTTTTGCAAGGATGATAAGCAGATACTGAGCAACATCTCTTCGGCCTTGGACCTAATTTCGCTATCGGCCACGATTATTGTCACGAACAAGGCAAAGGTAACACCAGACGAAGACTAACAAAATGCCTACAAGACAAACTGATTCACTCGTGTCCTACTCGATTCCTTCCAGGGTTCTGTAGATTCTCATCTTAGCTTCGAGGACCTACTCAATGTCGAGGTGGATGTTGTCAGTTACAAGCCACGTGACATCAAGTGTCCGTCCGACCGCCTGGCTGCTATACTTCCTTCAAGTGGTTCAACAGGCTATCCGAAAGCAGTTGGAATCACCCACAAGAACCTCCTGTTTCAAGATTTAAATATAAAGTGAGTCTTGATCCCTTCTTTGTCATCTTCTTCTTGTTATTCTTCTTCGCTTTCACTCCTTATTCTCTGCAGTGAAATCAAATTTTTGGCAAACGTAAAATCCGCTCTTCAAGCTTCGCATTTCTTCTGGGTGACCGGTCTAATCATATTTCTGAGATCGCTCACGACAGGAATGAAAAGGATTTTCGTCGTGGACGCAGAGCCCGAGAACATTCTTAAGGCCATCGACAAACACAAGGTTTGTAGTTCTTGGTGTCGTTATCAATGTCTCTGGACATGTGTCACTGATTCCGTTATTGCTTCGAGCAGCCAGAGTGGGTCTTCACATCTCCTACAGTTATGGTTGCCGTCACGACCCATCCAGAATTCAACAGATTCGATGTTTCCAGTGTCAAGCTATACGTTATTGGCGGAAGTTCCTTCACTCCGACAATGGCTGAAAAAATAAAGGTGAGTCAGTCTTCTTCGAAACCCTTTAGGAAACACCTTTCTAATTTTTGATATTTCTCCTCAAGGGTCGGTGGACACATGCAACCATTGTTCAAGGCTATGGAACGACAGAAGTAAATGGATTCATAACTATTAATGACAAAAACGGAAACATACTTTCTGTCGGAAAGGTGACCACAGGCGTTCAGATCAAGGTAAAGACATTCTTACTACATCCTTAAACAATCCATGCGGACCAAAAGTCCATCTTGAAGCTTCTCTCCCAAGGTTGCCGACGTGAGCACGAAAGAGCCTTTAAAAGCAAACTCCATCGGAGAAATCTGCTTCAAAACCCCTGGGATAATGAAGGGCTACGTCGGAAACGAAAAAGCGACTAAAGAATGTTTCGACAGCGAAGGATGGTACAAATCGGGAGATCTCGGCTACTACGATGAATCAGGGCAAGTCTTTGTCATCGACAGAATCAAAGAGATGGTCAAAGTGAGAAACATGCAGGTATGAGCTTGATAACAAAGCGACAACCACTCGAATGACTCTCCTCAACGTCTAACCGTCTTCACCTTACTTCAGGTATCACCAGCTGAAATCGAAAACGTCATTTTCTCACTCCCGGGGGTAGTCGAGGTTGGCGTTGTAGGGATGACACACGACGACGAGGTTTACCATCTCATGGCTTTTGTCGTCAAGGAACGTGGATCCACTTTAACAAAAGAACAAGTGTGTTCTCACGTCGAGAGTAGGTATTGGGATGACGGGTCAAGGCCGCGGCTGGTGTTTCTTAAACTAACATTCTTTGAAATTTCCAGACACTTTGTCAGAGTACAAGAAACTTACAGGCGGAGTTTACTTCCTCGATGACCTTCCAAAAGGCGGAAATGGGAAAGTTCAAAAGCAGAAACTGAAAGAAATTGCACAAACATTATTTTCAAAATCGTGACGAGTCGTTGTTTAATTGAGGAGTAAAAGGAGGATCCGATGTGTCAAACCGGAAGCGAGGACAGTTCAAATTAGAGCGAATCCATAAACCGCTAAATTAAATTCAAATTTAATTGAATTTAATAAAGAAATTTCCAACTCATTTCCATTCTCCACTCACTCTCTCAATCATTGATTCATTGATTTCATTTAATGAGAACTTATTTTTGGGTGATTTTTGACTGAGTAGTCAATTTCAAATTCTTCCATCACCGTTATAATTAATAATTCCAAATTTTGGCCTCATTTTATCCTCAAGGTCGTATATTTACATTAATTGGCTCCTTCTAATTCCAAATGAAATTTCGTATAATTAAGAAAATAAACTTAGACAGTATACTGTTTCCGGCAACTTTTGCATCCAAAACCCTATTTTACCACTACAACCGTAGTTGGATTGCTTTATTTATCCAAATTCAAGTATAAATATATATATAGCACAATGCTAATGTATTTTAGGCCAATAGTAATAATAGATATGACGTTGTTGGTGGTGGTTGATAGTAAATTAGCCGATATATACACTACGGAGCAAAAGTCAACAAATGTTTGTAACGAAATTAAAACTCCTGCTTTAAAGAAATATTTATTCTTTTCCACTTATATGCTCTCTGTATAATATAAATATAACATAAAGGAGGAGACTAAGTCGAAAAATAAATTTTCAAATCGTTTTTGAGATGAAATTTGCACATTTGTTCAGTTTTGCACCTTTTGTTGTGATTTCCCATTCGATTTTTTGACACTTTGTTGATCGCTCACGTCAAACCTCTACCAGAAGTAGAGGAGTAGTAGGAGCAAAAATAAATTCATACGGAAGCATAGCACTTGTCTCAAATTCTAAAGGAGCTCGTTTAAATGATTCATCTTTTATGAAAAATGTAGCACCTCGTCTTACAAAAACTCAACTTTCAATGGCTTAAACAAATAAAAAATCAGCAGTAACGTGTACAGAATGCTTTTCAAAAGGGAAGTTCAGTCAAACCAGACATATTTGCAAAACCAGTTATTATACGAAAAACTGTTTAGTTTAAACCAAAAAATTATTTCCGATTGATCATATTAAATTTAAATAAAGTTTAAGGCTGTTTACCGACATTGTTAGCGAAACACAGCCAAAAAATCAACATCAAGAGGGACGGAAAATCCTTTCCTTTCATTTGAGTTTACTAAAAATTAAAAAGGAAGAACACCGCCTTTGTGATTATTTAAAAAATTCAGAGTGAATTATTAAAATAACCGATAACCGAGGAGGTTGGCTAGGACGGGGAGGAAGGAGGGAGAGAAGAGGAAAAGAGAAATGACCGACCTCAAAGCCGTTCGTTTTGGAAATATCGTACGACCTTGAGTTCGGCCCTTTGGTCCCATCGCTGACTGTTACCACGCTTATTGACTGACCTTCCCTTCTTCCTTCCAGTTGGTGCCACGAACGAGACCGGAGAACATCACACGCACATGGAAAAGGTGTCGAAGATGTCGGTTTGCCTTTCTTCCTTTTATTTTGTTCCTCCTCCTGACTGCTGTTGGGTGGGATTCCGGGAGTAAATAACGTTACAAACAAATGTTGTGGGTGTGCTACGATGACAAAGAAAGAGAACGGGGAAAAAATGAATTGGAAATGGTCGTCGGATGTAAGGAAATGGTTGACGGACGACAACGCGGATCACAGACAATTTTTTACCGAATGTAGAGCCCTTTACAAATCCTCGAAAATTCTCGTTTCGCTCTTGAAAAACGTTTTAATTGAAATTAAAGAGAATTTTCTCGAAACTGACAGCGTAAGTTCTGAAAAGCCATAATTGTTAAAGTGATAGCCTGACCAGAAAAAACACAAAACGGTTACGTGTTATTGGAGTCTAATTTCGAATCCTAAGGAGCAAAAATGGCGAAAAAATTTTAACTTCATGGCGCCTGTTCCGAAAAGAAACTGTTTCAACCTCAGCCCACTCATTTCTATTTCATTTCAGAATTTTGCCTCCAGCATCAATTCCATGACGTCTATCGTAGAGGGAATGAAAAAAATCGCCACATTCAACACCGGAAATGCAACAAAGGAAATCGACAGCCACCGAGTGAGCCTTTGGAAATGCCGTCTCTCCGTTGAAAAGTTGGCCATCGAGAAGTTGATCAGCGACCTTGTCGTTCAAATTTTGGATTCTCCTTCGGTTGAATCAGCCCTCAGGTAATTTCCACCTCAAAATTTTTCCAACAACCGGTCATGTGTCCTGATTTCTACTTCCGGTTCTTTCTAGATTGGCTTATCTCTATAATGAAATTCTACTTGTAAATTTGTCTGGAGATTTTCGAAACATCAATGTCTTCGGGAACACTTGCCCAATGCTACTCCACCCTTTGAGGAAACTATCCATGACGAGGATTCTTCAGATTTTGGCACAGAAGAGGGCCGAAGAGTGCAGTTTCCATCTCATTTCGGGTCTTCTGGATAATTATTTCCGGCCTTACGAGGCACTCACTGAGGGAGAGATTGTTCCAACAAATCCGCAGGAATGCAATCAGGAAAATAAACCGGAAGAGGAAAAAAACACAGGAAACGAACTTCTCGTGAGGGAAAACTCGGTGTCTTCAAACACTAGCGTCGAGATTTACAGGTGATCAGGCAGAAGTGTGAGAATCGACAAAAGGAATCATCAGACCTAAATCTGAATTCTCTTTTCCAGGGCCTTGACCAAAGATTTGGACAACAAAACGAAGGAGAGCGAAGGTGGTCCTAGTCAGCCTTTGGAATCCTTGTGGCGGAACGAAGAAAAACGAGCTCGCCTTCTTCTGGCTCTTTCTGCTCGAGCTGTCCCTCAACTTCTCGGAACTAATTTGATTGTTCCGTCCAAGAATTCAGGTGATTTAAGTGTTAGACGACAGTATAACGTCTTCTGTATGTCCATCTCGTGTCTAAATAGTTTCTGGTTGCAGGGAATTCTCGTGTGAAAAGCTCCGTTAGGTCCAAGTTAACAGACTACTACCAGCAGCTGTTGTGGGGAGAGGTTGGCGGCTATTTGGAACACATCCTACTTTGGTGGAACTCTGATCCTCTAGGTACTTTCCCTCCTCCTCGCTGCCAGAACCTAAGGGATTTTATAGTGGACCTAAAATCTTCAGGTATTGACCTAGAACAAGAAGAGGAAGTTGTTGATTTGGGAAAATCGCTAAATGGTTGAGTTGAAGCGTTGTGTCCTGGGGCATTAGTGACGTGGGTGGCTAACACCTGGACCAGAACACAGCCCACCCGGAAACGGTTCATTCTAGCTTCATGTATTTGTCCTTTCCAGATTTCATTCCTACTCTTTTGGTGCCTTCTATCAATAGCTTATTAGACGCGATGTGCTGTCATTTGACATCCACTTCCTGGGACCAGTTGTTCAGGAAAACTCTTGTATCCGCTGGAAATGTGAAAAGCGACGTGTACAAGGGGTATGGGATAGAGGTGAGGTCAAGCTGAGGTGAGTTTAAACCCCTCTAGAGGAGATAGAACGACCAAAACGAGCTTTTACTCCAATTAAAGGGTTCAGCAACTGGACAGCTGTTCGTCGAAATGCTCGCGGATTTAATCAAGCTGAACAATTCCTGCGACGACCTGTGCCTGGATTTGGAAGAGCTTCCGTTGGTCGAACAAATTCCAATTCTTCATCGTCTGGATCATTCGGTTCATATGGTCAGGTTGTGGACGTCAAGTCGGTGTCGCCATTTAGCCGTCAATTGGGATCTCGATGAGTTCTATTGCACGTGCCACACCGACATCACAAAATGTCTTCAGACCTTAAACACACTCCAGGTACGGAGTCCTTGGGCTCGCATTCCGATGCACAAAAACATAAAAGTCTCACGTCCGAAGAAGTTGATCAATCTCTGTTCGTTCTGTCCTTGCACAGCTCACTGACCACGGGGAAATTCCTGGAACTACGAGCTTACAGGTGGCGGTTTGCATTAAAATGAGGGCCAAACTGGTGTCGGAAATCCGCGAGAATATAGACAAGCTCAAGAGGACAGCCAACGAATGCATCACCGTTTTGGCCAAGGACTGCAGGACTCAGAGTTTGGCTATCCTTCACATGTGCTTCCCGAGGCCGATGTACTGGAGGCAGAACGGTCCTCTTCCGGACTGTGCCAGCGATTATGTTGAAAGATATCTTGGTAATGACTAGTCTTTGATTCTTCCTCTTCAGTTGTTGGGACTGCGTTGCTTATGACTTTTGCTAACAATTCCTAGATGCTGTGCTCAGGCCTGTGTTCATTGCCACTCAGAAAATGTCCTCTGAGATACAACAGTCTTCGAGTTCGATGATCCTGCGAATTTTATGCGAATCTTGGCTGGAGTACGTGTACCTACACCGTATAAAATTCAGCGAATGGGGAGCCGTTCAACTTCTGACAGACTTTGGCGCGATTCCTACCTGGCTAATGGAAAGGGTTCAGCTTCCAAAAGAACTGTTAAACTCCCTTGTCTCTCACGAGGTACTACGACTACCTAACCACCCAAATTATGTCCACTCATGAGAACATGATAAATCCAAACGTTTCCGTCTCCGTTTTAGGTTTTAAGGAGGTGCGAAGGCGTCGGTCGGTTATTGCTTCGTCGTCGTGGGGAGTCCATACGAATGACGGCTCCCCCACTCTACAAGACGACGGGAGAGGATTCTTCCGCAGACAATATGCCTGCGGAGATGTACGTGCCTAATCAAGAGCAATGGCTGGACCTAAGAGCGCCAATAAAAACGAACATCTGCTGTCAATTATGATTTTAAAATTAAACTCCAAACCTCGGCTTGAAATAAAGTTTTTTGTTTGTTTTAGAAAGGAACCTCAAACGAGTTTTTGAACCTGAAACCGGAGATAAGTGCTCAACACACGAATGTTTCCTCAATCATTGCCTTCTTCATCCTTTCCTTCTTTCTTCCTGCTCTTGAAAAAGGCACAAGTGTAGATGGTTGATTGCAAGTCGGAACCTCCGTCGCAGCTCCAATTGACAGATCTCCGAGCAGCATTCAAATAAGTAGATGTTAGCACAAGTGGCGACAGCTTCCCTGCTGTTCAAATACTTTAGTCAATTAACAGTTATTAAAGCCATCAATCGATCAATCTTTTATTGAGATGAGAAAAGCAAACATCAGAGACGTTCCATCTGGCGAAATAAAAGGAATTCGTGGCGGAAGTCGGGAAATTCCCAAAACGACAGCATCACGGAATATTCCCGTCATCAGCTATTGTTCTTAGGAATCAGGACAATGAGTCCCTCCTTCAGGAGCATCTTCTGCTATGGGAGTTTACTCTCAAGTTTTTATCGGTATGTTAGGTCTAATGTGTTCTTAGGTTTCTCCAGTTTCTCCTCTTCTTCATTTTTCTCTTGGACATTATTCATATTCTCCTCCAGGAAATTCCTTTTGTATACACGGAAACAAATCAGTTTTCAACCAGAGCTCCATTCTAATATGACGTCATCAAAGACATTCTCTATCATCCAAGCACGATTTTCGTCATCTCATCGACGATTACTGTGAAGGTGGTTCTTCTTGTACTCAGATGATGGTTATACCTGTCTCTCAGGTGGAGGCTGTCGTAAGGTCTCCTACCCGTCTGCATCCCTATATAGTTTTAACAAAATCCCGGGAGACTTGTTTGAGAGTTTGGATACCACGCTTTGACCTCTTTGTTGCAATTTCTTTACGGTAGTCGTGTCCATCAGTGAAACCTTCTTATTCCCTGCGCTGAAGTCGATCAGCATTAATTGTTTTTTGACGATGGTTCCCCTTCTTCCGATGCTATATGTCTAAACTTGACAATCTCCACTGCTCTTCAGAACAAACTTAACTTTTCTCAAGGTCCAACCATTTGTTTTTACGACTGGAAAACACAACCTACTGAATACATAACAAAACTAATTAACAATTTGTTAAGAATCCGATCAAGAAAATTAATTAGTATGGTGGTCGTGAGCTCAAGACGTTAAAATCCTTGAGACCAGATCTCCACCCAAACCAAAGATGGCCAGAGTTTCTAAAAAGAAAAAGAAAACGATGGTGCAGGTCAGCAATCGTGCTCCGCGAACGGAACAATTTTTCTTCACGTAGACCCTCAGGCTCGAAAGTGATTTCATCCGATCTTCTCCCACGTGTCCCACTCTCTTCATCTATTGTTTAGTATGACTTACACGTGTAAGTGTAACAACCATCAGATAATTAGGCGAATGAGCAGAGAAGAGTTAAAAATAGTGATTTCTAATTGACACGGGGTGGACACTTATCACCTGAAAACAAAAGTTCCAAATAAGAGTGTTGTCGTTGAACAGCGGTTACTTACCGAAAGTTTGTTTTTGATTTTTGCGGTAAATTCTTCAAAAATCTGCAGTTTTTTTCTGGAAGAATGATGGAGCTGTTCAGGGAATAAATTTAAGCCATCTGTTTGAATCAAGACTGCAGCAGAAAGAATCATTTCAGGAGCAGTTTCCAGGATGGCAGTGGAGGAAATCTGGATGAGGATCCAAAACAGGAACACCCTGAACCCACCACTGAAGAAGGTACATGGAGGGAAGCGAAGAGTTCCGGCGTCATTCAGTCTGGAAATATAGTTCATGTTAGTATTAACTGAGAACGAATTGGTTGGTTGACAGATTCGAAGTTTATTGAGGCCAATGTATTTTTACGATTTCCAGTAAGAAAGAAATGATACAAAAGGAGTGGATAATCAGTCCAAGGTATTGGTTGAAGGTACAGTTTCTCACAAAACTTACAGAAGACTTACTGAAGATGGTTCGAAAAATCTCAACTAGGTGGTATCTAAATTAATGTAAAAACGGACAGAACTTTCTGGTACACCTAATATTACTAATAAGGGAGGCAATAAGACGACTTTGAAGTTGGCTACTGAGACCAAGAGTACTCGTAAATAACAAAGGTTAAATAACTGTTTAAAGGTCAAAATCAGCATCAAATTTAATTTTTAATGTTTGATTTGAAGGCCTTTGCATTTACTGTGGCTTGCAAACGATTTGCCATTAACTGGACAAGATTTTGAGTCAATTTCGGCTCATTTTTTCTTCCTTAATCTTAATTCACTTACCACTTCTGTATTATTAGGTTTTTAATTCACTTCTTTCACGTCTAATTTTATGTCTTAACAACTTCCTCCTATCACCTAACAGTCTATTTTGAGTGTTCGGGACCACCTTTTGAGTCCTATCTCGTTGAAGCCAAAGGTCTAACCTTCTCTGTTCGTCGTTTCCATTCTTTCAAATGTCATTCAACCAAATCCACTGAATCTAAAAGGGGAAAACAAAGTTCATTATGAAACCATAAATTATGAAATGTTAAAAACAGAACATCCTAATTAAAACCGCAAACTATTAATTAGTTTAATAACAAAAAAAATTTGATAATTATTTTATCTACAAGTCATCATGCACGGATGAATGACACTCTGAGGTTTGGTTGGTTCCTTGAGTGCACCTTTGGACTTTACCACCCTTCTCAATCAACAAAGAAGGAACCAAGATTCGGAGTCTAGTAGAGTGATGGGAGGAGTAGAAGGGACAAACAATAGGAAGGTCGAATGGATGATGACTAAAGTGGATGAGCTCAACAGAGATGGAGGCACAAGCTTTTGAGGTTCAAACCCAAAGAATGTCTCACTATACACATTGAATAACTTATCTCGTAGCTTGTTCAAACGTTTCGCGTTTCGCGTAATTGAAAACATCATCAGTGGGACGAGGTTCCATTTCTACTCCAAGAATTCATTTACACAAAGTGAATTCTTCACGACAATGTGCAATATTTTTGAAACGGTTTCGACTTGAACTTGATAAATATTTTGTTTAAATCATTTCATAAAAATTTCACACCGTTTCACAAACTTCATTTCTTAAATACTGCACACTTTCTAAGGAAACTCATGACAAATAAATTCGACGAAACCTTGTGTCAACTGAAGTTGTCTGCATCTCTAAAAGATCAAACGTCTGGGCAAACTCAGAGAAAGTTCTCCCTCTTATTTTCTTAAAAATTTGACACATGGCAAAGTAATAAGCAAATGACTAAAATTAATGACGCTAGTGGTATCAGGAACGAAGATATCAAAACTAACCGTTCAGCAGTTATTCCCTTCAAAATGGCAAATACATCGAGGTACTAGCCGTTAAACGTTATTTCCATTCTATATAAAGAATTCGGGCTTTTCCGACGATTTTCCCTGTTTTCATTTCGAGTTTTAAGTCACGCGAGACTAAAATGAAAATTTCTAGGTTTCATCCTCATTCGTATTGTTACTAAATATGTTATTAATAATTAAGGGGGAAAACCCTGAGAGTGGGAAACTCGTTGCGCAAAACTTGGAAAGACAAATCAACAAAAGCCAATTAATCTCTTTTAATTAATTGATTTAATTAAAATTTATTGTGTGAGAGGAGAGGGGGGAGGGGGAGGAGCTGCCTGACTAACATGATGTATACTGACGAGCAAAAGTGGAAACAAGACCTGACGCTAATACAAGAATAAACAAAAATTTTCGTGGAATTAGCCAAAGAGATATGACTTCACGTGAATCGGAAGAAGACCAAACACATTTACTGCATGGCGAGAAGCCAAAGAGACTGGCAATAACCACCCAGAGGTAGGTTCCGGTTCTGGTTTTAAGAATTCTAGATGTTCAGCTATCTTGGTGCCTCTAGACTATAAACTACCAACTCTTTTCCAAGAATATATTAGTTACGTCCAAAATAGACCTATACAATGCCTATCTAAGATCGATGCTCAAATACAACATGCGGCGGAAACAAAAGGAGACAGCAATAAGCACCTGACTTGGCTCAATGCAGGTCAAAGTCTGTGGTTTGTGGTTCATCAGCTCGAAAAAGACATCAAGTAATGTATTCTATCTATCAGATAGCAAGCGAACTGGTCATAAAAGAGAAAAGCGATCACGTGATTGGGAGAGAGACCGGATTGGTTGGGGTGGGTGGGGGGTGAAGAGAACACGAAAATTAAATCTTCCAAAAGAAATTTGATACTAAAACGAATGGAAATGGTTTTTTTTTGAACGCGAATCGGCCTCTGGGGCAGATTCCGAGCGAAGCTGGTCTCAGGTTCAAAAGGTCTGGCAGATCGATCTTCCGGATTCGGATCATCTCTCTTGGAAATAGTTTGACCCCCCCGTGACCCCTTCCAAAATTTCCCCCATTAACGATTTCACTCGCAACACACCAGAATTAACGAAATAAAGGAATTCCATCTTTCCGAAAAACATGGCCGCCCACACGACAAGAGGACACAAAAAAACCTGAGCCTGGGGCCACGGAAGTTCACCACAACACGTCATCACGTGAAAATCCTCAAAATGTTTATTTATTTATATATTTACGTTTGAAAATTGGTTTTTAGATTAATGGTCGTGGTAGGTACTCATGAATAGTCTCACTCAAGGGCGAGTCCGAATTTTTTAGGCGCGATCGAAGCCGATGGCATGAGATGCCTAAAAATAAAACAAACAGATATACAAGGTTGGGAAAGCTCTCGATAAACTGTACCTGAAAATTAAGGCGCATTCTTGGATTTTGATTAAAGAGAGAACAAAAGTGAAATGAGACAGCGCTTAGCTAGAATCTTCTGAACCGAAAGTGGATGAATTGATTTAAGAAGGGGTAGGGATTCCGTTTTTCCGTCTCAGTACCTGTCCCACGACCAAAAATCGGAGGAAACAAGGAAAGGGTAACTGATTCATATTCAGGTCAATCTGGTATAGGAAGACCTTCGGAGAAAGAAAAATGTGTCTCTGTGGTTTTTTAGGTAAATCGAAGGGGCGGTGATGCGGGGCAAGTCCCACCAGACGAAAGGGAAAGGGAAACCTAATCGAAGGCGGAGTGCGCGCTATGTTGGCGCGAATGGAAGAAGTCTCCCAGGTACTTCTCACTGACAGGTACTTCAAACAAAACGAAATGTATGCATTTACGTGATCGCGCGTGTTCGGTTAAAAGTCGCTAGTCAATGTGGAGTCTTCGATTAGGTTTGCTCTCGCACTGACACACGGTTCCTCCTCGTGCAAGAACCCACCAAAGGATTACTGGGATTACCGTTTCATATACAGGTAAGACATGTTTTCCTTTTTCCGTTTTTTTGTTAATTTGAAGACGCTCGAGATTCTCACCCTACATTACATAACTGGATCAGATGGAAAGGAAGACCATGTATGAGGGTGGGGGTTGTCATCATCCTCTGTCTCTGTCAATGACGTTCATACTGATCGCCTTTGAATCATTTTAAGCTCTAATTTCTTAAGTAAATCGTCCGTGAAATTCGCGTTCACGGTCTTTGCATTTGTCTAATTATATGAGGGCCTTCTTGAAGTGATTGAGAAAGGAAGGCGGTGGAGGAGCCGGATTTACGAAATCGGATTTCGCGTATGGAAACTGAACCGGGTTCACGCACCTCTTCATACAAATTTATGCGTTAATTTCGAGTTTTGTAAAAGTTTCACGAATGGAAACGCTAATGAGCTCCTGGAAGGCTATCAAAACACACCAAACAGTCAGCTTTTTTTTGAGATGTTGAGTTTTCTTTCATTGCTGAGAACATTCTCAGTGAAAGGAAATTTGATATCAGCCCTAAGAATTTGTTTACAAAATTTACGCAGCATGAATGAGTCTCTAGGCCGTTTCGCAAATACTGGACACTTTCTAGGAAGATTTATTTCATAAATATTGCACAGTGTCTTGGAGGATTTATGTTGTTAATAACGCACACTTCCGTGTAGGGCATATTTTATAAATAAATTCTTTGGGCCGATACCAAACTTCCTTTCACTGAGGATGTCTTCAGCAGTGAAAGAACACTCAACGTCTTGTCAAGCTAAGAAAAATAAATTTTTTTTGGTTAGGCCATCTTCGGACTACGTCAGTTTCAACCCTTCCTCTTTTTCTTTTGGTCTTCTTTTTCCTTTCTTTTCCGCCAATACTTATTCATTTTTCAACTGTGTTCTAGCTTTGGTTTGTCCAGGAAACTGGTGTTGTATATTTTTTTTCTTCGCCTTTGTATGTCTTCAGATGTGACCCCTGATTCTCCCAGGCCTTTTTCAGTTTCCACGAACCTTGCCGGGTTGGTTTCTCTGTTGAGGAGGTGTTTGAAAACCTGGTTGTTTCATTCTCTCCAGGTGTCCGTAGAGGGCGATTCTTCTCTTTCGGATCACGTCAGTTACCTTTGGTATATGTCGGTAGAGTTCGTGATTGTGACGCCTCCGATATTCGTTATTATATTGGACAGGAACCCGGATTTTTAGTAGTATTTAAAACAAAATTTCATCACAAGGCTCCGAAAATTGGATTTGAATGGAGTAACATCTAAAAGTTTAACATTACTAACACTAATGATAACAATCGATAATCTCAGCCGCATAAATTCTCACATCTTATCACATGAACTTTAACCTCTAGCGCTATTTCTGAATGCTTTTGGGCACAATGGCTAAATTAAAGTCGCTAAGTCCCTTAATAATAATAATATTATAATAATAATATATTAATATTTCTGTATGATTTTCGGCTATCACCATACTACCAAAATTTTTACTATTTATAATTTGCCTTACGTGTGGAAGAATAGTGTAGTGGTTAAGTTCCTGACTTGGACGCAAATGGCCGTGGGTTCGAATCCTCCTCCCACATCCTGTTATTCCCAAAATTTAAGGGTGAAAAACGGGATTAAAACCATCACCAATTTGCCTTACATGCTACAAAATCGATTACTTTTTAACCCCATATTACCTTCTATCCAATCCCTCCCTCCATCGCACCTTTCCTTTGCCTCTCTATTTAAATCCTTTTTTCCTTTTTAGCTGAATATACCCAGAGATTCTCGCTACTAGGAGGTCCTAATATTTTCCATTATATCTTAATCTTTGTATTCTATTGTATTGTTCTTGTCTTTGGACTTCTCTATCTCTTCTCATCAGCTTCAACACATTTTCTCCCTTTTTTATTCGTCTTCTTAATTCGCTGCTGACATTCCTCTCGCTTCTAGGAATTTTCTTGTTGTCTTCTCCCAGCAAGACTCTTTTTTTCCTCTCCTTCTCTATTTCATCCAGACATTCTTTCAACAGCGTGTCCCTTTCTTTATTTTCTCCAAGTATGTATACAGTATTTATATATACGTAAATATATATACATATATATTTATTGGATTTCGGCACATGGCATCGTTCAGAGGAAATTTAGACTTACTTTAGTGAGTATATTTTTATACTGTGGTGGAGGTTGATGACTGGACAAAGCCAAAATGCTGTATAATGGTATATTTTCTTTGATATACTTAAGAAAATGAGGTATTATAAAAGTTTATGACGGTGTTGGTGGTCATTGATGATAATTTACCCAAGATACCGACCAATATTTAAGTAGAATGTGTTAAATAGCTATTTAGTTATAATAACAGGATTTTGTGGTATAATATAAAATGAAGTATTCAGGCATTCAGACATGGTAAAAAGAGAATAAATGGATTTTCGAACAAAAGTTAAGGTTGTTTTCATGATTCTCTTTGTAATCCAGTCGTTGCTCACATCAATCAGAGTCTAAATTACGAAGGAAGAGTTAAGATAACTGTTACTAAAAAATTTAGAAAGGTTTCAGGTGAAAAACTATATGTATGGGTCTTTTGTTAATTATATTAAATAAATCATAGTAGTTTAAGGGTTTAAACTTGTGCTCTACTAAAACTGTTACCGTTTACTCAAAAAATAGTTTTGATATTGAAGTGAAAAAAAAACTGAATGACACATTAGTGAAGGGCGTGAAAGCGAATGAAGCAGAAAAGAGGGCCCACAAAAAAAAAGACGCGAGCGGACCCCTTGAAATGTTTCTCCCACGTACCTGAAAGTTCCTGAACATATAGTTGACGCGTGGCTAGAATGAAAGAGAAATTTTTTGTTTGAATATAGATAGCTGATGGCGGCAGGGTGCCTTAATCGTTGTTGATTTATCGAATCGCATATCCTTTTGTGGTGACGTCATATTAAAGAAGCTAACCGCAGATGATAGATGATGATCAAGTCGTTTAATGTCCAAGGCCTCCAAGTCTGCTCACCCCTGAGAGTTCTGGTTACCACCTTGGCTCCAACCTAACGAAAGAAAAAAATTCACTTTTGAAACAAAAAAAGGCGGGAAAAAGAAAGACGTTTAAGAAGCCAGCTGAATCGAGGTAAGGCTTATACAATCCGTCATTGCGGATCTATTGGCTTCGTGAGGTGGTAGTTGTCTTCACTGGTGCACAACTACTTCTTTTCATAACACTTTTACTTGAACAGTCGAGTGACAGATTTTACTACGGAGTGTACAGGTGCAACCATTGCTCTCTCTCTCTTTTGGTTGCACCTTCATCGATCTCGTGACATTGGCCGTGGATTTCAAAATGGTGATCCAGTTAAAGACCATATGAGCACTTAGTTTTGTGCACTAAAGAAAAACCACGTTTCCGGTTTGATGCGGTTCTCTAAACATGTCTTATTAAACAAAAAATAAATAAATCGATAGTCTCGAAAGAAGGTGAGTGTACCATGAAATTTCAGTTTTTATCTCTTAAAAGACGAAGAAAAGGAGGAAGTTGACCGTTTTTTTACGAGTGTGTACCTGTAGGTTTGTACCTGTGAGTCGCCTTTAGGGCCACAACGTTTATTGCGTCGAGGATTATCGTTTTTGGTGCGGGGCCGAGTTTTGTTTCCAATTTTCAAATCGCCCAGGGAAGGTAATTCAACGCGACTTTTATGTATACCGAAGGAAGGCTCACCCCTTCCCGTACCTACTTCCCCCTCCCTTTTCCTCTATCCCTTTACGTAACCTAAAAATAACGGTTCGTATATCAGATATCCGAGTGACGTGAGTCTATTGCGGTCTATCCGCGTCGTAAAAGTGTTTCCTTGTGGTTCGGTTTACTGTGTTCGTGAAGTCCCTGGAAGTGGTTCGAACGTTCCGAAAATGTCCGCACTGCGTGTTTGTGAAAAAATCCGTTGGATTGTCTGACGACAGAGACAAATAAATTTCACTTTAATAAACTGTGTTAAAAGGAGAAAAGTCGTTCGAGTTGAGCCCTGAGCGAAAGCCTTGGGGAACCCTTTAAGGGTGCGAATACCAATTGAAACGAGAGAAACAAATCCTAAAAGGAAAAGTGGGTAAGAGAATACCTTCTTCGGGGTGAAAGGAGTAGAGAAGGGATTTAAAAGAAAGAGAGAGGGGTAGGACACCGGGGAAAAGTGACAAAAAAGACGTGGTGGGAAAAACAAGTTGAGTGAAAGACGTGTGGCTGGTAACGTAACCAAGGTCGGGACTAGGTAGTCAACCAAGTTCGGTCGACTAAGTCAAAATATCGAGGACCGAGTAAAATTATAATAGTATAAATTTGTGTTTATTTCGTTTGTCTCTCAATCAAATTGTTGAATCGTAAACAAAGGTTTTCTATGACAAAAAAAAACTTCCTGATTCCAATTAAGACAAGCTAACAAACCGTTGTTTACATTCGAATTCTCGATCACGTACCTGAAACATCTGTTTTAGTCTTTTCCGATGCTACAAAAGCCAAATGAAATGATTTGCTCTCAAAAAGCAATCGATGTTTGTTACACTAAAGAATGGACGTCCTTGAATGTACCTGAAACAACAAACTAAAAACAGGATCAGAGAGGAGAATGTACATAGGAAATCACTCTAAAGTTTCTATTTGTGATTCCGTTGACGTTAGTAACACGTCACCACAGCATACAGTACCTAAACACTTCTGCATTTTAACTTTCGGAAAGGCCAGTGGTGAAGTGGTAGAGAAATTATGGTCGTGAGCTCGAGACCTATTAATTCTGTTATACCCAAGGGTGAAAAACGGAAAAAACGGAATGAAAACTATAAAGGGGCGATGTAACATAAAAAACACCCCCACACCGGTGGAATACTTATTCAGTAGTGAAAGCTCCATGAAGAATTGATATGCTCACTGTTACCATTATTAATGATAAAAATGTTAAACTTTATTTAAGTTGCCAAATTTTTGGTTGAATGAGAGAGAGATTTCTTTTACCTTGTTTAGACGTTTTGCCTTCTTTTGTAGCTGAAGACATCCAAAGTCTTCTACTGTAGGCTATATATTGAGAGTCCTAAGAAGGCTTATCTTTCTTTTCACGCTGCTGTCCCTGGCACTTGAGTTCTTCGTTCAGAATGTGTTCAGGAGAAGAAAATTCTCCGACAAATCTTTGGGCCAATCAAGGAAGGTGACTCTTGGAGAAGAAAGATCAATAAGCTCTTCGAGGAGAAAAATATCGTCACCTCCATCAAGCTCAGATTGTAATGGGCAGAACACGTCATAAGAGCCAAAGGCATGCTCACCTATAAGATCTTTAATGGAGCGCCCGAGGAAAGAAGATGGGTAGGCCACCCCAACTTCAGGTGGGAAGTGGAGTCTAGGAAGACATCCGGGCGCTTCAAATTCCAAAGCGGAAGAGGTGCGCAGTGAATAGGAACGGAGGACACTCCTGCAGAAGGGCAAGGCCCACACGGGGCTGTAGTGCTAAGGATGATGATGAATCTGTTGAAAGAACAGGAGGGTGCGTTTGAGTGAGTGGTCGGCTCTATCCTCTTCTTCACTGCAGTAGTTACACATGGTGGTCTCTGCTCGTGAAACAAAGAGAACTTTGTGTGAACCTTTCTTTGTGTATGGTTTGCAAGATGTCTGAAACAGACAAGGAAACAACAGGAAATGACAAACCTGGCGGCAAAAAGAGAGAGAAAAATGGATACCAAAAAAAGACTGACCATACTGAGCGCCAAATAAAGACGGCATATCGGATCAAAGTACAAAGATATTGGAACAAAGCCATCAGTATAAAGGACTCACAGGCACAAAGCTGTCGGCTAGCACTGACCACTGATCTCTCCAACTTTTCGATTACATAACAAATATCAAAACAAGAAAATAGAATCATCCATAACAGGTTTCAGGTGTATGGAAGAACCTATTCTGAGCCATCTTTCACTAAACAAATGACGGAAATAAATTTTAATTAAATGCCACCACCGCCTTGTAGGAAAAGGAAACGATTATAGCAATCGCCACTTCGTTGGAGTAAATAATAAAAATTTTTTATGTTTAGTTCTAATGAGATGATGGTGATGTTATCGTTTTTTTAGGCGCGTTGTGAAATATTGATTCTATAAAATATTTTCTGACAAAACATTTTAGGATTATGTAAGGGATTTTCCCCCATTTTGTTTTCATGGTAAAATACTTTTTTGCTTTTACAAAATGATTTTTTTTGTTTATCAGAAGTGTGTCGAATTGATGAACAATAGACAAAAACCTCACACAATGAATTTGGAAGGATTTATCTTTGGATAGAGAGAAAAGTTTTGCATTTCTTATTTATCTAGGACATGGGTTTTATGGTTTTGAAAATGTTGGTCGAGTGGAGCGGGACTGATGTATGTAAAAGAAAGTGAACTTGCGTCAGGTTGGCAAACTCCCGTGAGATAACGCCTGGTGTGACTAATCGGAAGGAAACCTACCAAGTGTAGAAGCGATCAGAACGGGAAGCGTTTCAACCACCTACGAGACACCATAAAGGAAGTCATCACTAACAGTCAGCATCCAAAAACGTTATGGATGAAGGTCGAGGTCGGAATCAAAATACCATAAACACTGATGCCTACACCGATCCATGTAGTGTTTGGTCAAGTCAAACAAAGAAAATCAGTGTCGAGGCGATCGGGCAGTTTTCCAGAAAACCAATAAACATCAAGGTACCAAAGCACTAACGTAGGCGAAAGGTACTATCAAACAGTCCCACAGCCCACAAATCAACGAAAACAACAAAACGAGAGAGACAGTTTCAACCAAAAAAAATTTCAAACCGTCAAACGGTTAAGGAAAACAAAGCTAAAAAAAATTTTTAATTTGCTTCGAAGGACAATTTATTTATCAATTTTTTTGCGTTAAGTTTTGGCGGCAAAAAATTCAGGTGAAGACGTAATTAAACAGGAGCGTTTACGGTCTAAATCAGCTGTGGCACGCATCAATAACCGTTTACGCCTAAATACTGTATTGTAAATAATTAATTTTAGACTTATTTTTTCGTCACAGCTTCTTATCAAAAGGAAACAAGAAGACGTTAAAGAAATTTTATGCTGCCATTCTATTGACCGTAGCAATTACAAAACAAACTCTAGCAAAAAAATATAAATATATTTAACTTTCAATAAGTTAAATATTTAAATGTTTGTTAAATAACATGGTAGTAGCTTCGTGACTTTTCCGACGCACGTTTTTCTATAACTCTAGCTAGTTTTCAGAGGGAAAGAGGAAAAAGGATGATGATAGACAAGAGGAACCTGATTACACTCCTCGAGCTAAGTGTCAGTAATAATAAGCTTTTGCCAGTTACCAAAGTCAAATTTTTTAAATTTACGTGTAAAAGAGAGACATTTCCCTTTTTTTGTATGGACGCTGAGCTTTTAAAAAAATTAAAACTCCATAAAAGTGAGCAGTATTTATGAAATAAATAATCCTAGAAAGGGCGCAGTATAAATGAATCCTACAAGACAGTGTACAATATTTATAAAACGGTTTCAATTTGAGATCGAACATGATAAATAATACCCATAGTACTTTTCATAAATATTTCACACACCCTCTTCTATCATCTCCAAAAATTTGATAACATATAACAGCATAACAATAAAGAAAATCTGAAATCTCAAAAGGTTTCCTTGTGACTGGTACCTTGGTTGGGATGTACTTGGGTTACTCTTTCGCCAGACTTTTATCCAATAAGTGTATAAAAAAAGGAGTTGGCCGGTGAGAGGAGATTTAAAAACGAATATAGTGAACGAGAAACAAAGAAAACCTCAAAATCATCATGAAGAAAATTTTTGAAAGCCGTGCAAGTCGGGATAGGAAAACGTGGGAACGCCTTTTCTACTTCAAAACAACAAAACAAAACAATTTCCATTAAAATAACCACGAATGCCCTTCATTTCTATCTCGCCATTATCATCTCGTTCACTTTATATACCGATGTACCAACCTACATGACGGATTTGGTAACAACGATTATGAAATTATGCATCCGCTGGTAAACGATGACCCAAGACGTGAACTCTAAAACCTCTGGAAACACCTTACCAGATCACAGTCCAAAGATCGTGGCCTCACAGGATTACAGTGGCCAAATAAAGTTGTTTTCCGGTTATACGAGTGTGTTGCATTCCATTAGTCGCGACCAGATTAATGCACACCCGTCCTACGAAACACTTTCTCTGCTGTTTTAATAGTATTTTATTAATTGCAGGGTGTCAGAAGAGTGTACAGGATGACCCATCACCTGTTCTTCAACAGCTTCATTCAGATATTCCTCTTGTTCTACCTCACCACGACCAAATGCTACTCATCTTATTCGCCATTTTCGGTCTTCACTTCGGATTTCTTCGATTCCACTCGGGATTCAGGTACGCGTATTTGAGTCAGTGGTCATGTACCTAAAAATAAAAATGTAAAAGATATTAGCCGTATCTATTTATCTGTCTGTCATCCACCTTTCATCAGTGTTCACCGTATTGACCTTGTGCTAACTATTAAAAGCCAAGTTTGTTTTATTTAATTAAAAGAGATGTGAAGGCAGAAGTAGTTAACTCAAAGATCCGGAATAACAGTCCCTGAGAAAGAACTCTAAAAAGTTACAAATTACTTGAAGTTATTAGTGGAAGAAAAAACAATTTCTTTTTAATTAAACGAAACACGACATTATCTCATGACATTTTGAAAAAGAAAAAACCGTTAGAAACGATTTAAGTTGGTAACACTAATGGCTCCCACCAATAAATCGTAAGACTCCATTTTCATTTTCGAAATTTTCATTTCACCCCTCAATGACATAATCGATGTTATGTTTTTGTTTAGTTTTGAAAGACATGAAGGTGATTCATGGATGGAAAACCATAGATTTCGTTTTCCCGAGCAGTTCCAGTAGACACGCCATGATAAGAACCGGAAATTTCATTCCCGGAAATTCGATCATTCTCGATGCGGATTACTGGCAAGATGGTAGGCTTCAAACAAGTGTGAATTATCCCGAAAACAAGGCTCTTTCCAAACTTTTATTGCTTTTATAGTTGTAGGTGGTGAAGACAAGATATTTGTGACTTTGCCAAGAATGAGAGAAGGGATACCCGCCACTCTTGCAAAGGTTTCTTCCTATTCGTGTTTGGATGGATCGCCCAAACTACAACCTTACCCTGATTGGAGTTGGCAAAGGGAAAATAACTGCGAAGGAATGGTTTCTGCTTTCAGAACAAAGGTGACATGATGCAATCTTATGCTTAACAATCATTTAGACTTTGATAGCTACTCAATCCAGAAGTTTTTAGAAGAAAAAAGCATAGTACCTTCTAGTTTCTACTTAATCAAGAATATGTAGCTGCCAATTTACAAGTAGTAGAATGTAGACAAATATCAAACTACACCAACCAATATGCTGTTGTTCGAGAATTATTAGTGACATAATTGACGTCGTTTATCGTAATTAAAATTCTTCAGACTGAAGGCATTCTGATGTAGGACACTTTATAGTACTATAGTTTATAGTACTCTACTGCAGAAACGTAATGAAAATATTTTTAATAGTGGTTATAGAAAGCGAAATCATTTTTTTTCCAACAAAATAAGAGAAATTGACAGAAGAAATATGGTTTCACTGGTTTTAACAAGTGTGAGCAATGAAGTTGCAATTCCCAAGACTCCGTACCTGGTCACTCAAAGTGGGTACTCTTGAGCAAAACCTACCTTCAATTGGATACGTACACTGAACATAATTAATGAATTTTAGTGGTTTTCCTCCTGTTTCTCGTTCGACATGGATCGTTAGTAGCAGTTGACCAACACCTACTACTAAAGTTCCTTCAAAGTTTCATCTTTTGTTTAGATCGACGACTGCGGACGACTCTGGGTGATCGATTCAGGGGTGACGGACGTCCTTCACTCTCAACACCGAACGTGTCCCCCAAAGTTAATGGTCTTCGATCTCCACACGGACAAACTCGTCATGAAATACGTATTCCCAGACGATGTTCTCGAAACTTCGAGTCTTTTAGTTACGATAGCCCTTGACACTAGATCGAGGCATTGCAGGGATACTTTTGTTTACGTGGCAGACGTTACCGAGTTCGGTCTCATAGTTTTCGATAGCAAAAGCCGCCATTCTTGGAGAGTTACCAGCAATTATTTCTATCCATATCCACTATTTGGAACCTTTAACATCGCTGGTTCTGAATTTGACCTCATGGATGGAATTATTGGTTTAGCACTTAGTCCTATTGACAAATATGGGTCAGTATATCAACTTCATTTAGGCATATTCCTCAATATAACTTTTCAAATTAATTAACTACTTTTATTTCAGAGATAGAACTTTATACTTTCATAGTTTAGCAAGTGTCCGAGAATCTAAAGTCTCTACCTCGCTATTGAGGAATGAATCCAACTTCTTGCATGGTGAAAATAGAGTATCTAAAAAGTAAGCAACTATTCAATAACTTGAAAGCCTCACCCGTAACGTGAAACTTCTTAAAATGGGCTTTGCCCTTAGGTTTTTCATTACAGATGAAGTGAGAAGCTCACAGTCAGCAGCTCAAGACATGTCGGAGAGCCAAATACTTTTCTTCGGACTACTCTCTCCCAATTCTATAGCTTTCTGGAATTCCAGATTGTAAGTCACGCTCCAATTTTGCTTGAGGAATTCTTTCCTTTTAGAAATAATCTAAATCATGGTGACTGTTTGTTTTAGGCCATATTTACCCTTCAACATAATCACGATTGCTCAAAACAACGAAACGCTCCAATTTCCTAGCGGCGTTAAGATCGTTAAAAAAAACGGGAATGAAGAGCTCTTGGTGACGAGCTCGAGGTTTCCCAGTTACTTCTTAGAGAAAATTAACAAAAGAGATGTGAATTTTCGAATTTTGAGTGCGAGTGTCGATGATTTGGTCGAAGGTACACCCTGTGATTACAAAACGCATTTATTCCGATTCCCAGAATCTTTCCAAAGTACTCAAATCAACTCGTGGAAATGAGGAGGGAAATTTTTTTTAGAGTTATTGCTTCTCAGGAATTAGGTTCAACTTGTTTTGCTTATTAGTTATCTTTTTAGTATATTTTAAACCAAGAGTAAGGAATGTTCCAAGACAATTGTGAGCATTTTAATCACTTGTGGTGAAGAGTGGTGCCACGTTGTAAGACGATTGTTTTTTTGAAAAATATCACATTCTACAAAATTCTTAACGTGTAAATTTAGTATTCACACATATGTAACTTAATCATGAGTTGTATTCTTTTCTGGAACCACCTGAGCACTGCCTGAACTCACCCCGAAGTGATTTGCACTCGACTGTACAGGTACGTGCAACCGTGAATTTCTTTCCACCATCAAGTGGTTCATTGTTCATTTTGGATTTAATTAAACGGGATGAAGAGATCTTCACCTGATTAGTGCTATAACTTTCAAATAGGGACGCACGCCCTAAGAAATAAATCAGTAGATTTTTATTTAAAAAATTGTAAGATATTAGGTAACCGAAAAGTAATCAAAATTTTTTGTTGTTGGCGGTATTATTTTTAAAAAATTTTAATAAACTAGCCTATAAAACGGTTTCCATCATATTATAAAATTTTTTGCCACTGTATAGCCCGTTGATTCCTTTTTAAGTCATTTATTGAAAAATTTATTAACCGAAAAATCAATACTATCAATCAAGTTTAAGCGAGACAAAACTGACTGCCAATAAAAAATTTTGATTACCTTTCGGTCCATTTAATACAATGTCTTGCTTCTAAAATTAGCAATAAAAGTTCCCGAAGACGGGAATTCCTAGTCTTTTAAATGTAAAATTTTTTTAGCAAATACAATTTTTTTTTAATAAAATGATTTCATTTTCTAGAGGCACATAACAAGTATCAGCTAATTGGGTTGGCAAGAAAGTGATTTCAAGTAGTATCGGTAGATAGCATTATGTCTGTTTCGCTATTCTTTTGTCAATCATAGAATTCAGTTAAAAATTGAAAAAATTAAATCGGCGTTTTTTGAAATGAAAAAGTGAAAAATTAAGTAACAAGTTACTTAAAAACTCACTTGGATGCCTAAATCAATATTATTAAAAAAAAACAACGCACTGATTAAAATATTAATTTCAAAAAATGAAAAAACCGTTACTGAAAATGATTTACCGTTTCAGACGTCACCAACAAGGGGTGGTTAATATTTTGCTATCGTTCAGTTTCCGGTATTTCGATTAATCGTTATGATTTTAAATACCTTTAAACGTTTTTGTATGTAGCGTCCAAATATTAGAATTTACAAATACACATACTGAAATTATAAAGAATTAATGATTAAATTTATAAATCTGCTGCGGCAGTAGGAGTTTCCTAGTTTTCGCCCCACCGCGAAGTGATATTATTATTTTATGGTAGAATTTAATTATTTTTCATAAAAGCCAAAGGGGCCGAGGCTTACAAAGAATGTTGATAGTTTAACAGAAGTGGTTTAAAAATTTTGTTCTCGATTTTTCATGAAAGATGGTCAAAGTCGTGGTCGACCTCTACATTCCGGCAGAATGAAGGCCATAATTGAGTCGAATCGTCATTTAATTGTGTGGAAGGTTGCAAAACAGTTAAATGTTTAACACACAAACGCACACAACAATTAAAATTATATAAGACGTCTTGGGCTTGTTAAGAAGCTCGACTGATCAAAGCTCAGTCAAAAAGTTGAATTTTATTTCACTGTGAAAAACCAAAATTACTTAGTTGCCAACCGAATACAATTTTACCTGTTTTCAAATCATGGATTCTTATACTATTTAATTTCTCTGCGAAACCATTTGCACTCGAGCCTCCCCTTAAGCACCTCGCCGTTTCAATAGAGAGAGAAATTATAAAAGTTAATATCAAAGAGTTCAAATTTCCCCAACAATTGTCGAACTTGAAACCATTAATACATATACATTAAAATCTGGGTGAAAACACCACGTCTTCTTTATACTAACTACGGGCAATTCGTCAACTTTAACGGATGTTGAGGTTGTTAGAGCAAAAATAGGAATATCTGCCCAAAAATTTTAATAGCGTTCTTGACATGACCAACACCGTCAAGGTTGACGTGACTTCGATAATTAGTGCAAAAATTACGAGATGTTGTAGCAAGTGTTGAATATATATATAGTTTAAAGTACAGGAGCTGATCTTACAAAATTAGGCATTAAAGGTATAAATATACATAAACTAATAAAATATTAAGTTTTTGCGAGTAAGTTATTTGTGTATGCGATGATTTTGTAGTAATAATTTTCTTTAACAACACAAATGATGCGCGTAATGAAATCGACACGAAATTAGCAAAATGCTAACCATTGCCTCTACTCGTGTGATGATCCTTGTGACCTTTCCTGCCTTACTCCTGGGCGAAAATCTCACCTCCGTGCCCAAATGAGATTTAAACATCTAAAATATTTGTTATACCAGAGATGAGAAATCGTAAGTCGTATAGTTCAACACTTTTGGAGGGTATGAAAGACGGAATACGTGAGGAACTGCCAGGTTCGAACCAAATGGACGAGAAAGGGCACTATAGTTCAGGAAAAGAAAATGGTTTCGATTTAAAATGAAAATTCCACTTTTGTTGGGTTTGGGGGCGAGTTACCGGAGTTTCTGACTGGAATTTAAGAAGACAAAATCAACATAAGACTTATACTGACGACAGTATGACAATTATTGTGAGTCTGCGGGGTGTGCAGTTTTCATTAAAGAGTTAGAGTATTAAATTCCGAATTCATGACTAACCCCAAGAATTTATGAAAAAAACTTTAAATCCAAACTTCATTCGTGCAGATATTCCTTCAGAATACCTGATTCAGATACAGGCAACTTAATTGCACAAATAATCAGAAAATACAAATCTCACATTCGTCAAATACAAAGTATGGAATTATTTTAAATTACAACAAGTAACTAACTTATTACAGTTAGAGTAAATTCAATACTGGAGAGCAACATATTCAATCTTTCACTTTCTTACAACTGATTTCCTTGGCCAAGCTACTCATTGATTCTTTCTTTCGTTTTAAACTCTTTTCCGAACCTTTTTCATGATTCCTCTTCTCACCCTTTGGTGTATGACTTACTATTAGTACTTCTTCCTCAGACTCATCGTTTTTCTGAATTATATCAGAAGAATTTTTCTTTACACTTCCACTTGAGAATTCTAAAATAATTGTGTGATTATTATCGTCGAGTGCGGATGCCTTTGGACCTTTTTTTAAGTAACTTATAGTGCTACAAAAAAATTCAAACATTATTAGAATAATTATTTAATTATTTTCTTTTAAACTCGTGCTTTTGTTGATATTATTGATTTACGATAGTTATAAATATGTAAAATTTAGAAAAATTAAGGGACGTGGATATACTACGATACCGAAAGACCTATTTTTCATTTACATTGTATGTAAAAATGACGAATTGTGTATTATTTATTATGTTCTGGGTAAATGACAGTTTTTTGTAAATCTGCTGACCGAAAACAAAAAAATGAGACTACGAGTCGATGACAAAACAAGAGAGAAAGAAATGATAATCGTTTTATTGATAATTGTTCTTGTTTACACGGAGGTTCAATTTTGAGTATTTTTCTGTTGTTTTTGCTTCTATAATTCTTTGAAAACTAATCTCGAACCGAGAAGAGACAAAAAACAACGACTTCCCTGATTAATAAAATGTTTTATAATAACCACTATTCAATGATTATTGACTAGCAAAATAAAAACTACGGAAAACGACTGCACTATTAAAATACTATAATAATAATAATATCGAATCCGTTATAGAAAAGAAGTGGAGAAATGATTTCCATCGCTTTTGTATCATTTGCATTAACAACTGGATGTCTTATGCATACATATTATATCAAGCCAACCAAGAAAAGTTTGGTTTTTGTACTTTACACATATGAAAGCAGACGATATTACATTATATACGAAAATAATATTGTTAATTTGTGTTGAATAATTTTTTCTAGAGTTATTTCCCTTTGAAATCGAAATAAAAACCAACCTGTAGGCCGTATAATGAAAATCTTCCTTAAGATATCCTCTCACCAATAAATATCCGATTATTTTTTCCGCTGTAATTTTATTGAGAGGACATTTTACCCCGGAAATCCGTAATTTAGAATCTCCTTTGCCAAACCAAGCGTCCACTAGTTTCAAAGCTGTTAATTTAACATCTACTTCATGGGCACGACTTATCAACTTGTACAATTCCCTGTGAATTTTTATTAAATTGGATTAATACCAACATGTGACGTCGAAGGATTTTAATTGTTCAACGATAATTACATACCGACAATGAGGAGTCACATCGACTTTTTTTAGCTGGCTTTCGTGTCTGCAGTGATCACACATATTGTTGCAATGTTGCGCATTCCATACTTCGTCGAAATGTTCGGCTATGAGGCTCCTACGACACGTTCTGCTGTCGAGGCAGTAATTCAACATTCCGTATAAATTTTCCAGTCCTGTTTGTTGTGTGAAAACCTGCAGAAAACATTTTAGCCTCTTCAAACTTTTGACATGTGAGTACCCCGTAATTTTCGTAGCGCTGAGCACCCTTCGTCAACAATCAAAAACACATTTGTTTTGGTATATATGTTTCATAACACATAAATTTAATTTCGCAATGGCAGGGTTTATCTTGAACGTGAAACAATAAAATTTCTTGACCTTGTGACGATAATTTGATGCAATTGAAAGCCAACAATACATCTGCTCAGTAAGCTAGTTTACAAAACTATTTCCAATCAACCAATCAATTTCTATAATATTTCAATGCGTGTTTACCCCCCAAGAATCTTCCCCAACCCTTGGGGGTTTGGGAAGATTCTTTAAATAATAGGCAAGGCAACGAAATTATTAATATTTACCATAGTGCTGAGTTTAAAGAGATCCGCCAATCGAAACATCACAATACAGTGAGCAGTCTCTCCATCTCTTCCTGCTCGACCGCTCTCTTGATAAAAATTCTCCATTGATTTTGAAAGAGTGTGATGAATTACAAACCTGACATCTGCAAGTTATAAAATTCGTTTTAGTTAAAAGCTTAATTTGAACTCAAATGACAGCGGTCGCTAACACCCACCTGGTTTATCAATACCCATTCCGAAGGCTATCGTTGCAACAATCACTTGATAATCGCCTGACATCCATTTGGTATGCATTTTACTTCGCACGGGTGCTTCCAACATCGCGTGATATATACCGGCTCTGACTTCCCTTTTCCTCAACTCTTTGGCCAATTCTTCACAATCTTTAATTGCTGTTGTGTAAATAATGCCAGTTTTATTTTTGAATTTGTTTTTAAGCCAACTTTCCAAGAGATCTAAAGCTTCATTTT
Organism: Columbicola columbae; assembly: GCA_016920875.1. Taxonomy (NCBI): domain Eukaryota; kingdom Metazoa; phylum Arthropoda; class Insecta; order Psocodea; family Philopteridae; genus Columbicola; species Columbicola columbae. The sequence continues at coordinate 894,156 of JADMLL010000012.1, forward strand.
GTGCTGAAGGTTTCAAAACTACCTCATAATATAAATTCGGACGGTTAAAAGTGGCTTTTATAATTAAACACCCTTGAATGTTTAACATCTTTTGAACATCAGCTGTCACCTGCAAGAGGGAAAAATCGAAACCTTTTTAAAAATTTTATTCCTAACAGCCCCAATATTCTCACCACACATTAAATACCTTACTAGTTGATGTGGCAGTAAGACCAAGTAAAGGCACACCTGGAAACATGTCTTTTAAGATACCTAAGTAACCATAATCAGGACGAAAGTCATGACCCCATGCTGAGCAACAATGAACCTCATCCACTGCTAACCTGGAAAACCTGCCCTGTTCATAGCATTTTTGAAGCTGACTCATAAACCTTTTGCTTTTGGCTAGTTTTTCAGGAGTCACATAAATCAATTTGATTTTGGAGGAAGGATCCTGTTGAAAGTATATTTTTTCAGACGATTTCAAAACTGAACTATTTTCACTATAAAATTCTAAACATGACAAGTTTACTTAATTATTTATAATCTTTGTGTTATTTCTGGGTATTTTTACATGTACCCACTATTGAGTGAGATACAATCACCAACTCTTGGCTACTGTATATCACTCTTAGGTCATCTATCTCCCTTACTATCATTAAAATTTGGAAACAATCAATGTGAGTAAGAAGTAAATTCTGGTAAAAATTTTATTTAGAAAAATTACTTACCTTTAAAGCTGAAGTGGCCATTTGCAAATCTTCTTTTTTGCTATTAGCAGACAGCATAATTGCTGGATAATTAATTTTTTTTAAAGCTATCATCTGATCTTCCATCAAAGAGACAAGGGGTGAAACTACCAAAGTTATTCCCTTATCTATGAGAGCTGGCAACTGATAGCATAAACTTTTACCACCACCAGTTGGCATTATTAAAATCACATCTTCTTTTGATAAAGTGGCATTTATCACTTCTAGCTGGAAGGGTCTGAATTCAGATAAATTAAAACTTTCCTTCAAAACAGCATCAACTTTTGCTGACCATGGAAACGTCTTCACAGACCAATTTCTATTGCTTAATTTTTCACTTTTCCTTTGCTGTATAAGTTCTTTCAACTTATTTTTTCTGTCCAGTAAAATTCCCTTTTGAGTTTTTAGTTTTTCTATTTCAGTCTCAATCAATGACAATTCATAATCAATGGATTCTATCTCAGCCTTTTCAGGGTCTTCAGCACTTTTTCGTTTCGATGACATCTAAAAACAATCAATTTAACTAGTTTATTTCTGACCAGATATGAATAATTCTACAAAATAAAACTAACTTCTAAGAAGTATCAAGTTTCTGACTTTACAGAAAAACCGTTGACATTTGGAATTCCAAGTCATATCCAAAAACCTACCATCGACCGGCTTAATTGGCCTCACAACCGTCGTGAGCGTGAGAAATATTTTGTAAAACAATTTAATTAATTAAAATCACAGTGAAATTCTTTGTGTCTCGTTCGAAAAACACGATTATCATCTTTTATAATCCATTTTTAAACTCATCTGATCTCTCCACTGCCTTATGTGACGTAATCTCAAATCGTCTTCTAAAAACCTTTTACAGCAAAGTTTGAATTCGTTCTCGCTTACCGCCTTCTCGAAAATTTTTGTGTTTTGTTTCCGTTTTATCGGCATTATTTTTTCCAAAGTTTTTTTAACTCCCTTTGTCGTTTAGGTGAAAAAAAAAATTATTTTTAAATGGCTGATGATTGTCTTCAAATTGTTGCTATGGGAGAATCCAGTGTAGATAGCGGCGATGAATTTCAAGTTTATGAGGCTGGGACAGATTTGGTTTGCGTTATTGGTGTTGATAATAAGCAAACATCTGTAAAGACGCCTGGAGTAAGACCCCGATATAAACAATATTATAGGGAGGCTTGGGAGTCTATGAGAGATTTTAAAGGTTTTTTATTTTTCCCATTACCCTGTTTCTCATCAGTGTCTTTTTGTGAGTTTTGTTTTAAAATCTTTATTTTTCAGGATGGTTGTCAAGTGTCCCTGGAAATAATTCCAAAGCTTATTGTAAACTCTGTCAGAAAGAGCTGCATTGTCACAGGTTAAGTTTATTAAAACATAAAGTTACATTTAAACATCAGAAGAAAGAGGAAGAGCTCAAGTTGTCAAAACTGCGAGGTAAGTGAGTGAAATAGGTTTGAAACAAGCAAAACAAACAATGTAGCCTTTTTGTTATAAAAAAAAAAGAAGGTAGGAAAAACTGATTGAATGCTTCCGGGTACTTCTGGACCCAGAAATATAACCACAAGTAAATGTAAAAGAGAACATTCAAGGAGCACTTGAACTAAACTTTTTCAACTAATAAGTTAAATTTTCTATAAATTTTTAAAATTACAGTTGAAAGGTTTCATTTATTAAATGAATTTTTGGTTTCAAAATAAAACTCAGTAATCTACTAAGAATGTATTCAGATTTAAAAGGAGGCTGAACATGTATACAAGCTAAGAGAAAGCTCTTTATTATTGAACTGAATTTTTGGCTTGAATTACAGGCTGAAGCTTGTCATAAATCTTATGCTGAAAACTGTTAAAGTAACCTTTAAAATAATTTCAGGTGAAAAAAGTGAAATCAATACAAAAAAACCAAAAGAAGTTTCATCTGGTGAGTCAGATGAAAGCAGTGACAGGCAAAATATTGATGAAGATACTGATACAGAAGACACCCTGATTTCATCTAAGCCAACAACATCAGAAACTAGCAACTCATTTCAAAATAATAAGGTGAGATGAATAAAATCTTGATTCCGTCTAGTTTCCATGAATTGTTAATGTCAATTCTCAGTTTCCTAGTTCAATACTCAAGTGTAAATTATAACAATTAAGACAAACCAATGTAACAATTGTAATCATATCTTGTTATTATTATAGGAAGAGTCAGATCTCAAGGATGGATTGTTATCAACCCACATATTGGATATAAGCAAAGGACTTCCTGCAACTCTAGTTCATGTAGTTTTATATAAACTGATAGATGGAAGGTGGATGCTTGCCAATGAAGGGTGAGATTTGATATCAGATAGTTAACTGTTTGCACTTGAGCACTGACTCTCACTCACTATTTCTATTTCAAAAAATTTTTTACTGTTGTAAGGAATTTATTATATAATTAATCTCAATTATATTTTGCAGGGTGACCAATTCAAAGGGACGCTACGGGTTTTTCGTGACCAATCACGATGAATTCACTGCGGGTCGTTATAAACTACACTTTGACTTAGATAAATATTTTCAGAAACAAAACCAAGAGACAGTTTTTCCTTTTGTTGAGGTATAATAACCATTTCAGAAATTGATTGCCCTACCTCACAAATTGAGAAGAGATTGAAAATTTAAATTTTGTTTCTTGCTTTGATTTCAGGTTGTTTTCGATGTTAAGGATGCCATGACTCACTACCACATTCCACTACTTGTTAGCCCATTTGGCTATAGCACTTATAAAGGAAGCTAAGAGGTGGTTTTCAGATAATTTATTAGTTTATAACCAATTATAACTAGTTATAGCAAAAATATTGGTAACATCACTCCTGCAGTTGTTGGGATGTATGTATTTCAAATTTCAATTCTTTAAGATTGTTAGTTCTGGTTGGACTGGTTTTAGATTTTAGAACAGGAGGAGATTTGTTATGTATTTTAAAGTAATGAGCAATAATGAATAAGTTCCCCCCTATAGTGCTGCCCTCATGGCCAATGGGGCTGTTGTCTAGGAAGACCAGATTCACCACAAACTATTGGAAGGGGTGGCTAAGGAAGTTCTGGAAGTGAGTCAGTATATGGATACTTGTGCCACCACCTTGTGGTTGTGGTGACTGGGAACAGTGTTGCTGCATTTATATGTGCAATAATAATCAGAGAAACTGTTTTATAGGGTGGATAGAGGGTGTTATGTGACAGATAGATGAGACAGAATTTAGAAAGTGATATACATTGACCAAGTAACTAATTGATACTCATTATTTTAAAATATGTCACAATTACTTCCCTCCGTCAACGAAACTTCTGGCAAATTGCAACAGTACAGTAAAGTTGCAAGTTGAGAAAAGGCAGGTAAGAAGATTGAGGAGATGGAAAAGTTGATGAGGGCCAAGTGGAATTGAAAAGCTGTTAAACTGTTTGATGATAGTCATAATCTCAATTATCACGTCGTATAAGTATAAAATATTTCTAGGTCAAGTTTTCCGAAAAATAAAGTGTTTTGCCGTTTACAAAGTTATTAAAAAAAAATATTTCTTTGGTTATAGTTAGTTGCGAGGGAAAATATTAATCAATAATAAGCATTTTTATAAATCATTATACAGGCTAATAATATTAGTATAAGTAAAAAATAGTGATTTTTATTACTTAATCATTTTAACAAATGCACAATTATAATAAATCAGAAAGCCAGCTTCGAAAGCCGTTTTGAAGGGAAAGTTTGTTGTTTTCATATGAAAAATATAAATAATATAAATATATATACATTTTTAATATAACATTTATCAAAAAAGGGGAAGAAGAGGATTAAGTGATCAAGAGTGTACTCTTAAGAGCCATTAGTTTAACTACTGTTTAGTGAAACACTTTTTAGTGTTTTATAATAATACTGAGATATACAGCAACATTTTTTTTTTCAAATTAAATATTTGTGTATTGAAATTTGAATGTCTAGCGCGTTGTTATACTAAAACTTTGTTAAAATTTGGCCTCCTGATTAGGGATATTTAAACTGTAAACGCCTTTCTTTTAAATTGTAATTTAAATTAAGCCAAAGATTTTTATTTTCCTTATGGTTTCATGTTTAGTGAAACAGGATATGTAATCGGTTTGTGGCGTTTTGTACAAAAACTGAAGCTTTTATTATAATACATTATATTGCTTTTAAAAAATTATTTTCTTCTTAAATCTCACTGACCAGTATAAATTTTTGATGGCATCGTTTATCTTAGTCATCTTAGAATGTTGAAATAAATATATTGCTTAAAAATATTAACAAAACGGTATACGATTTCCTAGTGATATTATTCGTCTAGTATGCGTTTTATCGTGAACACCAATCTCTCCCCCACCCCCTTTCCTCTCTAACACGAATCAGATTAAACCTATGTTTGAGTAGACAGTATACAGAAGACGAGTACACACACGACCAAGCCTTTTCTAAAACGTAAAGGATTCGGTTTAGGTTCACGCAACCGCTTTTTAATAATTAGTAGTTCTAGTTTTGGAGCTATCACACCGTTTAGTCATAGATTTGGTAGCTTGAAGGTGGCTACATAAACAAAAATTGAAGAATTTGAATCGTGCTATGGGAGACGGAAGAATCAGCCACATTGTTTTTCTCTGTCTTAAATCTAATTCTCATCTAAGGGTTCTAACTTTACACATCTCGAAAATCCAGCTCGATGGACAAATCACAATCTTACATATGTGGAGTTGTGGACCTTAAAAGTGAAATTCTGTTACCGTACCACACCAAGACGCCATTTAGTGTACTGGCTTGTGTCAGATATCATGCTTATGTGGTGAAGGATACATAAGGATGTTCCTTTGATCTGAGTTGCAAACAACATAAGATATAGTATCAACAATATTTCCCAAATCCTTTTTCACAAAACCCTATCACCCTATTCCTCTACCCTGTAGAGCTTTTCTGAAACAACCTCATTAGGGAATGGAATACTCCCAGGTCCTGCTTCAAAAAAACCTCCTCTACGACATAGTCCTCAACCCTTAAATCATCACTAATTAAAATTTTAAAAGTAATTACTTTGAATAAATCGCACGATAGCCCACAAGTTAGGACCACTAATAAAGGTTCTAGTTGCAAAAAAAAACTTTTAAAATTACAAATTTCCTAGGAATTTAATACCTCACACACAATTATTATAAAAATATTCATAAATTGAGATCTAATTACTAATTGCTTCCACGAGTTTTATGCCTTCTTTTCCTGGAACTTCGGCTTCTTTCCTCTCGGAATCCAAATCATCATCGTCATCGAAACCAAAACAGTTTTGCATATCTATCTTTGTGTCTTTTCTTTTCAATTTTATGACGTTTGTTTTGGTTTCCAATGTAGTCATCACTTCCTCTTCTTCCTCCTCTTCCTCTTCACCCTCATCATCTCCTATGACTGTAAACGAATAAACAATTTTTTAAAACTCGTTCGTTTACCGATTTTTAAATTTCTGATCTCGTGAAATTTTTTTCATCCAAAACCACCCCCTCTCTTTTGAACTTACATTGATTTCCGGTCATCGTTTCAGAATTGATCATATGTGGTTCCGAAACCGTCACCGCGTCTTGAGGTAATGCTTCATTGGCAACTACTGCAACTGTTTGTTTGGGCCCTTCTTCATCCTGTAGTTGGATTACCTATAAAAAATTTTTTTTTGTATTTATGTATGTTAAATCTCCTCCTCCTCCTCATGTTTCATTCTAACACCTGAACCTTATAAGAGGGCTGACCCTGCCATACTCACTTCCAAGACTACATATTGTTGGCCCCCGTGTATCATGACTTCACCGTTTGTAACTGCTTCTTCGTCTTCCTCGTCTCCCGTCAACACTTCCACTTGTTGCCCGTCGATGAACTGAATTTTCTTTTGCCTACCTAACTTAAGTGCTAAAGCTTTTTCGTGCGTCGCTGAATCTGGGTCGTGTACGGCTAAATGCCTGATTAAATTCCCTTTGTGTCGGAACGCCCGACCGCATTCTATCCAAACAACAAAAATTACTTAAAACCCCGCTCTCGACTCAGATCCCATCAAATACCATTTCTAACAGTCCATACCTGGACATTCGTGAGTTTTTTCTTTGGGAGTTGGCGGCACGTACTCTGGTGTGTGATACAGATTCTGGTGTCTCTTCAGCAATTGTTTCTGTCTGAAAGCCTGGTCGCACAGGTCGCACTGAAAAGGCTTCTGGTCCGTGTGTATCAACATGTGAGATTCCAAGTGTCTCGCTGATATAGACGCATACGGGCATAAATCGCATCTATAACACTTCTCCCCTTCGTGGGTTTTGTTGTGAACCTGGAAAGAAAAAAGGCGCATGAAAGGAGACTTGCCAGGTACTTAGCTGAAACTTAAACATTCTCCCATTGCTTACCTTATACGTGTACCGGTCTGGTAACATTTTCCCACATCTCTTGCACTTTAACAATTTATCCGATATATGGAGCTTCTGTACGTGGATTCTTAAATCAGTCTTCCTGCCGCAAGTCGTCGGGCAAAGTTCACATTTAAACACGGGCTTGTCCGCTTCGGAATGAATGAGTTTGTGAGCTTTCAAGCTATTCGACTGCGTAAATCTAGAGTGGCATATGTCACATTCGTAAGGTTTTTCTCCCGTGTGAATCCGAATATGTCTTTTTAATTTAAACGTGTCGGGACTGGCGTATGTACAATGTTGACACTGCAAATAATATTTACTCGTTTTCCATTACAAGTTCACAACTTTCCATGAGTTCTATGACCCCCCAGAAAACAATTCGACTAAATTAAATTAAGCCAATCTTCCCTTCTTTTACATTCATTGATAAACTTGATGGACTCACCGACAGAGAAAATGACCTGTCAACTCTCATCGTTGTTCACAACCCTTTCAACTATGATTTTTAAGCCACGTGACCATGAGAATCTCCCATAAAGACTTACCTGATACGGACGTTCACCCGTGTGACACCTCAAGTGATTCCTTAATTTACTCAGCTCCACGCTCGCGTAATCGCATAACGAACACTTGTGTGGCTTTTCATGCGTGTGCTTATATCTAACGTGCCGTACGAGTTCACCTGGAAACATCATACTTATTTGCCAAGATTCAAACTCACCTGATATGGACGCTCGCCAGTGTGGCATCGTATGTGACGCTTGAGTTTGCTTAATTCCACACTCGCGTAGTCGCACTCGGGACAGCGATGCGGTCTTTCATGTGTGTGCTTGTACCGTACATGTCTAACTAGTTCACCTGAGGGGACAAGTAACTGACATTTGAACCTATTCTCCCGCTTTTACTGTTCCTATTTTTGAAATAATTGCATCAACTTTTATTTTTTCCAGTAATTCCAAAGACAACGTAGGAATACTTTCTCAAACCTACTGCAACAAGTTATTTTTTTGTTTCTATTTACTGCACTCTTCCTGACGTCTCACCCCAATTATTGTCTTGAACAACCAAACCAAAAAAAATTTTCCTACGTTTCTTGTCGGAAAAAACGTAGATGATGCCAAAAGGGAACAACGAAGAAAGAAAAAAAATGATCTAAAGATGCATAAACTTACAAGTAAACAGAAAATTATAAACAGAAACTGATTCCCAAACGATGGCCAGTGCCACCCTTCTACCGTGACCTATTTTAGAAAACTAACTTCATTTCCAATTTCTACATAATGCTCCATACACTTGATAATACACTGCTTTTGTAAATTTAAGCACCTCCTTATGGGAAAAGAGCATTCATTGTCTGATTTGACGCGGACATATTAAAACAAGAGAAAAACATGAATGTAAACATTTGCTTTTGCATGCTCGATAATAAAAAAGCCAGTTAACAGAGGTTTGAATTGTATTGATTCCTTAAGCAGACTGTAAGCAATGCAAAGTGCCACAGCCCAACGAAACATTCTTTAATCATCTTTATTCTTCTTCTTCATCATCCTCAATTATGGGAAAAATGTTTTGTCCGAACAAAAAAGTCACTGCATAAACTAAATGTAACGAAAATATTTACGACTACAAAAGAAGCTAATAGAAACAAAATGCATGAAAACAGCATATAGGAAATAAATCATAATGGTAAAAAAAATAGTCGGTACAAACAACACACATGCCAAAAAACAAGCGTCAAATCGATTAAATGCTAATATTAAGGTTTTTATGTAAATAAAACCTTATATTCGATAGGAAAACAATCACTTTTAAAAAGAAACCACAATTAATTCAAACTTGCCAATTACAGATACAGCAACGACCATTTTGACTTTAACGGTCATTGACAGGGCCACCAACTGATTTGTCGATATGGCGCCTCTGAATTGATTTGAAGTTTTCCTTTCTCACATGAATTTAAATGAATTCTTAGTGATATCAAATAATTATAAGTTTGCATTTTATTCCCGAATTTCTTCAGAAAGCGTTTGTCTTAATTATCTCATATTAAAAATAAAATCGATTCTACTGATTTCTTATTTGTAATATACATATTTCAAATGATATCTAAAAAAATTCCTTATCAACTGCTTAAGGACTTTCAAGATAATGACAATAATACATAAAAAATACGAAAAAGCAAATTTTTTTTTTTCACAAACGCTTACTTTCAATTAATGTAAAAGGGTTAAGGCTCTGTGAAATAATTCTATCCATGCAAGCTTTTATTTACACAGAGGAATGGGTACCTTATGTTCTAGGTTAATGAATATATGCTACGATTTGTGGATCATAACCTTCAAACATTTTTTCTTTTCCCTGCTTTGTAGTGTTGCTCTTTCAATAAGAAAATCTGAAAAACTACAAAACATAGGAAAACTAAATGGGAAAAGTTGCATTTACATAAATAAACAAATAAATACTAAATAAATCAAAAACTGATTACATCTTCAAAAACTTTGAAATATCCTTAAAATCAATTTATCACATTGGGCTTGCATGGATAGACTTTGATAATGATTTGATTACTACAGACAATTGCACATGGGGGAAATCACAAAATCCAATAGCACCAACCTGAAGTTGTAAATGAACTATCACAAAATTTGCAGTGGTGAGGTTTTGTTCCTGTGTGAGTATTTACATGGTTCTGTAATGATGTGAGAGTTTTGAAACCCCTTTCGCACACACTGCATTTGTGGGGCCTCTCCTCAGAATGACTTTTCATGTGCCTTGACAACAAGTACCTCTTAGGACTTGTGTAATTACAATAATTACACATGTGAGCTGTTGTTACAGTTTGAGATTTTTTTGAAGGAATTATTTTTACTATTTTTGCTTTGTCATCTTCAGCTTCAGATTCCTAAAAATCATTAAGAGTCAAGTATTAGAACAATGACCCCAAGCTGATTGCCAAAGAAATAAAATTTGAAAATATACATTGTATTACTTTCTCATCTTCAGTTTCAGATGGCTAAGATAAATAAAAATTATAAATGAGTGCAATAGATTGATTGTTTAAAAAAAATTAGTTCTTTAACATTTTTTTTTGTGCTTTTAAATTAATAATTTTTCCCTCTGTATAATTATCAAGGAAGTGTAAAAATAATTTCTACTCATGGAATAGGTGTAAATTTGAAATCACTTACCAATGGATCCATTTCAGCTCCTTCCTCACCATCATCAAAATCATACACAGTAAGATCTTGATCTTGTTCTTCTCCATTTCCTCCTTCACTGACAACAAATGACCTAGTTTGTTTGTCTGCATCTTCACCTTTCTCATTTGTTTCAGGAGGTTGAACTATTAAAACATAACTCAACTCCCCTGAGGCAGAATCCTGTGGCATCAATGTGACTGTCCCATAAGGTCCTTCAGATGCATTTATAACCATCTGATTATTTCCATCACCACTAATTGCTACAGCTCCAGCCTAAAAATTATATTTTGTTGCAATTCTAACAAAAATCAAGTCTAATTAAATAAACTAATCAGAAAAATAAAAAAAATTACAGTTTGTGCATGCTGCCCTGAGCCATTTGGCTGAACTATTCCACTTGCTTGTTGTACTGCTACAAAACTTTGGCCATCATTTGTTTGAACTGTTGCACCTTCACCATCACCTGAAGATTATAAGTCTTTCATTACTACCAAATACCAGATTCAGAGATTTGCTCAGTTTTATTCTACAATTATTTTCATTCATTAATTAACATTATGCAGAAATACAAAAATTATTGTGTCACAATGCAAACCTGAGGAAACAACAGCAACCACTGGTTGGGTATAATAATACTGTCCCGACTCATCCACATAATATGTGTTTCCATCTCTTGGCAAACCATCCTGACTTTCTGTAATTTGCAGTGGATCACCACCTTCAATTTCTTTATTGAATGTTTCAAGATAGTTCTGAATTTCTGTAATTGTTTCACCACCACTTCCAGAGGTTGGTTCAACTTTTACTAGAGTGATTGTCTGATTTGGATCCAAGCGTATTGCTTGCCCATCTCCAGTTGCTGCTAAACTTACTGCAATGTTTTCAGACATTAAAGGGCAAAAGTTCACCCTGGAAATAAAATCCAATGGAATAATTTTTCTAAAAACTTACACAGCTCCATCACTCCATTGTAAATAAAAAAATCGATCAAAACGAATTTCTTTTCGGATGACCGAAATAAATTAATCACGACTTAGTCGGACTGTTCTGATTTCCATCAAAACCCAAATTAACCAGACTTTGTAGCATTAATTAAAATTTTATGTTAATACAACTGTTTACCCATTCTAATTTTTAATTTCCAAAATGACAAGCGCAGGGTTTATCCAGTGGGCAAGGTCATCTGGTCATTCTATCAAAATGTCTCTTACATATCGTTTACAATGCTTTTCAATATCGCGTAAAGGTCTTTAAACCTTCGTGCGAACAAATTCATTCAAACAACAACAATAGTTTATCAGAAATTTACGCCTTCTGTCGGCCGTAGGGGACATTAAAAACAAATTTCTACAAATTGGCACGGTAGGCGCTGTAGTGATGAACAAAGATGGACACTTATCTACGACAAAGGATTCGATTCATGGCTCAGTGGGATATGACGTGGAATAAACTTAAAGATATGTTTATGTGATTAAACAACAAACTCATCAAAACTGTACAAGATTCCAAACTTACCAAAATTCCGATCGTGAAAATTCAAAAACGAACTGTTCGTTGTGTTACCTTTAAAGCCAAAACAATTCGTTTGAGGGCGTTGTTTGTCGACTCTCAAGATGGCGGCCGGACCAAGTTTAACGCAAGCGTTTGCTCTTTCATAAACTCATCTGACCTATTTTATTGGATCTCAACCGAAATAATCCACTCTTGTTTACTTTTTTCTTAAATTCAGAATAATTAATATATCTGTAAATATGACCAAAAACTATTTATTTGGAAGTAGAATGGAACGCAGCCAATTAATTATTTACGGTTATTGAAAGCCGTTTGAGCCCCAGCAATTTCAACCAATCATTTCGGCGATTTCCGCGACCTTTCGAACTAAGGGTAGCAAAAAAGAAAAATTAATAGCAATTCATGTATTTAACATTTTTAACGTAATTTTGATAATTGGACTGCTTATTAAAATAACTTTTAACAATGTGAAATCCATTGGGCGTAAATAAAAAAAAATTACGTCTAAGTCATTCAATAAAACTTCTTTCTATACTAGTAACCTTTTTTCTTCAAAGAAAAAAATTTTTTGACTAGTTTTATATTAAAAAATAAGTTCTAAGTTACATTTGAATTTGGATTAACACACGTTTCTAGACTTCTGTCTTTTTCTTTTTTTTAGATTTGTTTTAAAATAAATTTTTTTAGAAATTAAAAATAAATATAAGTTCATTCTTTATAGTTTTCCCTATTTCGCTTCTCAAACCCTGGGAAGACTCTTTTTTAAATTAAAAATTAAAATAAGCTAAGCCAAAAGAAAAAAAAATAAAGGAAAAAAATCTAGGACATTGTTTTATTTTGGAGTGAGAAACGCTTACTTAGCCCATTTTGAATTGAATGAAATGAGAAGGGTTGGATTATAAATTGACAACTGTTAACTGCAGCAAAATTGTTTACCGCAAACTAAAGGGGTGATTTACATGGGAAAAAACGCGCCTTCCTCACAATTTTAGTTCCTCCTTTTGTATCTCCTACTATGTGGATATGTATTAATACAACATACAATTACGATTAACTGCAAGATGTATAAAAAAATTTCGTCTCAATGGTTAAAAATAGCATCTCGATGCAATAAAAAACTGAAAAAAGACGGATCAGAGAACACCTAAACTCTCAACTAACGGCCAAATTATTTTTCTTTTTCGATTTAATAATTTTACTCGTAAATATTTATCCATAATGTTGTTCTGATTAAAAAAAATACTTACAAAAATTTTTTTTAATGTATATTTTTGAGTTTTGGCCGGTCCTACAAATAGGACACTGACACTAAAAGATAGAGGTACAACAAGATGCACGTTAGGAATTGTTGTGGGAGTTGGTTTATTTACTTAAGTCTAATAAAAATGTTTACTGTTACATTTTACAAAGCAGATTTTAAGGGTGTTACAGTATTTCAGACAGTAACTTAGTGGTTTGGCTTTGACATCGTCCTTGCACGCATATTCTTTTTCCATCGAATCTCATTCCGAAAATTCTTCAGGTACTGATATACTATAGGTTTTATATTGTACTTGGGGTTGATTTCAGATAAGGAACTGCTACAAATGGGAGAGAATCTAATATCCGGTTATTAACTCCTTTGTAAAAAAGCCATGAATTACTCTCATATGGATTAGCCTTGTAAAAACTGAAAAAAACCATTCCTTAGCTCTGATTTTATGATTTTAGATTACACACTTTCCTTCTTATTATAAATAACGTCCATTGTACATTAAGTCCGTAAAGACTTCAGATGCTGGTCTTCTTAATGTAGGTTTTATACTTTGGGTCGAGAAATGGGGTTAGACAGTAAAAATTATCCTTGTTTTTTATTCTGAATGTAAAGTACTTTCTAAGCAGTATTATTGGAATGAAGAAGATTCTGATACACTAAAATAAAGATGTTTTAAGGCCTGTCTAAAATGTACTGCAACACTGGGTAGAGACTATTTTGTGAAATACAATACCACAGTTTACTTTGCAGAGGTTTTAATTGGAAGGCTAAATATACAACTGCAAAACATCAATTTCATAAATTTAACAAGATATAAACAATCGTGTACTGTTTATTATTTACGACTAACACCAACTGTGTCATTTTGCCAAAATTCCTACCATCACAACTTAGTGAAACACAAGGAATCAAGTTATCAATAATTAATTAGTTTCTGGTTATAAAATACATAAGAAAAGAAATTGTTTTCAAAAATTGGTCATAAACAGCACCCAAACTTTGAGCAAATTTGTTTTAACCCTTTGCAGACGGATGTTGGCCAATATAAACACATTTAAACCTGTTTCTTAATGATTTTATTGGATCTTATTTGAATAAAGCTTTAGATTTAATAACGCAGAAGTGCGAAATGAACATTTTCCTTACTGCGCGCATCGAGCGTTTCCATTCACAAAGGGTAAAATAGTGAATTGTTAAATATTGTTTATACGTGTGAAACCCTCAAAATCTTTTAAATAGCCTGAGCAAGGATTATCATGGAATTACAAATATTCGTTAATTCTTTCTTCTCCGAACTCGCCAACAATGTCATTAATTTTGTTAATTTTTCCCCGTCTTCCTTCCATTTTTTATACACTTCTTGAACATTTTCCGTGTCTTTCGTTTTAGTTTTTTTCAAATTAGGTTCTTCATTTAGCCACTCACGAGTTCGCACACCAAAAGAACAAGAATGTTTCAAATCCGGTTCACCCAACTCGGATAAATACAAATCCAAATCTAGGAGTGGAGGTTTTTTTTGAAAATAATTTGTTACTTCTTGTTTCAAACTCGAACAGTTATGAACTGTCAAAGCTATTATTTCGCTATGACAAGTGACGTGTGAAAAGTGATAAAAAACTTCAAGAGCTTTTTGTTTTACGACGACTTCACTGGATAACAGCAATTCCCGAAATATTTCTGCTATCGCTTTGACTATGCCTTGTTGAAACTCACAAGATGAAATACTGACCATAGACAAGGAATTGAGAATCAGCGTGAAGTATAGCTTAATGCAGGCTGAAGGTCCACAAGTAAGTAATTTCTTAGTTTGATTCAAAATCTGAAAATGAAGAGATATTTTTAAACATTTTAGTTTGCCAACAGTGACCAACAAACGCTTGCTATCTAAATGATTCATTAACCTTCACACTGATTGTTTCTAGGCACTTTTGGACCCAGTACTCAACACTGTTTGTGAAAAAACCAAATTTTTTATTTATATACAGAAAATGACGATATATAGATAATGAAATAATTAAAAACTACTTACAAAAAACAAATTCTCTGGTGATATATAAGAAGCACCTGCTGTGGCTACTAAACAAGCTATCTTCAAGAACCCACTGACTTGAGGATTGGACAACAACTGCTGACAATCAAAGGACCATAACATCCGGCCTAAACTTTCTAACTTTTGACAAGTGGTAATGTCACATTTTAATAACGATTTCTCCTGTAAAAAGAGAAACGATCTTTTTAAAAATAAAAAATTAAGTTGAGGTACCATTTATTGAAATGTGTGAAACAAGACTCACAATGTAGAGTTGAGCTGGGGCGAAAATTTCTTCCCCTACACCGAATAAGCGTTCCGTCTCATTCAAGATTGACTGATTGATGTCTTTTAAAACATATGAATTGAAATTACTAATTTCATTATATGTCTCATGACCTTCCCATAACATTGAATAGAAGGCAGGCTTATATGATCTGAGAAAATTTTCTTTCTGGCTTTGCGTCAAAAGTGGAAAGAGCCTGCGAATCAGCGCGATCAGATATCGTTTTTCAACCCTCATAGTTTCTGGCTCTAAGATTTGAAGCATCTTACTAAGTGATAATATTTGAGCAAAACATAACTGAGACTCTGCAAACCTCCAAGAGCAAACATAAATTAATAGGTGTTAAGGTATAGCCACTAGATGGAAATCATGTTGCTTTAGGTAATTCACCTGGCAAGGAGGCACCAAATATCAGTAGCAAGAATTGCTCTCCAAGGATTTGATTGCAATACATATTTAATTAAAATGTTTTCTATCAAGTTAAATTCTACAGATGTTGCAGTCATCAAAAACACAGAGGTGTTTACTAATACAAACTCATATAGATCTGTACATTTTTTTTGTTTTCCTTCAACTAAAATACCAGGCAAATCATGATTCACATAAAAACTGTTTGGACCTGAAAAATAATTTTTAATATGACTTTGTTATACTTCAAAACAATTTCTGCAAATACTCTGTATCATTCCAGCTTACTGTAAAGCGATAAAAACAACCAATTCAAAATATTGTCTTTTTCGTTAAACCATAAACTCCTTATACATGTCTTGGCATGCATCAATTTCTTTAATATGAAGCAGCATAAAATTGGAAATCCAACATTCCTCATTAGTCCTAATGACAAATTTTCATTAACCAATGAACACTGATTAATCAGTTGTATATCTGTCAGCAGAGGTGACAATAAAGGATCAGTTCCAAGTGCAATTTGGTTTATAAGGTCTTGATTACCAGTTTTTTGAATTTTTGTTTTCTTAGCTGATGAAACATTGTACCTGACATAAAATTTAACATCACATTATTTACAAATGAATGAGTAATATATACAATCTTAATAACATTTACAAGTGTTAAATACTTACATAGAGAGAGTTAGAAGAACATCTAGTAGAGATTTGTGGCAGTCTTTCAGGAAGCCAGAAAAAATTTCACAGATCTTAATAAGTACTTTTAAAAGGAAACAAGAAAGTTTAATTGATTTATTTATAGTCTGGTCATCTAGGTTTTTGGATATAATTTGTTCATTGGAAATGATATTTACAGACAAAGAGTTGATTGTGATTCCAATGTTATGGATGTCTTTTAAATGTGAAGAATACTTCTCCAGGAGGGATAGATATGTTTTCCAAACTTTGGCCATAGTTTTAACTTCCAAATTAATTAACACTATCCCTGATTTAGACAAGTAGGACAGTATTTCATCAAGGATAATTTTATCACAGCTTTCGTTAAAGGTCAACACCAATTTTGCAGTTAAAAGGTTTAACAACTGCTCTTGCAGATCACAGCATTTTTTAAAAAAACTACTTAAACAATCAGCTAAAGAGGTGAAATGAGATCCATACAACTCTTCGCTAATTCCCAAATGGGAAAAACAGGCGTGTAAAACTTCTGCCGAACTAATCAACAAATTTCCCACTTGTGGAACCGACATTTTTTCAAAATTTCCTAAATTTTCAAAAGCTGCTTGAAAATAGGATACAATTTCGAGGGAAGTTGTTAATAATTGAAAATACTTTGCGACAACGTTCCATCCATCGGAGTTCATTTCCTTTTCATCACTCTCTAGACACTTCAGTTTGTTCACTAAAATATTTTTTGCTGTTGGACATACTAAACCGAACAAGTTGTTCAACTCATCATCGGATATCTGTGTTGAGTAAACGCACAAAGCTACTTTGACAGCCTGCAACACTTTGGTTTCGTTTTCGGACGTTAAAATGCATTTCCGAATCTCGGATACAGACGTCGACTCATTTTCTTGCGAACAATTTTCCTGAAATATGTCAAATGATGAGAACTCTTGCCCTTCCATGTTAGACCAGCTCTTCCGAAAAGCTGCCAAGAGAAATAGTTGACAGGTACTAAACTTAACTACTGTAAAAGAATAAAGACAGTTTTGGAAAATAAATTACACTTTCAAGTTGGCAGGTTTTAAACCGCTCCATTGTTTACCTGTAAAAAAGAAGTGGAGGGAAAAGAAGTCACGTGACACGATCATTTACACAATGCCTCCTTGATTCTCTTAGACTTATACTATATAGCTATAACCTCAAAAAAATCTTTATGAACTTGAAAATAATTTTCAGTTTTACTCATTAATGTTAATTCTTCTTTGAGTGAGGCAACTGTCTTTACTTGCTTTGCTCTTATTATTTTCTTCAGGCCAAAATGACCTTAAACCATTAAAAATGTATTTAATCCCTAGGTTTTGTAAAGTTGGTTACCCCACTTGAAATTATATATTGTACATTAGTTATATAAATTCGGTTGAATTAAGTCCATTTTATAAAAAGCGAAATGAAATCTCAATAGAAAAAAATATTTTATTTATTTTATATATTTTAGTTAAAACAGTTATTAGATTCACAGTAGGACATAGTTAGGAATAATCAACTATTCGACGTATTTTTGGTCGTCAATTTGTTATAAACTTCTAACTTTCTTAACAAAACAAAATTACTATAATAGAGTTGGCCAAACGAACTATGGAAGAGAATATATTGCGTTTTTTGGGATCATTTTCATTTTGGAATCTGTATGATAAACATGTTGAAATTTCCCTCTTGAATAAAGTTGAAATAAAGCCATGTGAGTAAGAAACAAGATCAGATAGTGTGAGATCATGAGTTCAAATATCTGTATTTGCAGATTGGCATATGATAAGTAGCACAATCCAAAGTCCCAGTTTTGTAACCTGGAATTCTCGCTGGAGTTGATATTATTGCACCTGAATAAGCAACCAAATACTTTGATTTCAAAATAGCTTCAGCTGGTTGTGTGCATTTGGCATCTAAAACAGCTCTTCATTATCTTCTATTTCCTCAAGTATTTCTTTACGTTGTCATCTTTTTTCCGTTCTAAGAGCAGGTTGGTTGAAATTCTACCCTTGAGTTAATGTTGACTCATTCTTTTGAACAAACACGGACAAATTCTTTTCCATTCGTGCTAAAATCGTAACAACTTTCTGTAGCTTCTTTGGTAATCTGGTGTAATTATTTGGATTATCGTTGACAGACATTTTGTTTTGATTGCAATTACTCGTGGACCTGATCAAGTCTCTCTCTTAATCGTTACCTAATTTATGATGTATACAATTTCAAGTACGACAATTATGATTAAATTTATTTAAAATCGACCTAAATTATCAAAAAAAAATATATGTAGGCTATATATATATTTGAACTTCATTAGCACAAGCCATGCATACGCATAAAATATATACAACATATCTGTCTTAGACAAAGTATTATTTCATGCATCGTTTGGTATTACGTAAATATATATATCGTTTGGATATAGGTAAATTATTAAAACTTTTAAATAAATATGAAATAAGAAATTAGTCAAGTAACTTACAATAATTATTTCTCTCACCATTTTGAAAGACTTCCCCCGATTTTTCCTCTATTCCCGATATTCTTCGGCGAAAAGAAATACTCTAAGAAAATGCAAAGAATCCCCGATATATAATTTTTAAATCTATTTACAAAAGTAAAAAGCAACTTCTTGTACGAGTTTAGGAGACCTATCAATCCCACTCGTATACATATATATATTCTTATAAAGAGTTACTAATAAATTTATACTAAAAATTATAATTCACACCTAAATAACGGAATTAGATGTACAACCAGGCCAACCAAAAATCTTACGCCCTCATATCTTCTGAAATTTACTTTCAAAAATTTCACCCTTTAATACCCAATCGTGTTAAAGCTCTTTTCTACTATCAGCATAGCAACTTGGCTCAGAGGAATGAGGATTTAAATAATCATAATACAGAGCATATGATAAAGAGCATATTAAGAAAATTATGGCAAAAATAATTATCCACTGTTGTTGTCTTATTAATTTCATTTCCTCTTTTTAGATTGTTTATGCACATATTCAGTCTTGTTATCTAGAACAAAAAAAAAAAAACCAAATAAACAATATAAAGGCAAATTTAATTTGCTCACACAGACCTGTAAATTTTAAATACATGTGGAATTCTCTCAGGAGGAGACATCATTCAAAGAATCAAAATCAAGGATCAAATAATTACTTACATCCGCACAAACTTTTGTGACTATTTTCTGATCGTCCGCCGCCTGCGAACTGTAGGTGGAACCATTTTTTACAGAAAAATCATTTGAAATAAGCTGAGGAATGGCACATCGTAGTCTATGTCGAAATATATCTTTGTCTCCTTTTTGCTACAGAAAAGTCCAGTGTTAGAATAAAATCTGTCAGGTTTTAAAGTAAATGTTATAATATGAAGTGACAAAACAACTTTTGCATTCTTACTTTCCACAAATCGTTTATTTCTTGATGCGAAATATCTGGATTTTCAGTTGGAATGCTCATTATCAAGAATTTATCTCTTTGCAGCGTTTGCACGAGATATCCAGGATGCAAGCCGACGCTGACTGTGGTGGTTCCTCCAGGATTTAAAACACCAGAACTTGGTCTTACTCGGAATTTCTCAGGAGCAGTCGTTTTGATTTTATACAAAACTGATTGAGAATCTTCGTTTTTAAGCATTATGGAACTAATCACTTCACTGCCTTCTTGGGTAAACATCATTATATCAGTTGGAGTGATGGAAAGACGAACTGAATTCGGCGTTGGCGCTGAGGAGTCTTCAAACCTAAATATCAGACACATCAATGTTTTTATCAATATATAAAATCAATATTATTATAATATTAAAAACTAAACTGTATCTTTACAGTCATGAAAGGAAATAATAATAAATCTTAATGAAGATGCATCATTGGCAAACAACCAATCAAGGGTGGCTCAACATCACATTAAGAACACTCTCCTTGTTTACAATAATTTTCTACCACCTCGTTCACTATTCTGCTTCTTCTATTGTTGAGTTGGTTTGACTATCTGAATCTTTCCTGACATCATACAGATTGATGTTATTGGCAAACTATAACAGATTTATTTTGAATACAAAACAAAATAAAAATTAGCTTACCCACTTTCATTTAATTGATCTTGTACAAAACTATCAGCAAAATGAACTTTTTTTCTGTTGTCATCTCCACCTCCTGACAATGAGGGACTAGTAATTTTTTGCTCTGGTTCAAACTGAAAAATATAATCACTTTTTCCTCCCCACGATTTCAATGCATGTTCAAGATCTACATAATCTTTCACATTAGACTTGCTTACAAATTTCATTTTCTCAACTGCTTTTGGAGGAAGCAAACTTTTGATGATTTTGAATACAGCTAAAATATCAGAATAAATTAGCTAAAATACAAGCAAATGGTAATATTTACTTGTAAACTTACTATGCAACACAATATTAAGTAAGGAGTTTATACTAAAGTTGTATACTCACATAAATAAATATTAAATTGTAATAAAGGGCTCACAACGAATTTAGATTACAGCCTTTCTCATGTTTTTAAGATGAACATTTAATAGTAGATTTATTTACATTCAAACAAAACTCACCGCCTAAAACCCAAGCCATTTCAAATATTATAATGTAATTCAGAAAATATGGATAATAATTCTTCAGAAGACCAATCAAATATTTAGTATAGTCTAGATCCATATTTGCCAAAACTGCTCCATCCATATCGAAAAATAATGAAATCATTTCACCATTATCTTGCCTGAATTATTGGAACAAAATATACTGAATTTAGTTTATAGAAACATAACATAAGTGATAATTTATTTAACTAAAATATATTGTTCTCACACAACTAACCAAACCAATTAAACAAACCTTTCTAAGCGTTCCATCCAGTACACTAAACATCTTTTGTGGTCCTCAAAATCATAAGCTCCTTTTACATACTTCTTTGATTTGAAGATGAGGAGTGTTTTACCATCTTTGTCTTTACCATGTGAGAAGACACTCCCAGACTCTAGTATATTTAAGTTAACATTTTCTTCCGAAATGTCTACAAAAAGGCAGTCAATGTTTTAATATTAGAAGTGAAAGTTAAATGAAAATGAATCAAAAAACTTACCATTCACACCAAATTCCTTCCTCCATGTACATGTCTCCCAAAGCATATTGAAAGCTTCAGTTTGATTCCAGTCATGGTGCAAGAGAAATCTTTTCAAGTAACTGTCATCAGATTTCACTCTGTTAATATCTGCTGGATGAAACAAATCTGCAAAAGTTAAAAACAAATTCTAAGGTTTTCATTACATCAAACTATTTCATTGTAATTTTTAAAGCCATTTCAATTATAGAATGATCTTTTTAGACATGTCTAACCTTAGAAAATAAATATTGAATTACCTGAACCTTGTGAGGTTTCATCTTCCAGTTTATTCAAAAACTGTTTCCTTAAATTGTGAATTTGCTTTTCATTTTGTGTCATTTTCTGAATTTAACGAGTATGCAATATTTTTAAACTTTGGCCTATAATTTTATGTATGGGTTTGATGGAATTCAAAATGATAATAAAGAATGTTGGCTATATATAACCTTCCCGTAGTAAATTTCTGAAAACCGGGTTTAGTAAGACATCCCTTTCAATTTGTCAACCCTAATGTGCAAGAACAAAGCCTGACGACATTAAATTTTACATAAAAAAATTATAGTAAATTAGAATCACGTTCCTAACGAATGCAAAGTTTTTTACTCTATGACAAAGTTACTCTATAACCGGTGTATTCCGTGCCTTTTTAGAAACTTCCTAACTTTTTAGAAATTAGAAATGCAGAGATTTGCACCAATCACTTTTATGGCATGAAACAGTTTTAAAATTAAACGATAAAAGATAATCCATTTGTGGGACAAATCACGGATGCTAATTATCTTGTGATAAAATAGATATTGTTTATAAACTAGATAAGGGGAATTTGCTCGAAAAAAACACAAGATCGATAACCTTCTGAATGACAATCAAGTGGAAGTTTTTTCCATTTTGATTTGTTTCAAGACAAAATGTAAAAGAATTAGGTAAAACAATAATTTTTAGAGTCCGTTGACATTATATAATTGGTGACATTAATGTTTACAACCTCTATGAAATAGTTTATTTTTCCCATGAAATTTCGGTTTAGGTGTTGGCAATGAATAGTTATCTAAGAAAACGACATGATTCATTAGCTTAAGATGAGGTGATTTGATCATTCTAGAAAACAAACAGTTACTATAGTTAACGCTAGTATGATTCCATCCGTTCAATTGAGGGCGTTTCCTGGGAGTCTGACTATTTCTGCATTCGTTTTTAATGAAATGTAGCTTTGGTTGTGAATTTTTCTGTTCACAGTTTTTAATTTCACAGGTAATTATTTTTTTGTTTTTACTCGTGTAGAAACCTACTCAAAAACTTATCTCGGTTAGGAATAGTTGTGTTTACAGTCGTTTGAAGGGCTGGCAAAGTGAAAACAAAACCCTTACAGTTATGTGATTTTTCTTTCCTGTTGTTTGTTTTTTTTTGTATTGGAACGCTTAGTATGGTATGAAGACCCTTTCAAAATTAGCATTTCCAAATTTTTAGCATTAGTATTTAATAATTGTGCATTGCATTCTTTTGATTTAGATTTAGACCCTTAAATTTTATTTATTTTGACTTTTTTCAGATATCTCTTGAAAATATGAATATTTGTTATAATGTCATCACCGTTTGATGAGCGTGAAGAATACTTAAAAAATCCATTTTTAAAAAGAGAGTTTGGAGATTTCACAACCTTCTATGTAATAATAGCCATCTGCACAGTCTTCGGATTCTTTCTTTTAGTCCTCAACATTACATTGTGTTGTTCAAAATACAAGGAATATTGGTGTGACAGCAATACAGGTAGTTTTTGTATTTCTTTATTCAAGGTATGTTGGTATTTAGTAAGTTTTTCATGATAAAGACATTTCTTTGATTTCACAGGTAATAGGTGGGTGCTGCCAATTTGGACAAAGACTCCACATGGTCAACCACCTTTGGATCTCACTGAGTTAAATGAAGATTACATACCTACTGTTGTGACAGAACCTTATTTTGAGTATCCTGACAATTATTCTGATTTTGAGGTACCACAAAATCCAAATAATGATGACAGATTTATAGAACTGCAGTTTCAAAAGAAATCTAAGGAAAGTGACCTTTGAAAATTTATGTTCCGTATCACATAGTCTAATCATTCCAGTAATTCCACAATGGCTTTTCATGTGTATTGGCCTGCCTTAAGTGTGCTCACACTTTTTATTATTTGCATTATTATAGTCCTTCTAAGATGGGGACCAAAATTTTGCAAAACCAGAAATACAACACTTCCTGGTCAGTATGACTGGGAAGATAAATCTTATGAACAAAAAATCTCGATTGCTTGATTACTAACATTCCCTGCACTTAAGTGCCTTAAGTATTTTTAATTTAACATATTTGAGTAGAATCTCGGAATTTTGTTCGTTTTTGTTGACATTTTCAAAATGAGGTACAAACATTTTTATACAAAGTAATAAAAGTCAGATTATTATTTTTTTATGTATAAGACAGAATTATCTTATAGACTTAATATTAAAGCATTTGTGGAGAGGGTCCTTAGGGCTGTGCGTCTTGAATCACTTGATAGAATAATCATGCTACAGCTGATTGAATTTCATAAAACATTATGAATAAAATGAATTTGGTAGCCCTTGGACTTGGGATGAAAAAAATTAGTTATTGTCATGATAAATTTTAAATTTTAAGCTCTTATAATTGAAGTTTTTTCTTATTTTATTCCTTTTATTAAAAATGGAAAAAATCAGAATTTATATTAGCCGAAGGCTTGACTATCTCGACGCTATACGAACTTGAGATAATAAATAGACCCTAGAATTAAAATGAACGCAAATAGGTAGAAGAGTTATCTGTTTAAATTCAATCGCAATCTTTCAAAGCAAAAATAGTAATTGAATTTTTGGTTTTAATGACAACCCTTTGTTTAAATTTCGAGTTTCAACGGAAAAATCAACCGGCGTCGATAACCGAATTTAGTTTGAATGAAATTTAGCCTAATTATAGTTGTTAACTGTCGTAAATATGATAGCTGTCTCTGTGTTTTTGTTGTAAATGATCCGTCCATTTTTATAAACTGCCTTTCCCTTTTTGTATTTTAAATCTTTCCTGTTGTTTAAAGGTAGATGTAGAAAAAATGGCTGAAACTTAAAAAGTAAAAAATTTCTTTTGCTAATCTTTTGTATTACCGATATTTTTATTGCTAAAATATAAGAATTTTGTCATAGTTTTCGAAATTTCTGGTTTTCTTTTGTATTAAAAACAATCATACATTATAACTGAACCCCAATAGCCGTAGATTCGGAGAGATTCAAAAGAAATAATCAAAGAATGAGGTTCAGTTTACGTTCTACTATTTTCAACAACTTTTCTTGGACACAACTAACAAATTCCAATCAATGTTTAATTCAGTTTAGAAAATGCACCAACGCCCAACTACTTAGTCAGAAGAGAAAAGGGGGAAGTCGCCTTGTCGGACTCTATAGACTCCAAGATGCATATTAAAAATGGTGGAACTGGGCTGCATGGCTCATTTATAGAGAAGTAAAGAAAACCTGAGAAAATTCATAGAAGACTCGTCGACATGCAGAACAAATGAATATTGACCTTGTTTGTGCAAACAAAAAATTTTAAACATTGACACCACCTAGCTCAGCCTAAGTTTTGTATTCTTCGAGTGAAGTGAACTTCAAAGAAATTTGGTAGATTCTGACAGCCTCCGCTTATTTTTCATAACTAGTCGGGGAGATCTTGTACATAGTCTGTTTTAAAAGTTTTCGGAATGATTTTTTAAAATCATTTTTTCAATATCAGTTGTAAAATGAAAATATGCAATGAATTCTCTTGGAACACAAAGCTACGCCACTATTGAGCAATTGTTGGCCCACGGAAGGCTTACCAATCAAACGGTATCCTTCTCGTTCATATAGATCAAAAAGAGCGTGGCCTAGGGAAATACAGAAGGATCTAGAAGAAATAGGACTGAGTGAGGAAATGGTTATTGATGCGTAGACCGTGGAGTGAAGACTCCAGTTACATCAGAACTTCACTTAAAAGTACAAAACTGAGAAGGGTCTCCTTTTTTCAGGAAGAACTTCGTCCTCTCTTCCGTCCACCTTGACCGAAGAGTGGACGAAACCCAACAACAAGAGAATGAGGAAATACTAAGAAAACTGAAAACGGCAGCAAAAGCTTGTAAGCAACGTGGTCAGAACAGCCGGACGGCACTTGTTGAGGTAGGGAATAGGTTTTAAAATGGTAACAAATTTGTAAACAAAAAAGGGAAATTAATTTGAATGATGGCTAGATAAGAAACAAAAATTTAAATTTATCATGTTAATGAATCTGAATGAAAAATGCGATTTGTCATCGCAAACATAAAAGTAAATTGTTCTAACGATTTAAATCATCGGAATGATGAGGAATGGGGTGCAAGAAAGGAGTGTTCGTCTGAAAAAATGGGACGATAGGGTCAGTTACATTTTCCAATATTTTTATGAATCATTCTACTTCTAAAGAACTAACTTCGGTTGAGGAAGAAGGCTTTAGTTCTTGTACTCTTATGGGAAGTTTTCAGTTCGAATCAATGCAAATATAATTAATTACAAAGAAACCATAATTACAGTTCGCCTCTTTTAACCTTTGCGTTCTATATTATTAGTATCGTCCTTCATTATTAATATTCCCAAATTTTTGGATTCATCATATTCTCAAGGGCATTAATTTTGCACAAATTGGCTCTTTATAAGTTCAAAAATAATTTTTTATAGTTGAAAAAATCAACATGAACACTGTTTCTGTATACTTTTGAACCAGTAACCCAGCTTCACCACCCACTTAAACTAACCTTTGTGGTTTTATTTTTTATAATAATATGTAATATATTTCACATAATTTTACATTCAAAGTTTTATCAAATTAACATTTCTTTCTATTTCCTCCTCCCCCGGGTCTTCTTGCTCCCATTCGTCCAGTCTTTCACCGAGAGTATTCCCCTCCATACGACGCATACTCTTTCTCCACTTGCTGTTTTCGGTGCCTCCCATCTGTATGTCCCCATTATGTAGTCAGCTATTGCCTTTCTCTTCTCTCTACTAACTACTTTGAGGCCCCTTCTGAAAATCCCACTCTATGTATTACTTCGAGATCTTCTTTTCCCTTATTTCTTCCCACGTTTCTTCTTCCCCTTGTTTCTCAATATCTTCTTTTATTTTTTTCCTTTGCTTCACATCTCTTTTAACTTAAAATCTTTCCTTAATTTTTCACTTCATAACGCTACAGCTATAAAACAGCCTTGGTCTTCTTTAAATTTCCCGGCGGTTCTCTCCCATCCGAATCCCAAGGCTTTGTATGAGATTTTGTGACAGTGTTGTTTGAGACCTATTACCAGCATTTTGCCCGCCTATACACTATATACAATTTTGTGGTTTTATCAGTTTGATTGACCGGTTAAAAATATTAAACTAAGTGCCCGGTGAAAACCACAAAATTGTACATGGTGTTTATAGCTTAGTTCTGTTATTGTTATTTTCTTTTACTTAGTTTAGCTTATCTTTCAAGGCTAACTGGAAACAATTTTCTTTTTTATACAACCAGGATCAAAGTTACGAGGGTGAATTCTTAGGAAACAGTCTTCACGGTCAAGGTACATACAGATGGAGTAAAACAGACGTCTACGAAGGGGGTTTCTTTTCAAACCAGAAAGAAGGCTATGCCGTTTTGTCATTTTCAGATAATTCTTCATTTGAGGTAACATTAGGCTTATTTTCAAAACAGGTTTCGCTAAACATCATCTTGATTATCGCGGAAATATATTTTAAGGGGCTTTTTATTAAAAACCGGCCTTTTGGCCCTGGCATTCTGACACATTCAAATGGTCGCCAAGATGCTGGGTTTTGGATTGGTCAGAAACTTGTCAGACTGAGCAGACCGGTTGATTTTATTGTTCCGAGATTGGCACCGACTTCAGCGGCAAAAATAAAGTTACTACAGTTCCGACGTTTGATTACATTAAACGAGGTAGGTTCATAGCGTCTCTGGCACGCCACTAAGTTATGCGGAAGTGAGCCAATGTTTCAACCCTTTCCTCAAGTATACGGTGAAAAATAACAAACACGAAAAAAAAGTTTTATCAATTAACAGTTTGTTATATTATCTAGAAAAACAACGATTCAGCGTCTTACATACTAAAAAAATGTGGTTGTTCGCCTGATCAACAATGTCTTCTATACTCGAACCTAATATACGATCCAAGAAGTATTTTCTTTAATTATCTCGCTTTTGAGAAGACCTTTTTTATAAAAGCCAGCAATTTGTTTGAAAATCTATTCGTAAGTAGATACCTAAACAAATCGGAAGATTTTTTGGGAAGTAACATCCTCGAATATGTGAACAAAGAAAACTCGGAAAAAAATTCAGAGTCAGGTCTCAATGCAAACTGTCTCTGCCCGGGAATATTTGTTATGGAATACAAAGACAACGAGGATTCATTTGACATATGCACGGAGAGTTACGCATCAATGAACTATCAATTAGGTTTGTTAGCCTACTACTCAAAATATGGAACGTTTGAAGATGGTGAGAGTAGAAGAAAAGAAGAGATCGCCGAAGAGGAAGAAGAAGAAGAAGATGATGATGAAGTGACATCTTCGCCGACACAAATAGTTTCATGGAATAGAAGCGAACTGTGCACGGAAATGTTGAAACAGATTTTTCGCCATCGTACGTTTGAGGTAAGAAAAAAGAATTTGAAGCTGACACGCCATAAAGGCATCTTTCTTATGGATGCTTTCATTGTTTGTTGTGGTTTTTAGGAGAAATTAAATTTTAAAATTGCC
This sequence comes from Columbicola columbae, assembly GCA_016920875.1. NCBI lineage: Eukaryota > Metazoa > Arthropoda > Insecta > Psocodea > Philopteridae > Columbicola > Columbicola columbae. Next base: position 922,582 of record JADMLL010000012.1, read on the forward strand.
AAATTAATGTTAGGTGTTAGAACTGAATTCAGAAGGACCGGAGAAAAGGAGAAAGAGTGCTTGCAGTTTTTGAAAATGTGCTCGTTGGGACCAGTCCATGTGGTGAAGGATCTCCTGTGTCATTATGAACTCAGCGAAGAGTTGATGGATTCTAGAGGAAACACCAGCTTGATGTTTGCGGCAGTAAGGTTTATTTACTTAATTTAAGTGTCCCTTAGAGGCTAATCAAGTTACTACAACACAAAATACACAGGGTCTGTCTCAAAGAATTCAGCGATAATTTTTCAATCATTGGGTTATTTCGTTATTTCCAAGTACTTTTGAACTTATAGGTGGATTAAGGCCTAGGTAATTTTTTTGGCCCGAAAATTAAGTTTTTAAGTATGTGTCATAACTGAAAAATAGCCCTGGAATTACAATGTTGCCGAAGGTCTGCTTCAAACTTAGTCCGCCACTGTTTAGACCACATATTTTGTTCCTAAGCATTTTTGCACCCGTATGGTGGTTTTACTTCTAATTAAATCCACCATAAAAGTGCAGTCACCTCTCATCACTGCCTCTATTCCTCCCGGGTTTATGACTTTTTTGTCACGTTATAGGCAGCAGATCAACATGAGATCATAGATCTTCTCTTAGACTACGGTGTCGATGTGAACACATTTAACGACGAAGGTTTAACTCCTTTAAATTTATGCTTACTTCGAAGATTAGCTCAGTCTAACAAGATATGTAGTTGGGAGACAGCCTTTCTGCCCACCGAAATCCAAAGAGTGACAGGTAAAACAAACCAAACAGTCAATAGAGAAGAGAAAAGGAAAACCGAAAATGGAATTTCTTTGTAATAATATTTCAGAAAACAATTTCAATTCCGAAGTGTGGAAAGATGAAGAATCCATTGAAAGTTTAGACAGGATTTTTGGAGACGGTATGTCTGCTGACAGCAGAACTGGGATCAGTCAAATTTTGGAACCGGAAGGAGGTACAAATGAAACGGAAGAGGAACGAGACACGAGCACGTATGTAGACAAGGGAGTATCCCCCGTGGTGAAGTCAAATTTTAAAAAGAAAATTCTTTTTTAGGTCCGTTGGTGGCCATCAAACTGTAATGATGAAAGCAGAATTTGTTCCCAAATCTATTAAAAGAGATGAATTTGAGCAAAGCGTGAAATGTTCAGCCCAAGATAGGTATTTATTCGATTTGTCTTCCGAACGTCAAGCTGTTGAGGTTGATAAGAAAAAGGATGCTTTGAAGTTGAAAAACACAAAAATCCCAAGGGAAGTGGATAATATCGAAGAACAGGAAGAGGAAGGGGAATATGACAGGAAGGAAACTGATCTGGTTTTGATCGAAAAGTAAAAAAACGCCACTAACACAAAAAACAAATAGTTTCTCTCGGTAGATGTTAATAAGGAAAGAGTTGTTGATTGAAAAAATTTACAGATTGAGAGAAATCGATAAGACGATTGAAAAACTTCTGAGTCGTGGAGCGGATCCGAATATATCAGAAGTTCCAAAACCTTCGATTCATTTAGGAGTCTTCACGAAAGACATAAACGTGGTCAACACTTTGCTTCACTACGGAGCGGATCCAAATTGCCAGACGTATCCAAATGTACGTGAGCCCTCTTTAAAGAGCATATACCCTATAGTCCCACTCCTGATGTTTCCCTTGTTTTACAGGAAGGTCTTTTGACTCCACTACACGTCATAGCTCTTTTAAAGGCTGCACCAGAAAATGTTGAGATTTGTAGGATTTTATTGAATGCTGGCTCGAATTTGGAGGAAGAAACTTCCCCGGACTTTTGTATTTATGAAGATGAAAAAGGATTTTTGGATAATGTACAGGGGAGAACTCCTTTACAGGTTTTGTGTATGAGACCAGATTTGGAGTATGCCGATCCAAAAGGGGTAAATTCCTCAAAATGAACCTTTCAGTTTAGTCTTGTCTGGTTTTTATGAAAGCCTTTAAGTTGGCGATTTTGTATTTATCTCTCTACATTTCTCTTTAATTCTTTCTTCCTACCTCTCTCTCTTTTTTCTGTATCAGAATTACTCACCAATAACTATTATTTCCAGTATGTCACTCAAATAGGACTTATGCTGGCTAAGTATTCAGACAAAAATCATTTCTACAAAGGACATTCCTTCTTGACTTTGGCTATGTTGACGGGAAACATAAAACTGCTTACAGCTCTCCTCGAATCAAATTATTACGATCCCAACGAGACTTTGGGAAATGATTTGGGAACAGCTCTTCACGTATTAGTGTCGACGCAGTTCCAGAAGAATACAATTTACGAAAACAGTATAAAAATGGTATGGAAATCTAAATCGAATTATGGAACTCTTTCAGCGTTTCCTCTTCCTTTTTGTTCAATGTATAAACCACTTTTCTACTTTAATTTGTTTCGTTGCAGTGCGATCTCTTGTTATCAGCTAAAGCAGACCCTCTAAAGGTATACAAAACTCCCTCAAAGTTGACTGGCACGTGTGTCGACTACGGCTATCGAGAAATCGATGAGGAAAAAGCCATGAGAAAAGTAAGCGGATTTGATAAAACAAAACAAAAAAAGGAAACGAAGAGTAGCAAGCAAGAGAAGGATAGAGCCCGAGATCACTTGAAGGATCATATCAAAGTTGTCGAATATTTAGAGAAAAAAGCATCTGACTTGAATAGAGAATCGATTCCGACTGAAAGTTATTTAGAGAAAAGTAATCGAGAGAAAAGAAGAAACCAAACTGGAATACAAAAAGTTAAAAAGGAAAGCGAGACTTTAGTTTTAGATGAATACGGAAACCCAGATAATTCAAGGAAACAAACCGAACAAAAAAATTTCCCTAAAACTGACAATACAGTCAAATCAAAAAAAGAAAACGAACTGAAAGATGTCGATCAAGCTGGAAAACAAAGAAAAGACAACAAACATAATACAGGTTTGGATGAAAATGGCAATCGGGGGAAGTCAAAAAAAGAAGACGATTCCAATAATTTTGACCAAAACGATAAAAAAATAAGAAAAAACGAGCACGAAGCTTTCAATCAAAATAGTTATCAACAAAAACCAAAAATAAAAAGTTTCGATGGAATTGGAAATTCAGAGAAACCAAGAAACGAAAACGAGGCTAACAAATTCAACTCTAAAGGAAACCCAAGAAACTCGCTAAGAGAAAATGAAATTAAAAATTACGAAAAAATCGAAAAGGAAAGAAGAAAAAACGAGCAAAAAAGTTTCGATGAAACCATCAATGCAGAAAAACCAAGAAGGGATACAGAATCTACGAATTACAATAGGAAGGGAAACAGAAAGGAATCAGACAGAGGAAACGGACGAAAAAGCTTCAATAAAACCGGATATTCAGAAAAACCAAGACAACAAACCGAATCTAAGAATGTCAACTCTAAGGGAAACCGACAAAAAGAAAAAGAGCATAGAAGTTTCCATCAAAATGACAGTCTAATATCAAAAATAGAAAACGAGGCTAACAAATTCGATAAAAAGAGAAACATAAGTAACTCAAAAAGACAAAATGAATTCAAAAGTTTTAACCAAAGGGAGGAAAACTCATGGAAATCAAGACGAGAAAACGATTTTAACAGTCCCAAAAAAATAGGTAAATATGGTAAACTAAATATGGGAAGTGACAAAAAAAGTTTCAACCAGAATGAAAATTTAAGAAACTCAAAAAGAGACACCAGATCTAAAAATTATGATCAGAAGGAAAGCTCAGGAGATCCAATTCAGGAAGATAAATCCAAGGGTTTCGAAAAAAGTCAAAAAGAAAAGAAACGACAAAACCAAGATGGCGGAAGGAACTTTGATTCTCAATTAGGTGATACTCTGAAAAAAGGCTATTTAGGAAAAAACGTGAAGAGAACTTTTGATGAGAAGATGGCGGAGGATAAAGATGGCCGACAACACTCCAAGCCAAGGCTAGATAAACAGACAAACAAAATCCATAAAAATTCAAAGAGCGACATTTTCCGGATCGCCAAAAGGGATTCTAGTCTCGAAGGTAGAAAACGCATGCTAAGGGTTTTCAAATCCTTTTCTTTGTCCAAAGACTCATCGGAGAGGTTCCCGGAAAATCTTCGTCAATCCATGCTCCAGGTTTTCGGAAATTGCGTCACAATCGACGTCAACCAGCTTTTACTACCTTACGTTGTTTTGAGAAATGGCGACTTGTATTATATGTTTGAAGGCCAACGGCCCCACAAAACGGAACAATATAGTTTGATATAGGCTCTGTAGAAGATTTAAACGAAACTTCACTACCGATGACCTATTCCAGATTATATACGAATTCCAAACATTGACTTACCTCAGAGCAAGCCCTCCTTCCCGTCTATTTAGTCAGAGTTCAAACTTCTGCGGTCATTGTCAAACTTGAAGGTATTTATATGTTACGGTGAAAGTGATAAATCCGGAGAATATGTATTCCCATAGATTATTTGTAATCACCAACTAAGCTTGGTAAATGTGGCAAATTACTCAATATTTATCACGTTTACCGGTTAGTTTATGAAATCTCCAACTCGTAATGGGGAATTTAATAAAAGTTTTCGCTTCCCCCCCTCCCCCTCCAATTCCCAACCTCCTGCTCTCTTTTTCAATGAGCCAATTGCGCCTCCGTTATTGTTCTCTCTGTCATGTTTTCTTTTCTTCCTCCTTTACTCTCTATTCCATTATATCCCTTCCTATATCTTTATCTTCTATCCCATCTACTAATTTTTCTTCTGCATTCCCCCTTCTATTTTCTGTCTCTCTCTCCTATATCTTATCCCATCCTACAAACTGTATCTCCAGTCACATCCATTTATCCAATTCCTGGGTCTAAGATGTTGGTCTATTTCCTAGTTATTTAGCCCCTTTAAAACCAGATCCAACTACTTGATGTCTCGCTTAGAGACAAATGGCAGTTGACAAAAACTACCTACGTTTCTTCAGCTTTAACGCCTATTGAGATGGTGAGAGCAAAACTTGGCCAGTTAGTATAAAAATGAGACCAGGATATTACCCAATGCGTGATGTGTATAATTTTATGTTGACTCTCTTGTTACAAATCTAGGAAAGTCCTGTGAATTCTTCAGCGTTTCAAGAATCAATCTCAAAAAAAATGTCGACTTTGAGATTCAAAAAATATTTATAAAAAAAAAATTTAAACAACTCAAAATACAGCATTAAATGTCCTTGAAGGAATTATAACAACTGGGTCTATTTAGTCTTGGTTAAAAATCACCTTCTAATAATTGCTTCCAATACTAAATCGCGATGCATGTACTTCCTTTTCCCTTTCTTCTTCCTCTTTTCTCCTCCTCTCATTGGTTATAGTCCGGAATGTTTTTCATTCGCAGATGCGACAACCTCGCTAAAAAGACTGTTCTAAACAGTGGTTGAGTTCTTCGTATGACACGACCAACACACTCTGTTCGTCTCTTGACATTAAGCAAATCTGAAATTAAAATCCGAATCAGATAGAAACAGTTACTCTTTTCTCTCTCTTTTGTCTTTTTCTTCTCTCTATCCACCTCCCCTTAAAGTTTGAACAATGATGGCGTTACCTTTTCCGGAGAACCCGAATCTAATTTGTTAAGGCATTGTACTATGTGTGTGCCATTTCCAACCAAGGTCTACCATCTTCGGTTACCTGATGGAACATATAATCCCTGAAAAGTTTTAGCATGTACCTGTCTCCTGTCTCAGACCAGCTTGGATCTAGATTTAGCCTGAAAAAAAAACAAAAACAAATAAAACGGGATCAATGCAAAACTTTAACTTTGGTCGAAATTCTCTGACGAAAGTTGAGAGAGACAAGACAACTCACTCGGGTCGTTCGTTGATGGTTCCTAACTTGGCCAACAGCCTGCACAATCGCCCGTTATCCATTTCCTTGGTCAATTCGGCTTCCATCTCGTCAGCGTAACTCTGAACGGATTCCAACTGAGCGTAAAATCGAGCTCCGATCATTGGCATTAAATCGGTGACGGTGCGACGTTTTTGATTTTGCAATAGGTACCTGATAGTGAAATAATATTTATATATAACAATCACTATATATTTGGCCAAATAAGAGACGTCCTAATGTATAAGGATGGCCACTTATTGGTCGAATACCACTTACACAATTAGATTTTTTAAATCCGATGAGTATGTCCTACCGACAAGATCTAAAGAAGTTTGAATATTCTCGCGCTGAACACCCAAAAGAGACTTGCACGCCAGGGCTAGTACGAGTTTCCCGAGTGATGTCAAATCTTCTTGCTTCAATTCAATTTAACCAAATAAATCATAAGAGAACTCAAATTTGAGCACAGAAATAGCAAACAAGTTTGTCTAGAAATCGAACCTGGTAATGAGGTATGAGCGCCAAAGGGTTAGCCACGCTCGAGTCGGTTGTGAGTACATCAGTGACGCCGGTACAGCTCAACCGTAGTCTGTTCCTGCTGGATACTATGATCTTGGAAGGATCTAGTGTTCTACAAGCTAATCCGGCGCCGTGTATGACTCTAACAGCAGCAGTGATCTACCAAAAAACAACGATCGTTACATAAACTATTACAGGACAACGTTCGATGCCACCGGGACATCTTACCTGTATAATATAATTCCAGAGAAGATTTTCAGGAAGCATGGAGGAATGTTGATGACGCAGCAAAGTGTTTTTGGTGTGACTGTACGGACGAGGGGCGGTTGGATCGGATGAGAAAGCAGTGGGTCCGGTGTTTTCGGGAGAAGAGAAGTGTCTATACCACAAAGTCTCGCTACCCGGATGATAGTCGTATACGAATACTATAGCTAGAATTGATAATTGATTTAGGTCAATTCAAAACTGACAACCGACTAACTTTCCCTGGACTCCCAAGTCTTCTTTGGGGCTCACTTACAATTGTCGCCAAAAGCTTTTGTTGTAAATACTTCTTTGAGTTGTACGATGTTTGTATGACTAAGACGTTTCCACATATCCACGAGTACCATGCACTTTGTACCAGAGAGACGAAACCCTGAATGGATAAATAAATTACCAATTGAATCTGGCAGAATTTGCAAAAAGTTTCATTCTGAATCGTTTGTTTACTCACCATGAATTCGTCTCAGACAATATCGAATCCCGGTCTTGATGTGAGTTGCTTTATAAGTAGAAGTGAGGCTAATTTGCAAAGGTTCCCCGATAGGCAGAGGTTCCAAAGGTACTAGTTCATGATAATTGTCTACTGTTTCAGGTAAATCTAAAAACAAATCAAAATCTAATTTGTCAATCGACTCATTATAGATCATCGTCCTATTTAGAGAACATTTTACATATATCAGATAATATATTATATTCTATCAGATCTATTCAATCTATCATATATCTAGAATATATATTCTATATATTTACTGTTGTGTATTACGGTATTATTTTTGTAGAGGAATGTTTAGTATAAACCATCTTTTATAAATAGATAAAAAAAATACTTCTAAACAGTCTGCAATACTAATGAAACTATGAACATAAAAAACCTACCTGGATACAGTTGGTCATCAGGTTCAAGCATAGTGAGAGCAGTTTTTTCCAAAATTTCACTGCGAATGGTTTCGGAGACATAATAACTTGATGAGGGTGAGATCAAAGAAGGCTCTTCTTGATTTAAATGTCCATGATTCCCTACATATCCTTGAAAAGTTGGTACTGTACCGGGAGAAGAATCCCCCGCAACTGTGGTTGCCGGATAAAAATAAGTGGTGCCGCCGACATTTTCCTATTTAATCGATTAAGAATTGATTATATAGACTGTATTTCAAAGTTTAACGGGGTGAGATTTTAAGCCTTGCAACGAACAAATAAAAATTCAAACCTGATTGACTTGATAACGATAAGAGGGTGCAGGATGCACTACTGTATCATTCATTAAAGGACTTAAAACTGGTGACTCTCTTAAAGGAGAAGGAGTTGGTAGACTCTGACTCTCACCGTTGCTACTCCCAACTATTGGCCTAATACTATTTGATCCTGACAAGTCACGACGAACCTACAAGGATAACCATAAAGAATTATTTCTCATAAATACATTATTTTGGATACAATGGGGAGGAAGGAGGTTCCCTTCCCCAACTTATAAAAGAATGGTTTATAGAAACTTTTAACTTTTCATGTGTCAAGGGAAATCCATGAAATGAAAAAGACATAAGTATCCCACCATTTCAGACTTTTTTATGGCAGACAGATCAACATAAAAATATACCTGACAGGACATGATAAAATAGAGGGCTAACATAAATGGTTAAAACATGAAAAGATTAATACTTCAAGTTCTCACCAGTTTCATTTCCAATCTTGAAGTTAAGCCAAATGTACTGGGCTGTACTCATCTCACCTTCACCCCTTGAAAGAATTAATAACCTCTGTATTATTTCAGTGTACATTTAAACCCAGCAACTAACTTCAAAGTTGTTTATATTTCCCTTATTAATGGTAATTCCAAATTTTGGCTTTGTCAAGGGTGTTGATTTACATAAATTGGGTCCCTTAGAAGTCTGAAAAATTTTGTCACCCTCCAGTATAGCAGGGTGTATGGGGTCAGAGCCTCAAACTGACAACAGTTGACAGTGACAGTGACAGTTGTTGACAGTGGAGACAACACATCCACAGGCCTCCCACAACATTGACTAAACCAAAACAAATTATAATTTTATTCAAGGTAATGAAAACAAAACAAAGCAAAAAAAAAAACTAACCAACAAAACAGGATCCTTGTTTAAAGGTGGTGTTGGTTCTAAGTTGATTGAACCAATTGCATCAGAGAGTGAAGTATTGATTATAGGTGTAGTAGAATTCTGATGATTCTTAAAAAAAAAAAGTTAAATTAAAATTATTACAAAAGAATTAAGTGAAGATTTTTATAGCATGTGGTGACTACATCTCTTACATTCTTATCTACAGTTATAGTAAAAAAAAATTTTAGATAAAAGTGAGACGAAAGTTTAAACTATTACTTATTATAACAGCTTATCAACCATGTTCCATTCATTTTATGAACAATTTCTTAACATAATGTACAAAGACAACTGTCACAATCCTGAATAAGCTAAATCCAAGTAATTAATAAGACCTTGTAAAACTGCAATTGATATCGAAGATAACAAAAGGACTATAGAAATAAAAAGAAACAAATTTAAACAGATTAAAGAAAAATTATCATTTATGAAAATCATTTTACCATATAAGTAGCAAGTTTAGACTCCTGTGGTACTCCATTGACTTGAGAAAAGGACATAAATAAAGGGTCCATTCCAGAACAATTGGAAATCTAAAACATCAAATAAACTGGATTATCTATGGTATCTGCCTTATTTAAATAAGTTATTCCTATGCATATCATCATTATTTTTGTTACCTAAATTTTGGTTTTTATAGCACATAAAAAAATTTGACAGAGCTACCATTTAAGAGGTTATTGATTTAAATGCCTGAGTGGATTTAAAAAAACTAATTATTTATGTAAAGCATAATTGCCTAAAACAAAACCTGTTATAATTAAGCATAGTTAATAGAGATAAAATTTATACTTTAAGCTGCATATATCTAGTTATATATATTTCGTAACAGCAGATTTTAATTTTTATCTGGCTAAAGCGTCCAATACTAATACACTCATTGGCCTATAAAACAATTTCGTGCAACTGGAATTTATACAAAGAAATCATTTATAAAACATATGAGTAAGATAACACAATTAAAAAGCAGAAACGTGGGGGGAAATTTTAAAAACGACGTCAACTTACTATAGCGCATTTCAGATAACATTATATCAGACAGAATGAATGTTAAAACAAACCTTTTTCACCCTCAAAACAACATCATAACAATCTTAGCATTTTGTCTAAACTACGAATGGACTTGGAACATGGACATAAGTATCTCAGCCACTTCGGTTCGGTTCACTTCGGCCTCTTCCGTCATTTTGAAGCCGCCAAATTTTTCTTTTTTAATTTATCAAATTTCCTTTAAAACCTGAGCTCGCACGATTGGTTGTTTGCCTGATATTAAAAATTCTGAAATCGAACAAGATAGATTCGGTATAAATTCAGTTTTGTCGAGAAATCTTGAAAATAATTTTGAAATTTGTCTCTATGGTATTGTCACTCTGACGAAGGTGTTTAGACTTCGATTGTGATAAGATGGCAGGTGTTGACTCTATGCTCAGTCAATAAAGCCAATCTTCGTTTATTTTCAGTTCAGTAGGGAAGGTTTTGATTAAAACTAATTTTTTTTAAGTCTCGTATATGTTGGAAACGTGAGAACGACACTGTAAGTAAATAAACAAATTATTCAAGGTTGTAAATTTTATTTAAATGAAAATCAGTTTAGTGTTTCTGTTTCTAACCCTCATTAAGAAACTTGCAATTTTGAAAGAGTCTAGGATCATCTAGAATTTGGAGGGAATTGTTTGTATTTTGTTCTGGCTATTTAAAAATGTCTTGTTTGATCATTTTTACCGTACAAATTCATTTTCGTATGCATTCCTTTGTCCTGGAAACTGATGTATACTTTTTCATTTTAGGAAGTTGTCTTTTGTAGAAAATGAATGAATAGCTCTCTGGATACAAAACCACACGTGCATTAAATGAATAATTATAGATTTGCCGTTCATGTTAGAGAAACAAACTTTGTATTATTATTAGATTCATGACAAGAAAAATGACTAGGTGATCATGGCAGAGAGGATCAGGTTAATTAACAGTCTGCTCATAAAGAATGCAGTAAGTTTTCAAATAGTCATTTTACTTTGAGAATTACCTATTTACTACTTCTTACCTTCCTACTTATCATATTTCCTCTCTCTCCCCACCCTACTCTTTATTAACCTAATCCTCACCTATTTCCATACCTTTCTCCCATCAGCTCTTTGGACATTGGTCCATTCTCCAGCAAGCCCCAAACCCTATTTCTTACCAACAATGGATGGATGTTTCTAAGGAACAGGTATTTCTTTTATTGGAAATAAAAATAAAAATTTTTGAGTTGTTTGCTTCATTAGTGCCAATGTATGATGTACTTACTGGTGATTTGCTTGACAATTTGTGAAGTTTAAAAAAAAAATTTAGTCATTAAGTGAGATGATTCAAGAATCACTGTAATTTTTTATTATTTAAAATAAAATTATTTAATTTTAAAATTCTGTAGATGAGTTGCATAAACCTTAAGGAGAAATTTGAAACTAAAGAATCAGGTGGGAGAACCAAATCATTCCTAGTCAACAAGAAAAGATTCCATCAAGGATTTAAGGATTCCAAGGGCTTTGGAGCAGTTCATTTTTTGTTGAAATCCTACACTCATTTTTATATAGGAAGACTCATTTGTTTTAGCCTGGGATGATTTTGACAAATATCACTTCCCATTAAATGTGATCTCCAGCTGTTTTCTCCAGGTTCGATATCACTGTGACAAAATGGACACCTTGATCTTTTAGTTTGATTAGAAGATGCTGAAACATATTTAGAATTTTTGATTTGAAATTAATCTGAACCAAAAGAAAAACTATTATTAAAATTGGTTAAGATGTTCAGAAGATCTGAATCTGATGAATGTTTTCTTGAAATTTAACAGAGTTTAATAATAATTAAAATTAAGTGAGAAAGAAGTCAAAATGAGTTAAACTAACAATTACCTTTGCATTCATGGGTTGGGAACAAATCTTGTAAAATGGCTTCTTGACAGTTGATACACTTTTGGAAGAGATGTTTTTCACTGCAGTCACCTGAAATTACAATTCATTTATGATAAAAGTTGTGTCAATATCAGTTGCTTTCAGTTTTTGAATATGAAATTTCTTACCCAAAAGATGGTCTATATATCCTGGGATTTCAATCACCTCCATACAGTACCTGCATGTTGTTAACATTGGACAATTATTTAAATAATGGTTATTCAAAGACTCTTCTGTGGTCCACATTTTTGTAGAAAGACAAAAAATGCACTTTCTGTAACATGAGGATCCTTGTTTAGTTTTTTTTATATAGAAGAATTTTATTTTTATAAGGGTTTTCATTTTGTAGTCATAAACATTCAAACAGAAGGAAATTGTGAACTCGATTTTTATTTACTTACTTTAATGTTAATGTCGTTTTGTCTCTGTTACTTAGCACTGAGTTTAATTGACACTCATTCTCCAAGTTGGATGTTTTGATTGGCTTTGACATCTGATTCTTCCCATTTAAACTTGTTTCTGTAGGTGATGTTGATATCTTTTCCAAGCTTTCAAGGCCTTCTCTTTTAATATCAGTCTTTTTTACAAGTTTTGTGTCATCTGTTGCTTCATTGATTCTTAGATTTTTTTTGTTTGGTATCTTGCTTAAAATTTTGTTAGGAAGCTCCTGTTTTTGTAACTTTTTCACAGAAATAATTGAAGCTTTTCTGTTGGTGCCAAATGTTGGAAGAGGAATGTTTGATATGTCACGTTTGATTTCCTTTCCTAATTGTCCGTTGGTCATTTTCTGAGCTTTGTTGACTGGAGGATATGAGATTTGGGTTTTTAAGATGCCATAATCAGGTGGTTTCAGTTTTGTACTTTTATTATCATCCATCATCAATCTGGCTTTAGTCGTGCATATAGAATCAACGAGAGACGGGAACTTGAGAGTTTCGTCTCTGCTTTCGGCTTTCGCCGGTTTTCTTTGGAAGTCTTGATGTTGAGTCCTCTTCAATTGCAACTTTTTTTTTCCTTTAGGCATTACGGCTGTGCCTTTTAGTTTAGAGTTTTCTAATCTATCGAATTGTTTCTGACCATTTGATTGCTTTTTGCTACCGAATATGGTTGATTTTAACTTTTCCAAATTGTGAGGAGCGATCCCGTTCGTTATCTTTTGTCCGAGTTTCACAGTTTTGTCTCTTTCATGTAAGCTCCCCAAAATAGGATCAGTTACAGCTTTCAAAATGGAGATGTTTCTAGTCTCCTCAGGGATACCATTTATGAGATGTTCTCCCCCATTTAAGCTCCTTGTGTTTTGGTTGTCCCAATTCTGAGACGATGGAGGTGGTTTTGCGCACATCACTTTATTTGTATTTAAGGTTATCGAGTCGTCGAGAGGTTGTTCTGTTAATTTCCTCTAAAACAAAAAAGATTTTGGACAGAAAAAATGATAGTTAGGAATTGGTTTGTCTGAATAACCCAAAGAGAAACGCTAGATACCTGCATATCCATAAAGTCAAACTCTTGGAACAGTTGCCTGTACAAGAGATTCCTTCTCGTGACATGGTCATCTGGAGGCAACTGTTTTCTCACGATTCTAGGATTCACCTTGTAAACCTGAATCAAAATCCTTTCAGAGACTTTTCTAACGGCTTCTGCCGGATGGTGTAAACCGGAAGATCCAAATTCGGCGAGCGTCCGACAGGTTAATCCACTAAAACGAAGGGAAATTTCGTTGAGCAGTCTTTCATCGATTCTCTTCTCTTTTTTTTTTTTTTTCAGACTGAAACACTGTTTTAGAATTGATTTTATTGCTGACCTTCGTTTGTCTTTGGATATCCCCATGATTTAGAATCAGTTGTTCTACCATTTCCAACCTGCTAAGAGCCAGTCTTGGGTGCACACCACTGGTTAATGGCCGACTGAGGTGAGTTTGAATTATGTTTAGACGCCTAAAAAAAACGTAATAATTAATGGAACCATCTTTTTTTTTCAATCTTGATTTTATATTTGCAGGGAAAAGTTGGAAAACCACTTCTCCGGTTTTTTTTAGAGGAAAAATTTTGACTGGAAGCGTAAAGAGGTAAGGAGCATTGATAAATATCACTCCCTCCGTCCCGAATCAGTTGCTATCAGTTGGTGGTGTAGTAGTATTTATGACTTATGTGTTCTACTTAAGATCCAAGTTCATAAAAATTGCACACTGTCTTGGACGATTCGTTTCTTGCCTTTTAAGAACTACTTGGCGATCACTGACACTAGTGGCAACCGTCGCAAATATCTCTAATCCCAGCTGGGTAATTATTAATCCAGCTTATCTTGCCCAGACTTTTCGCTTCCTCTTGTAGCTAAAGGCAACCTTCTTAAAGTTAATGAGATTGGGCTGGATGAACAAAACAAAAGGTGGGTTCCTTAAAATTTACAGTACCTAACTTCTTCACATTCTGTCATACTCAAGAGAGTGTGAGCCGCCATATTGTGAATCCGAGGAGTCGGGTCGCCAGACTTGATAAGAAGTTCCGGAAGGAGTTTTTCAACGCTTCTTGCTATTTCTGACGATGTAACCCTGCCGTAAAGATTCACATTAGACCTTTAATCATTAGTGGAACCTAATCAGTAATTACTGTATGTTTCTCACCTCTGAGGAGCAAACTCGGTAAAAAAGAGTCGGACGGTTTCTGCTGCTAAGCTGTATACCGAATAGACTTTGTCTCTGAGGGCTCTGTGAAGGAGGAAAATGGCTCCCCGTGCAATTTTATTGAAAGAGGGTTGTTTTTCCGCCTCACTAGGATTTGTCATTTTTTTTAGTTCTTGCTGGAGTTGTTTCAGACCTTCTTCCTTGTCATTGAAGCTTTTCGAATAAAATTTTTCTATCTGCATCAAGAACGAGGCTGTTATTATCTGTCAGGGGAAGCTTTACTGAAGAGGTTGTTTATATGTTCAAAGCCTACCATTTCGATTCCGAAGACGGAGATGGGTAACACTGCTTGCTTTCTCTCTCTTTCGTTGAGTGTCGATTTGCGAGGTTGTTCAAAAGCCACCTGACATTCTCTGACTATTTCGTTTCCGTTGTAACTGAAGTTGAAACTGATAGTAATTCGGTGAAAGTTGAAGATTCGGTTAGGATTTGGAATTTTGTTCACTTACCTTCTCAAAGCGGGTAGCATTCTATCCTCGTAAGCTTCGAAGCTGCTTTTAACCATGGTAGAGGATTTGTTTTGCTCTTTGCCGAACTGTTCGCTCACCGATGTTTTAAGTTTATTGTGATCAATCAAATCCTCTCCCAACGAATTGGTCATGTTGAAGTTAACTAAACTGGTTGTTTTTAGATATTCCACTTCTGTTTCATTTTCATCTCTCACCCTGACGTTTCTCTCGGATTTCGACGGACTTTTGGTACGGACGGTTTCAGTTGGAAGTGATAACTTCTCGTAGATCTGTGATAGGTCATCAGCATCAGAAGAATTCGAGGACGGAGTTGGTATTCGATCCAAAGCCTCCACTCCATCATTGAGACTTTGGAGGGAGTCTTGTTCGTTTGGTGGTCGACGGATTCTCTTTGAATGATAATTTGTGTACTGTACATCCGGGGAATCTGGATTCGATTCCCGCAGATAGCGATTGATTTGAGGATTGGATATAGACGTGGAGACGACTGGAATGCTGTAGGTGGGCTCATCCGAGAAGGAAATTTGACTCTTTGAATGGATCAAGTGATTCGTAGGCCGGTTTTGGCTGTGGTGTATCTTGCGGGGACTCTGAAAAGGAATCCTGTTGTTGTTGAGTGAGACTTCGTAGTCTGACGTATTGACGTTGTCGTACGTCCTGGCTGGTAGGGATCTGTCTCTGATTCTGTCGTCTCGGTGAGGAGCGTATCGTGATGGCGAACGTTGACAGTTTGACAGAGTTGAATTGTCATCGTCTTCATCTGAAAACTGATCAGCGAATTATGTTTTAATAAAATAATTTTCTTTTTTTCAGGTGGAGAAATGTCGAAGAAACAAAAAATATTAGTTTGCGGAGACGTCGAGGGTAATTACAAGACGCTGTTCTCCCGGGTGAACGCCATCAACGAGAAGAACGGCCCGTTCGACTTTTTGTTTTGTGTCGGAGACTTTTTCTCTGATTCCCTACAAAAGTTGGAGCCCTACAGAAATGGCTCCTTGACCGTATCCGTTCCGACGTATATTCTCGGCCCGAATAAAGAAAGTCACGTTCGTTACTATGAGGACATGTCTGGCTGTGAGGTCTGTCCGAACGTGACCTTCCTGGGAAAACATGGACTTCTGACGAGCAACGGGTTAAGAATTGCGTACCTGAGTGGAGTCGAAAGGGGAAACACCAAAAGTGATTTCACGTTCTCAGAAAAGGATGCGACGGCGGTTCGGGATGCTGCTTTTAGAAATCGGGACGGGTCACAAGTTTTCGGCGTGGACGTTCTCCTCAGCTCGGAGTGGCCGAAAGACGTGACGAAATTTGACAAGAATGCTAGCTTAGGAGAGGAAGGTGGAGGATCTCAAACTCTTGCGTGGTTGGCTTGTCAGATCAAACCGCGATATCATTTCTCAGGGTTGAGGAACATATTTTATGAAAGACCGCCGTATAGGAATTGTTCCTCATCGGCGTATGGACAGTTTGGAAACCCACACAGCACTCGATTCATAGGCCTTGCAAAGGTTGGAAACATTGGGAAGAGTAAGTGGTTGTACGCGGCTAACCTAACACCATTAAGCGAACTCTCAGACAAAGACTTGCATTTGGCGACGACCGACGAAACGGAATGTCCTTATTCGAGTTTGAACAAAAAAGACAGTTCAAGTGGGGTAAGTCAATATTTCTACGACATGAACGCAGCGAGCGAGGAATCGCCCAGAAAGCGAAGGAAGAAGAGTTTTTCAGAAAACGAAAAGAAGAAAATGGGTTTTGATGATCCGGAGACGTGCTGGTTTTGCTTGGCAAGCAGTTCAGTCGAAAAACACCTGGTAATCAGCATAGGAGAGGAAGTGTACTCGGCTCTAGCCAAAGGCGGCCTTACTCCTCTCCACGTGATGATTGTGCCCATCAAACACCATCGAGCTCAGACGGAACTGTCGGAAAATGCTGAAGAGGAAGTGAAGAAATACAAATCAGCGTTAAGAAAATTTTTCAAGTGTAAGAACCTCGTGCCAGTGATCTTTGAAAGGAACTACAAAACGAGTCACATGCAGTTGCACGTGGTGCCCGTGCCGAAGAATCTTAGCGAAGGTTTGAAAGAAGTCTTCTTAACATTCGCCGAGGATCATGGGATAGAGCTCACCGAACTGCCAAACAAGGCCCACTTGAAGGATTACGCTCAACCAGGGACTCCGTATTTCTATGTCGAGTTGCCCACTAAAGAGAAATTGTTCTCCACTTGTTCCAAGAACTTTCCCATTCATTTTGGCAGAGATGTTCTAGCGAGCAGTTCCGTTCTTAACAGACCGGATCAAGTCAACTGGAGAGATTGCATCAAAACGAAAGAAGAAGAAGAGAAAATGGCGCAGGAGTTTCGAATTCAGTTTGAGAGTTTTGACATTTCCTAATCGTTTGCTGTCACTTTATGCAGTTTGTAAAAATGTACCTTAAATCCTGTATCCAGGGTTTTTTATTTTAAGTAGTAAATAAATTATAAAAGCATCTTTGGTCTGTTGATTCCTACCTGTGTCCTGGAAAGAACTCTAATGTTTACTTACATCACTTGGTTGTAAGAGTTGGTCGATATGCAGAGCACTGTATACTGTTTGCCTGAAATTGTCTATTTGTAGTTTCTTCGATTTGGCTTTGTCGTAGTCTTCGAACTTGATGGCGTGTTTCTTTTCTTGTTCGTAAAGCCCCAAAATTTCTCCGGCTGCTTTTAAATTTTCTAATGTTATCTTGAGAGCGTTGGCATACTCGAAGCGTTCTTCTGCTCGAAAAAGAACAACGGAAAATTTGGTAGGGACTTAAAAATTATTTGCTTTATTTTCTTTGACGATTTTCTTATACTGAAATAACACTCTGTTCAATTAAATTTTGTACATTGGTACCCAAGGTATCAAATCCCTGAGTTTTTCGTAAATTCAGTTATTTTTTTATTCAGACTTCTTTGTATACTTAATAAATCTTAATATCAATTACTGAAGTAATAGGCAGATGAAAAATCCGAAACCCTTCCGGACACTACACTTGTTCATCGGTCACTACAAATTAAACACTAAAATTTGAACTCACCATAAACAGCTTCAACTTTTTTGGCTTCTATTATTTTCATAATTTTGGCTATTTCTTCGTCGATGTACATCTCAAAAGCTAGATCGTCATACGGTGATGTATAATTAGAGTTACAACTACTTATTGCTGGAACACAAAAGTATAATTTGTAGTTTTAAATAGTCCCCCCCCCACCCCGAGACCTTTTTTCTTTATTCACTGACATACTTACGAGGTATCGGTGAGCTCGTATGGCAGCCAATGTTATTATTCAATTCCTTTTCTTTGGTTTTACTTAACAGTTCATCTCCGAGTACGTTAACAGCGATCAAGCTGACCTGTTTACGGAAGAGTTGAACAGGGTAATGTGTGTTGAACAATTGAGACTATCGATAGTGATAAGTTATTGCTGTTACCTGATTATGTATATTTTTAACGTTCACGTGATTCGAATGAATTACCAGTTTGATGTATTTTGCATTTTTTGAAGGAATTAGAATGGACTTTAGTTCTCTCGAACGAAATCCAGTGACTTTGTTATCGGAGAATGTTACAAAACCTAAATATTCGAACAGTCCCGTTGAATCTTGGGATGAGAAGTCATGGTCAGACCGATTGCTTGTGCATATTTCTATCTTTTGAGCTGAAAATTAATTTTTTTTTTGGTAAAGAGGTGTTACTTTGCACTCAGTATTCAGATCTAATGTCAAGTCAGTCCTTCTCTATGGATGCGGGACGTGGAAAGTAACGCCGGACGACACGAAAAGCCTACAGATCTTATTAAATCGGTGCCTTAGACGAATAATAAAAATATTTTGGCCGAAAGACCAACGAAAACCTTTGGAAGATAACTAAAGAAGAACCAATAGACATTCACATTCAGAGGCGAAAATGGAGAGGAATCGGTCACACGATAAGATGGCAGCAAACGGCATTGGAACCTCCAAGGAAGGAGGAAGAGGGCCAGACCCAAGGGATTGTGGAGAAGGTCTGTAGAACAGCTGAAAATCTTCGCTCAAAACAGGCTACGCTGCTGAAGCTTCGTAAAAGCTCTATGTCGTGAGAAAGGGCGGCAATACATTAAGTAAGTTACTTTGCACTAATAATAGTTATCTTAGGTATTATCGTATTAACAACTAATTTTATGATTTTGGTTGGTGGATGTCGCTTAAAAACCTAAATACGGTAATCCCTCCGTCCTAAAAAATCAAACCCTTTTTCTCATCCCCTTTTTCCTCCAGGGGTTAGCTTTCCTTGAAATAATTGTGAAGGTAAACCACATCCTCCAAAATGAGTAAATAACTATGTATGATTAAAAGAGCCGTACTGTAAACGGTATAGAAAAATGGTAAACGAAATTTAGGCTTGGTGCCAAGGCTAATTTTAAACTTGGTGTATCGCGTTTCTTTCGTCAGTCAGAACGACGACGCTGAGAAACCCGTTAAAACTGTTCAAATACTCGATAAGGACTGTGGCAGTCGTGACCGAAAAGTTAGCTAAAGTTTTAACTTTTTTTCACTCTTGGGTGTAACAGGATGTAATATTCTAAACCCCGAGCCCTGAAATAACCTCAGACATATGCTATGCAGATGACACCCTCATCTTGTCAGATCAGATACGAAACTTCGGGCTCATCGCTGGAACGCATAAAAAAAAAGAAATCAGAAAGGAAATTCCACCTGGCGACAAAAGGCAATGTCTTGGCGTAACCAAAGAAGAAAAAATAATTAGACCTTCCTTTCCGCGCAGATGAAACACTTCCACGAAAAATTAGACAAATAGAGCGGCACAGTAAAAGACGACAAATAGCTAAGAATATCGGAAATATGGACAGAATTTTCCCGTAGACCTAATATATTAATATATATAAAGGTATAACAGGATGTGAGAGGGAATCCAAAATCACGACCAGAGTCACTGTGACCGAAAAGAGTTAAGTGTCTAATTTTTCACATAGAACATTGACTACTTCGGTTAATTGGTCAGGAAAAATTATAATTACAATATAAAAAGCTTTACGTATTAGATATTGATGAGCCAAAATCTGTATCTGATGCAAAACTGAGTAGACCTTGAGTTGCAGAACGATTTCCTGAGGATAACTAGAATTAGCGGAAGATCTCCACCCTCGCACTGTCGGACCGTGGTAGTTGAGCTCGCTCACTCTGAAGTTAACGTCTTCTCCTGCAAGAAATCATTCAGCTATGTTAACCATCATTTCCTAGATTTCCTAGTCCACGCCCATAAATCATTTTCACTAACTCACTATAGGCCAACGTCCTATTTAACAAACAGGAAAGAATTTTTTTCTATAACCCTTAATGGTATTTCATCAAACAGTATGTAAACGATGTTACAGTACATTTAGGAGTGTAACTTAATGGTTTTGCTTTAAAATCGTATGATGAGTCCATTGTTAGTTTCGATGTTGATGTATGTGGTCTTTCTACTGTAGGTTTTATGCTTTGGGTTGATTTTAGGTACTACAGATCAACGAAAATCTATTAAACTACTAATGAATTTTTAGTTTTATAAATTTTTGTCAATATCTCTCGTATTCGTACAAGGTTACCGGTAGATGTTTATAACATGTTTATTTTTCGCTTTATTCTAGGTTCTTCTGGACCTCGTAGCGAACTTCCAAGTCTGTTATCTCTTATTATAGTTATTTCCAAATTTTGCCTTCATGATTTTCTAAGCGGCGTCGATTTACACAAATCGGCTTCTTCAAAGTCCAAAATAAATTTTTATAACTGAGAAAATTATCTTAGACACATCGTTTCAGGATACTTTTGAACCAATAACAAACTTTTACCACTAGAACTAAACTAGGTAATGGGTTTAGAAATACTCAGAAACAATTGTTAATACCGCAAAGGGCGTTGATGGATTAATAAAAAAAACCTCTTTGATTTAAACCTTATCTTATAATTTCAGGGGATTTGTGTTAACGCCTTTTTTCAATAAATCATTATCTTTTGTATCAAACTGTTTAGAAAATCAACCCTTTTTCACGAGCCGACGGTAAATGACGAAAGAGAGGAAGACGACCGTATGGTTGTCACGCCTTTGTTTTCACATGTCAACTTTTAAAAGTCTAATTCATTCGTTTCTGACACAACCTTTAAGCATATACTTTAGTAATTAATGAAAAACAACTACTCCTACAAACAACTCGTGTACTAAAACGACTGTCATAACCGGATAACACTAAAAGAATATTTTATGAAGAAACAGTTTGTCGGGTTCTTATGAAACTTTTGAACACAAGAAAACCAAAGAAATCTTACCTGAGCATGAAATCACTTGAAATCCTATTTTGACAGGCATTTTGATACCGGATTCACCAGAACTGTATGTCAGAATAATGGTTGATAGCACTGTCAAACGAGTTATTCATCCCCGGGGGGTTTTGACATTTTCTTGTGGATAGTTTTGCTGTTATTTTGATGGATTAATTATAAATAGAGAAAGGTTACGTGACACGTTTCCGTTCGATTCCATTTAAACAAGACGAAGAAATTCCGGTTTCTGAAAAATCTTACGTATAATTACATCACGTGACTTAAATAAATTAATTGTATTTTAATCACAGTGTATGGTACAGACAATCAGCATGAAATCATCACCCAAATACACATACACTGGAGATGATCGATACGAACGCGAGCACATTTGGACGAGTGGAGAAAGGATCTGGAAGGAAACGGAGAGAGAGAGAGAGAGAGGATTCTTAATTTCCTTATTGAGATCATGCGCGGTCCACCGAGGGATGCAATGACGTAGACATTGACCTACTTTGAAATTCATTTTCCCCTCGCAAACTGGAATCGTTTTAAAATGGAAATCATTTGGGGATGTACATCGCTTTTTGTAATTATCAGTTATACTAATTAGTCTCATGAGAAGGAGTTAATAGCGTCAGAACTGTGTTCGTGTTCGTTCTTACAGTATCAGGCAAGTCTATCTGGAACAACTTCCTTGCCTCCAGTGTGACCATCTTCTCACTAGCCAGAAAAGCTTGTTTAGAACAACCTGTGCTTGGAGATGTTTCGCTTTAATATGGCTCTTCCTAAACAATCTGGGGTCAATAATTTTTTTCCCTGCTAACTACCACCGGTCTCTTTACCATTTTAACAACTCACCTGTCTTTTTGATAAAACTGCTCACTGTTAATGAAGTCATTTCTTTACGGAAAGAAAGGGCGAGAGTAAAAACGGCGGTAATGAACCTTATCAAAAAGGCCTGAGACAAGAGCAAAGTATATTTAAAGATTTTATTAACTAGATAGATTGATTTAAAATTTCCTCAGATTTATTATCTCCAATTTTTTTATATATTTTGATAGATTCGATCAAAAACTATAACTAACCAAGTCTTAATACTTATAGCATTTATATATACATGTATAAACTCTGTTCCATTTTGATAATAGTACTAATTCACTGAAATTCTAAATCTACTACGTTTGAAATATTTAATTGGCTAAAACCACAGATCACCGTCATCATCTTGTGGCTGTTCTTCATCGTTTTTAGTATTCGCGTTATCATCCTCAGAGTCACTCACTTCGAGATCTGCGTTTATTTTCTCTACTTGATCTTTTTCATCCTGGAAAAAATAAAATCAACGTCAAAACTGTATAACATCGTTCACATCTACTTCGCAAATATTCAGCGAAACAGTAAACTTACGGTTGCTGAGTCATTCAAATTCGATTCTGGTCCCTGCTTTTCCTCAGATTCCTCTTCCGCCTTTCTCTTCGGAATGCCTGCTAGTAAGAAGTCTGACGGATCATAATTCGGATCTACGTCCATGCTTTCTTCTGAAAAATTCGACCAATCTGTTAGAAACAAATCCAAATGATTATTAAAAAAAATCAAAACAATGGTAATACTTACCTTTCACATCCGTGACTTGTCCTTGAGACGTATAGTAACCACCATTACCAAGTTCCATCATGGCCATAGCAGCTTGTTGACTGTCATCCTGTTGATTTTCTTGTACTTTCCATTTTGACTCGCCGTCTTCTCCCGTTTCCTCGAATTCCTCTTCGCTTGAAAATTGTAGGTCTTCCTCGAGGACATGAGTTTTGTCACGGTTCTGCATAAAAAAAGGGCTCAGATTGAAGTTAATCTTGAACACTTGACATAATCGTCGACTTTCTGGAAACTCACCTCCCCGGAAACTCCTTCGACATCCACAAAATCACCTTCGTGTAACATGTGTAGCGGAGAATTGTTTCCACTTCCTCCGTATTCTTGGTCGTCTCCGGCCATCCAGGTACCGATTGAATCTGTTTCGGCTTGCTCCAAAGCTCTTTCTTGTACCAAACTTATGTTTTTTTCGAGTTGTGTCAAGTGATCGTCATATTCTTCTAGCGTAGCTCTAGAAACAGAAATCATTATGATCATACAATTATACAAAATAAATTAAGGACCCCCTTCTGAGACAGAGCACAAACGACCCGGGCATCAAACGAGTGGTGAGAAAGAGTCCCCTATTGAGTGGAAAGGGTTAAAAGATCCTTGTCGATTCTCGACAAAATGATTTTTCTTACTTGCACACTCTGACGATAGCTTCGGCTTTGAGAGTGTAGGGAGATTCCTTCCCGTTATATGCTATACAGTTCTCCAGTATCAATTCGACATCCGCTAAAAATTCTTTCCTATTATGATACTTATGAGAAGATACTTTCTTTGCAATAGTTCCTAAATCCATCGGATATTTGATTATATTGTAATAATCCTAAAAAGAAAATAGAAATAGAAATCAGTATCCTCCATTGCAGATGATCTTGAAATCATCTACTACAAAAACTCATGAGGAAGACACCAATGACAATCGGGAAACGACGTTCACCTTAACGTTCTTCTTGTTGACCGGTTTCAAGAACGGCCAAGACTCTTGCATCGTTTTCAATTTGTTATTAACAACATTGTCTAAAATAAATGTGAGAGCCACTTGGTCGTTGTCGTCCAACAGCGGATTGATTGCTTTTTCCAGTCGCATTAATTTGTCTTCTTTCTCGTCCAGTCGATCGACACAGAGACTGAGCATCCGCCTGCAAAATAAGAAAAAAATTTTTTGAACAAAAGTAAGTGGTAGTTGAAGGGTGCTAAGTCCGGGGAATATGATGGATGCAACAGAATTTTCCAAAGTATATTTGTAATTTTTTGACAAGTCCCTAAATTAGCACATGGTCTGGCACTAGCATGATGCATTATAATGTTCTTTCTATTGAACATCGCCGGTCTTTTTTATTGGATTTTTGACTTTAAATTACGTAGTTACTGACAATACTTCTCCAAACTGAGTTTTCTGTCTAGTTTAAAAAGCTCATAATGCCTCGAAACGTCCTCGAATGTTCCACCATACACGCAACATTTTTCCATTCAGACTCAAATGTGGTTTATTCCACATTTAAAAATTTTTAATTTAAATTTAAAGTTAAATTATTTATTAGGTTTTCTGGGTTCACAATATGTCCTTCCCTTAAAACGCTTTTCTAAATAACCATCTATTAATCCCCAGTTCAAAAAAAGGCTCAATTTTACCCTGAGAACGCGGAAATGTGCGTATGAAGACTCGGTCTTCCAAATTCTTCTAACTTCATTCATGTGGCACCCATCATGAATATTCATACCGATTCTATCTTACGAATATGGTCCAAAATGAATGGCCTGAGCTGAATTAAGCCTTTCTGCGATATCCTGTGTCGTCAGTAAAATGATCTTGCCATAACATGGTCTTACAATATCGCCGTCAATCCAAGATGGCTACCTAGAACGTGTCTTACCGGAAAGGTCAAAATCATCTGTTTCAAAGCTTTTGAACCATATTCTGCATGTCCTATCAGAAACTATATCTTCATCGAACGCTTTCAACGAAGTTTTAGGCAAAGCCAGAGTGGAATGTCCATTGGTTCTTAGGGAAAAGTATACCTCACTTATTCTAAATCACACCACCTCTGAAAAGTCTAATAGCTACTTGTGTGGTTTAAGTAACAGTGTTTACCTTGCGGCTACGGTAAGAGCACTTTTCGCTCCGTTGTACAGAGTCGAATTCTCTACTATTTGATTAACATCAGCTAAAAACTCTTCCCGACTTTGATATTTCTTCTGTCGCAAATTTTCTCGAATAGTCTGGAGATCCATCGGTCTATTAACTATTTTATAATAATCAGGCACAACCTGGAATTGAATGATACGGATTTTTTAAACTATTATTTCACTAATACAGAAAAAGTTAAAATTCATTTTTCGGATTCAATTATCCGAGGCAAAAACTATAGAGTAATCATGAAGTATGGCTTACTTTGGCATTGACAGGGAATAAAAAGGGTTGAACATCTTGAAGACTTCTCATTTCATTTAATATAGATTCTAAAATAGTTGACAAGACGACGACAGGATCCGTTCGACGCCTGTTTGCTGGTCTTTGCTGTCGTTTAAGGTAATCACAGTGAGATTCGTTTGCCGTTTTCCTTCGTTTCCTCGAATGCATTGCTTCGCGTGGCACTCGAAGCAGAAGAGTCTTTCTCTTGATTTCTTCCGCATGCTGCAAACGATAATTATCATTAAAGCTCAAAGTAAAACAATATATTTTTCCAATTTATTGTTCCGAACAACGAACCTTCAACAGCTTCCCTGAGAGTTTGACCTTCGTTCCATCGACATTGACCAAATCTTCATCGTCTTCTGCGTTCAAAAGTTGCTTTTCAATTTCTTCTTGTTCTTCGGTCATAGCAACATTCAAGCAAGGAGTCGGAAGGAGACCGGAATAGTTAGGACAAGCTTTGTTCGTACGCATGTGTCCTACGTTTCCACAAGATCCGCATTTCATTTTACTGTCTATTTTCATTTTCATTTTTCTACCTCGCCTTTCCACTTTAGCCTCCTTAAGCTCTTTCAATTTTTGCTTTTTGTGGTGATGATGATGCTTAGAATGCAATTTATGTTTGTTCAGAGCATTTTGAATCAGTGGACTGAGAGAGCTTCCGCTGGGAGAAACGGTTGTTGAGCAGGGACTGGAGCTTTGTCGACTACTCAGACTAAATAAATGAGATCTTCCTGTTCCATAAAGTCTTTCCCTTTCCTTAAAAAAGAAAATAAAAATATCCAGAGAAGTTATAAATACACAATAATATCTTAACCTTTGTGTTATAGCAAAGTAAAAAGTGACACAAACTGTTTCTGGGTCCTTTTGTACACCATACTAATTTAACATAGGATTTATCGTTCAAATAAGGCTAAAGCAATCGTACCTGATTTCGTTTTATTCGTCTAAGTTGTTCTTGAATCCTACGTTTCTCTCTTTTCATTTCTTCTTTTTGCGCTTCGTCAAGTGTCGCAAACTGTTTGATAAAAGCTTCATCTTTAGTCGTTCGGATTTTTAAGTACGCATCCATAACCATGGGCTTTCGAACAATTTCAACTCGAGTGAATTCTTTGCCTTCAGAATCCCGGAAAGTTCGATAGATTTTCAGAACTCTACCTGCTTTTAGTTAACAATAAAATTAGACAGATTCATCAAAAGCTGTTCTTTGTCAAAATTATGACTTCACCAAAAAAAAACCCAAACCTTGATTGCCAGAGTAATTTCCTTCCTGATTCTCATCATCTTTCTTTTCCTTTTTCGCCTTCCTTTGCTCCTCTGATCCTTCGCCCATAAATATCTTCCTCAACTCTTGCCTCTCTTGTTCTTCTCGTTCTCTGCTTAACTGCGAACTTGTTTTCTTATTGCCTAACATGTTTTCGATGTTTTTACCCATTTCTTCTATATCGGAACTGTCTTCGTCAAGGGAGCTTTCGGCTTCGTCAGTGGAGAGAACCTCACTTGACACGAGAACGCGATTTTGAAGCTCAAATATCCTCTGACACTCTTCTTTATACCTAAATAATGTAACAAAAATCGAACATTTCAACTCACCGATATAGTTGTTTCTATAGCAATCTTAAAATCTAACGTCTCACCTCTCCTGATGTTCAGCGATAGAAAATCGATTTCCTCTTGAGAACTTTGTCATTCCTTCCTCTCCCGCTTTTGCCTTTTCCGTCGATAAAGTCCGCACCACATCGATAACTTCCCAACGAGACAATTTTTTTATCTTGAAGAGTTTAGGCAAAGTTATTATACCATCCTACAACCAATGGTGAGACTATCACACTTCTCCCTCTTGCCTACCTCTTCTTCCGGAACTCCAAATTTCCTCAGCAGAGCTTTGGCATTGTTTAACGACAGCCTCCTCAAATCAGCATCCGTTCCAGTCACGATTCTCTTAGGTTGAGCTTCTTGTTCTTCTTTGCTTTGAGTTGGTTTGTTTGGAACTCTTACGTATGAGAAACCTTCGCCACATCCGGTCGGATCGGCTGGTCCCGTTAACTGCAGCAGGCACTTTCCTTTGATGGCTTGTATATAAGCCCTTTAATTCAAATCAATAATAAAATTAATCTTCTGTCTTTATCAGAACTATTTCTAAGAGTATTAGAGAGAAAGAGAGGATAGATTTTAAAGACCTTGTTGTGTTCCACGGGGCAACTTTAACCTCGTCGTCCATTTTTAATTGCATTTCTTCGTCGTCGTCGTCTTGGGGAGCAAAAATAAATTTTTCACCGTAACCGGCATCCTGAAAGTTAAAACTCAATTTTTAAAATATCAAGAAAGAGAACACCTTCAGAAACTTATAATACAACATGTGTATTCACTTTGAGTCTTTGTTCGGCAGCTATCATGCTAAAATAAGCACAACACTGTTCGGGAGAGACCATGGCACGAATTTCTTCTTCAGTAGGCAACCGAAAATCAGGTTTTATTACCCACCAATTACTGTCCGTTCCTGAAAAAAAGTAAATCATTATAATCAACCACACATCAATTCATCACAAGGTTGAGAAACTGATAAGCCTGCTGAGAGTAATGGGCCAGAGAAACATTAAGTTGTCGGCAATAAAACAAAATCTGCCAATGTTGTAGCATCGGTGAATCAGACACCATGTTGGTGCCGCCTTGAGAACCTCTTACATACGGTAACTCGGCACATATGCCAGGTCACAAGAAATTTTGCCAATCAGCTCATCGACAAAGACAAGGACAGAATGTTAAGCAAGTCGCAGTGATTGGAAAAAATAAGAAGTTTCCTCTTATTTGGGTGAAAACAAGCTGTGTTTACTTTTTAGGGCCATCAAAGGGTACTATTATGTTATTAATATATTTTATAAACTCACACCCCATTATTAAAAATAATACCACCTAAAACTCACCCGTCCTCTTAAAATCTGCGCAGAGTTTTAACCGTTTTCTGATACTACTTTCAGAATGAGTGGGAAAAGCCTTCTTAATGTCATCCATTCTTATTTTTCTCGGTGTGTCTTTGCTTTTCCAAAATAACCGGTAGATAAATACCTAAAAATGCATTTTCAAAATTACACTCAATCGTGGGAGAAGTAGAGTAGTGGTTAGAATTCCTGACTTGGACGGAATGATCGTAAGTTCGAATACTCCTCCCGCATCCTGCTATACCCAAAAATTAAGGATGAAAAACGGGATTAAAACCACCACTAAAAATTACACTCAATCACAACACTTAATAAGAAAAAAACTCATGACTACGTATTGCAGTGGATGTGAGCGCGATCCGCCACTGATATACAACACCAAAATTGGTGGTCTAAACTGATTTTGCTACTTGGCTTTAGCTGTTTCAGAAGAAACGATTCATGCGGCTGACAAAATCCCAGGGTCAGCAATAGTTGATTATGTATACAGGCAAACGAAAAATCAGTCTACTCTTCGGTATGGCGACTCGGCAGTTAGGCAGTACAGTATCCTTTGAATTAAGAAATAACAAACCTGGAGGAAATCTCTAACAAAATTATTTGCTCGCTTAGAATTCGGTCCTGGAACTTCTCGTACAATGGACATTCCTGTCCAGCCACGAATAAGGCATTGATTTCTCTGATCCAGTACTGTCTCCTAAAAAAAAACAATTTCAAAAAATTGTTCTGTATTTGCTTTCAAATTCCCTAAAAAACGATTTTTGATTGGTTTAAAAAAAAAGAGGAACTCTTGAAGTAACTACCTTGTTCTTATGACGAGGAAATCTGTGTCTTGCAATTTGTGTTCGAATAAAGGCGCACGATACATATTATTCTCGACAGTTTGAATGGACGCTCCGGGCGCCATGACACCAAGAAATGGAGACGTGTGTGCATAAGCAGTTTCTCCATATTTGTACTCAGGCGGACCTTGATCCTTTCCCGCTTTTCTTTTGTAGTAATTTTTTATTTTTGAACACATTCCAACCTGAAAGTCACAACAACCTTCAGTGACATTTCTTCTATTAAGAACTAATTAGATTCGACTTTTCTTTTACCTGATTAATCAGTGGTGGATGTTCTTCACAAAATTCAATCAGTACAATGTCACCGTCTTTTCCAGAGAGATCTTCAGGAGTTCTCATGAAGAATATATCTCCACCTCCGGCAGCAGCTCTTTCTTGATCTCTTTGCTACGGGAAAACATAAACGAAATCGATTTAAAACTTCGTCTAAATACTCAAACAAAAACCCAAACATACAAAAATCTAACCTTAGCTTTCTTCTTTATGTGTTTAAGCAGTGGATGAACAGGATGAGGACCTGGGAGTGACAAGGCACCATGAGAAAACCGTTTCAAAGGAGGTCTGTGAAAATTTCTTAACCTCATTTGTCCCATATGAGTTTGAACGAATGGAACCCTTAACTCGACTACAGGAGTAGAATGTTGGAGAAGGTTCCCACCGACTTTTAAGCGTATGGACGACTCCGAGGTCTTTGGCATGTAATAACTAGCATTTAAACAAATTAAAAATAAGATTTTTTGGTCAAGATAACAGGTAGAGACGCTTGATTATTAGATTTTAAATTTACCTATCATTAGAAATATTAAAAGGATCCCTATTGGGTGATTTAGGTGGAGGTGGAGGCGAATCTTGTTCCATCACATTAATGACACCTGCTTTACCCAAAAGGATTTTTGATTTCTTCACATGAGGATGAGGTATTTTAACCTAGAAATTTAAACAAAGAATGATGGTTTGAAACATGAACAAAAATTTACAAAGTAGTACAGTTTCGATTGGGTAAGTAAACACGAATACCTTAACCGGCGTACGTGAATCCATTCTCTGCTTAGCAGGATCCACATCATTCGGTATTCCCAAAATGATATTTTCATCGTTTGGATCAAGGGTTAAGATCTTGGGTTTTGGAATCTGATCCATATTTTCAGCATCCCAAATAACTTCGTCCTCCCACCGGCCGTAAACGAGTTCCTCGTTCTCAACAGGGAATATCGAATACCATGTGTCGTCACCATTGTCTTGGGACTGAACCGTTGATTGCTGACCCTGACTTCTGTTCATGACCCTGCGAAAATAAATAATTTTTATACTCATCTCACGACTTGAATTTAGTTTTTGAATTCTACCAGAACACACGTTGGAGTTTTGGTCACTTGCTTATTAGACGCTCCACCCGAGGGATTATTAGACGAATTTATCCTGATGCCGGCAGGAGGAACATTTGAAATACCCTTTCCGGGTTGACTGAATGCTTGAGCCGTTCTGTTGCTGCTACTGGGAAGCCAACCAGCCGCATTGGTTTTGCAGTTTAACTTTTGCATGACCTAAACCACAAAAAAAAACTTTAGTTAGTGACCAAACAATTTTTCTAAATTAAAACTAAAGTTTCAATGCTATTGACCTTATGTTTTATATCCTCCCCGTTCCAAACAACATCGTCCTCCCAGTGTAACTGAGACACTAATAGGAAAGCATCATCAGAAATAGCATCCTTTTCTTTTTCTACTTCCTCTTTCTCATCCTCTTCATTTGTCTATTAAAAAAATTTTAAAAAATCTTAGTACGTTACAAAATCTATTAGGATGCTAGTTAATGACTTTAGATAAAGATAACTTACTCTATCTCTCAGTTTAAACCCATAATTAAAACCGTCCCCAGTTTCAGGTACTTGTAACATGTCATACCAAACCTGAGCAGGACCGAATCTCCAATCTGCTACTCGTGGTCCGGTGTCATTCATGTCTTTTTTTTCAACTTTTGTTGAAACAGACTTATCTTCAAGTTGGCTTAATAATTTGTCCTAAAATGATTATTAACTTCTTAAGTTAAATGGCATTAATTATCCTATTTCAGATATGAATTTCAGGAATCCATTCAAAAACGTTTTACCTCATTGTCTGAAAGGCACATATCTTTAGTAGGTTCAGGAGCAAAGTTAAGGACCCATCCTCTTGGTTGTTCCTTCTGATTTTCCTGGTCTGAGCCAGAATCTGAAGTTCTCTCTTGGAGTTTTTCCTTTTTCCTTCTTTTCCTCACACTCCTCCATATTTGAGGTAAACTACTTGGTTTTCCAGGCCCGAACAATCTTGAGAATCTAAGAACCTGTGTAAACAAAATAATTTAACAACAATTAATCAACAATCAATTTTTATGTTATTTCTGAACAATTTTGAACTCAGCAGCAATTTATAAAGTTCTTTATCTTATTCATTATTAATATTCCCAAATTTTGGCTTCATGATATCCCCACTGGTGTTGATTTACATTAATTGGGACCATGTCACCCTTTTGAATTATTAAATCTAAAGCTTTATTCAAATGGCATTATTATAAAATCCAGTCAAATCATAAGTAAATAAATTTGTTTCTTATTCAGTATGATAAACATCTAAATATATGTCTTACTATATTTAAAAGAATATAAAATATCATAAAGATAATATTGAATGAAAACAGAATTGTTGAACCTGAATTCTATGATAACTATATAATGGGTCCAAAAATATCCAAAAGCAATGGGTGCGACTTTTTTTAAACATAAAGGTTTAACATTAGAATTTGAAAATTAAAGGTAACCCAAAATGCAATACTAAAAGTAGCTAACCTTGTCATATCTAAAGTCAGGAAATAAGTCTGTGACATCAACATCAGCATATTTTGAAGGTAACATAGCTGCCAATGGTGTATCCATCCTCCTTTTAACTTTTGGTTCTGATTTTTCGTATTTTCCATCTTGTGGTCCTGGAGGTGGTGGCATGAGGGAAGAAGCAACTTTTTCTACATAATTAATAATTAAAAAAAACTCATTTTAAAAACTTTGCTCAACATAATTGAACTTTTATAGAAGAGCCCTGTTATGTGTAAGATGATGTAAACTTTAAGGTTATTTGTTTTATAAGTCAGAAAATTACCTGCTTCTTCATCATCAGCATCATAGTCTGTGCTATCATCATTTGGCTTACAAACTATTCCATTTTTAACATCATTTTGTAAATCTTCTGCTAATTCATTTATATCTCCATAGTCAACTGCTGTAGGAGCCTTCTCAGGTTCAGAATCTTTAACAAAAACACATTATGTAAGTTGTCTTTATATCAAAAACATTTTAACTTCCTCCCAAACTAATTAAAAAGAATGTATTACAACTAACCATTGTCCTCTTCTTCTGTCAAATCTTTTGATTGGGGCTCCCCTTCATCATCAGAGTCACTTCCACTTCCAGAGGATTTCCTACTTGAGCGGTCTCCCGGCTTTAAATGTTCATTACCGATAATTTCATCTAAGAAAGAATCAAAGCCTAATCTCGTGAGTGAACCTAAATGCTTTTTAGTATCACTGTCAAATAGATCAGTGTCCAATTGTCCGGACTCATCAATGTTTCCAAACAAAAATCCAGCAAGTGGAATGCAGGATTTGGTGACTTTGTTTTCCATTTTTCATTGCTAAATTATTTACAAAAATACAATTTCATAAATACTTGAGACAGTAGAAAAAAGAAGCAAAATACTTGTCGAAGGAAAATGATAAAATGTCACTGCATTGAAATAAAAACTAAACAAAAATCACTTTATTCTTAAGACCTGAGTAAAAGGTTTGTTGACGAATGGCATGTAGAAATACCTTCGACGTACAGAAATTAGTGTGACCATAGACGTTGATTTTACCGTAAACAATCCTACAATTTGATCAATTTTATTTTTTCATATTTTATTAAATTTAATGGTTTAAGAGTTTAATCCTTTCTCTATTTTTTTTAAATAGTTTGCATGCTAAAGTTTTAATAGCGTAAAAGTTACATAATGTAATACTTAAAAAATGATCGTTACACTATTTCTTAAAAAATGGAAAACCTTATGTTACCTTTGAGCTCATCTGAATCTATGGTTTCATTCAGTTATTGTTTGAAATGTCAAAACACAAAATATTTTTTATAGAAAATGGATGAAAGTGTCCTAAATCATCACATGGTGCTTCCAGAAAGTTTCTTAGTTCAACCTGTGGGAAACATTCCAGTTTCAATGGTTGATTATGGGAAAATGCAAGTGGCACAGTTCATTCATCCAGGACCATATTATAATAGAGTCCCTGGTAATCACTCAAACACACTTATTGTTTATTTTTATTTAGTGTGATTTGATGATTCTTAATACTCTCAATTTTTTTATTTTAAGTAATTCAATTTGCTGACATTAATTCAAATCCACCCTTGAGGCAGCTTCATCCATTGGAATTGGAAATTCATCAAGATTTTCAGGCTAGACAACAACAGCAACAACTGAGTTTTTCAAACCCATCAACCAGTTCATTAATGCATGCTTCAACTCAGACAATTGAAGAAGAATGTGCAGATGGTTCACTTAAACCTTTGGAAATGCCCAATGTTATGTATGATGGGGCTTTTATACCTCTTCCAACAGTTCCTAATATCAGTGAAAGCATTGTTAATATGAATGCCTTGAAAGTCCAGGACAATATGTTCTTTCATCCAGTTATTAAACAAATAATGGTTGATAAAGGGCCTTATTTTGTAGTCCCTCAAGCTCAGGTTGTGTTTAATAATGTTTTGAATGATAGTCAAAACAATAAAAATGATGTTCCTGAAACAGATGGACAATTCAATGGGACTGCAGAAGAACAAGAACCAGAAACAGAAGCAGTTCCACCTTCAGAGTTGAATGAAGGTGATAACAATACAGAAAATGAAGAAACAGTGTTATATTTGCAATTAAATCAACATGGCAATAATATTAAAGAAGGAGGAGAAGAGGAAGAAAAAAACAATGATGGGAAAGAAAGAGAAAATCAGGAAGCAAAAAAAGCAGCTCTTCATCCAAAGTTAAACAGTAACACTAAAGAAGTGGCTTGTACTCCTATAAAGTTAATTAGTTGTAACACTAACAATCAAAAGAATGAAGAGGAACCAGCTGAATCAGACTCAGAAATTGATGAAAATCATGCACCAAATAGTGATTATGAATCTAATCCTCATGATCCACCAACTTCTGAAAATGCCCCAAACAAGAGAAATGGCATAGGATCTGAAAAGCCACATGTATGTCACTTATGCCAGAGAAGGTTTGGTCAGAGGAAAAACATGTATTTTCACCTTAGAAAGGTTCATAATATACAGCCAGTAATTGAAAGTGGAATTTCATGTCCAATTTGTAAAGAAAATACTACAAAACAAGAGTATTTAAGAAGTCATTTGGAAAGTTTACATGGAATTCAAATAGAAAAGGAAGAAAGGTTGTTCAACACATTAAATGGTGAGTTTTTTGATAATATGGTATGAATTTGTTTTTTTAGCACCCTAACCTTGTTTTATGATTATTTTTCAGACTTTTTGTCATGGAAAAAGCAGGTGGAAAAGGAGACTCTTTCCTCATATATTTCTAAAAGTTCTCCTAAACTATTAGCAAACAATGAGCAAAAAACATACTACAAATGTCATAGGTCTGGAAATTATGTCTCATTGCCAGTCAGGAAAAAGAGGCTTAAGGAAAATGTGGGTCTTACAGTAATTTAAAGAATAATCATTAACAATTTTTAGATAGAATAGGCCGAGAAATTTTAATGAAAATGTCTTCATACTTGTTAGGGGTCCAACAAGATGGGAGCTACATGTCCAGCAGCAATGGAAGTCACAGAGAATAAGACAGGAATTAATGTTATATTTTGGAAGACACATGTTGGACACCACCTTGAGATATCTCGGTTACCTTTAACTAAGGATGACAGGGCTAAAATTTTGGGTTTGTATGATTCAAAGTTTTTCAATTTAATTAAAAATGATCAAATTTGATTTATTAATAACTGTAACTTTTACAGATCACCTGAACTGGGGAAGTCCTTTAGATGAAATAGTTCAGCACTTTCAGTCAGAGTCATCATTGAATCCACCTACCAAATTAAGTTTGCTCACAAAGTATGTTTTAAAATAGCAAGTATTAAGATTAATCCATCATAGGCCAAACTCCTATTTATACTTATTTATTTCTTTCTTGACTCTTACATTTCATTTAGATTAAAAGAAAAATTTACATATACATTTTCTAGATTGCAATAAAAGTAATTATGAGGTGTGAGGAATTATCAGTGTCCTATTTATAGGACTGGCCAAGACTCAAAAGTGTAAATATTTTCTTACTGAGGGCCAGTTTATTGATAGATATCTATAAGTAAAATTTTGAAATGAAAAAAAATCGAACGTTAATGGGTTAAACCAGTGGTTCTCAAAATTTTCTTGACCCACAAACCCCCTTTTATTGTCAAAGGTTGTTTCAGTCTGGAGTGGATCCCGTTTAGTTTTGTTATATTGTTCTGAGGGTTTCTGTGAAAACTGAAAGCTTGAGTTTATTGAACAATAACTGAGTTTTAGTAATGATATTGAAACAAGTTATATAGGCCAGTGTTACTAGTAATAAATTCAGTATAAGTTCTATCAATGTTTATTCCTAAAAGGTGCTACATAACACTCAGTTCTTCAGTAACATACTATATTTTAAGCACCACCAACATTTATATTTTACTCAGAATGTAAAAATCCCTATTATTTTATCTATTGTTATTTATTTTAACTTATTTTTTTAAACATTCAGTTAAAAAGTGATATAATATTAATATCAGTTTTAATATTTTGGGAACCATTGGGTTAAACATAAAAAGTATTATTGATTTTGGTATATGCCCACTTGGATGTATTGCTTCTTAGTCTAGTTTAGACCAAGAATTAATAAAAAAATTTTTTTTCAACTTTGAGTATAACAAATTCGGGTGGGAGCCCCAACTTCCACCAATCACTTTGCTAATCAAGCGCTTTTAACCCTTAATCACAGGTCTAATTATCAAAAATTAACTAAATTACTCAAAATATTGTTTTTAGGCAGGATGTGAGGAACGTGAAAAAAGTTTATGAGTTAGAAAACAATCCTGAATTGAGGAAAAATCCTGAAGGACCGAATCCAAAGGCGATCCAGGAAAAAATGTTGAATACGCCTTCGCCAGAATCAGTGATTGAAAAGGCCGACATTCTATGGGAGTGAGTTAAGATTTTTCAAAATCTCGGATTCTGATTTTTTGTGATTAATTAATGTTTAATTGTTATTTATAGACTTCTTGAAACGACGGACGTTAAAGCGGAATTTCGTTCCAAGGTTTGTTTGATGCTTGACAATTTAATTTCACTTGTGAAGAGAAGAGGTGAGAAAGTCGGTAGAAGAGAATCCATGTCTGAAAGAAGGAAAGATTGGTTGAAGCGAAATCGACCGGATATAATGGACCAGAATGACTATCGTAAGACGTGTTCCATTTTATTGTAAATATCTTGATTATGATTCTGATGGAAATCAATGCAGAGTTATTTCTAACTTTTTCAGATAACAAGATGAAATTACAAAAAATTTTACATTGCCAAAGAAACTGACTGTGCTTATAATTGTAATTCAACTGTTGCTCATAAATGTCAAAAGAATTCCAAGAGAGATATCTAATAACAAAGAAGAATGTTCAAAGAACTCCAGAAATTAACTGGGAAGAATTTCACGGTTGATAACATCGGCCGACGTTCATATTGATTTTAAGAGGTACAATTTTTTTAAACAGGGAACAAAAACCTTTGAAAAGTGGTTTTTACTTTGTTACCGAAAAACATTATTTTTTGAGATAGGATATTAGTTACAATTTGACAACGTTCAGGGAACAACAGTTTTGAGAGCTACTACCCTGGATAAATACATATATTCAATTAATAATTATGTTTTTATATACATTTATAATTGTTTTGATTATGTAAAATGTGACGTTTGAATATACGTGAAATGGGTTACATTGATTAAAAGACTGTGAGTAGTTTTATCTCTAGTTCCTTTTTATAAATTTTGGTTCCTAGGGCACCTCCTTGGTATGTGGTGTAGTGGTTAAGTGCCAGACTTAGGAGTTATAATTGCGGGTTAAAATCCTCCTCCCGTATCCTGTTATACCCAAAAAGGGGCAAAAAACTGGATTAAAACTCAACTATAACTATATTTATAAAATGGTTTAGAGGCAATATTTACAAAGTTCGATCTAGAATCGAAACTAT
The DNA here is from genome assembly GCA_016920875.1 of Columbicola columbae. Lineage (NCBI taxonomy): Eukaryota > Metazoa > Arthropoda > Insecta > Psocodea > Philopteridae > Columbicola > Columbicola columbae. Next base: position 959,879 of record JADMLL010000012.1, read on the forward strand.
TTCATAAATGTCTTGAAGTACTCATTTCCATGCTTATTAACTTTCGTAAACATTAAGTAAAATGCTTATTTATGGACTTCAAGGTGAGGATAAACGGTCATAAAGTTTTCAAAAGGTAATCATCAAGAACGTGATTTCAAAAAAAAATTCTGAATTACTTTATTTACATGACACAGTGTAATGAAAAAAAAAATTAACTTAAATTATATGAAGTTCTTTTCACTACTAAATTAACGATTATTAAGAGTAAAACAGCCATCTCACATCACTCACTTAAAGAGTGCACACACAAGCCTCTTTTTAAGCAATCATTCCACGCAAAGAAACCAAAAATAATTTTTCTTCATCATCAATCTACAGACATTGAACATCAAAGAATTTTAGTTAACGTTATTTCTAAGACAATTCTAAAGTCTATTTATGAGGAAAATCAACTTTATAAGATAATAATTAACATTTGCAAGTAGCATACTCCTAAGCATAATTTTAGGCTCATCAAATACGGGGGGGAAGAGTAGAAGTTAAGGTGTGTTTAAATAACGCAGATATATTTATCATTCTAATCGCAACCCGATACGAATAGACTTCACAAGACTATAGAGAAAAGAAAAATAAAAAGAAAAATTTTTAGTCCCTTCAAAAGAGGTTCTTCTAAAAACTACTTGTTTCGAGAACGACAAAGCTGCCAACAGAACTTAAAAGTTTGACTCGATTCGATATATATATTAAACCTAGAATTTTGATCATAATATATCAGCTTTGTTTGGATTATACGTTGTAAGTGCAGTTAACAATTAACTGAGATACCTTTTAAAATTATAAATTACAGTGAATTCGCTACTGCTACCTTACAAAAAAAAGTCATAAATTGTAATCTTAAAAACTTTTCTGAACAGTTTTCATCTAAGAAAATTTGGACAAAAACAAATTTTAATCATATTTTTAAAAATTTCATTTGTCAAAGTATTTAAAGGCGTTCGGAAATCTTTTCGGAGTGAAATCAGGATCTTTTTTTAGGTCTGCACTGACGACGACACGTTCTTGCTCTCTATAAGCCTCTTGAAGAACGTCGTCTTTCCCTGCTTCAGCGATCGCTTTTTCCGCCACTGACGAACTCACTCCTGCTGCACTTATCGCGTGACGCACTCCATCTATCAAATCAAAAAAGGGAAGCTTTAATGTACACCTATGGCTAACAACTGGTATACCAAGAGATGTTGCTGGGTTTAGTGTTAAACAAATTTTACCCATCAGACCAACCGTAGAACTTACCTGAGATAACCTGAGAGATAGTTCCCTGAGGTTTGGCAGACGTGATCAACTTGCGACGTTTGGGTGGTAAGCTAGATAGATAAGCATCACTAAAAGGTTTCTGAGAACTCTGTCGACGTTGACGTTGAGTATCTCTGGCGATTATGGGAACCCACTCCTGAAAATTTTAAAGGTAGTTTGTCTTTAGCACTAGGATTAGGGAAGAACGATCAAATCAAAACACCAAAACTCTGATGAGAAATTACCGATGGAAGAGCGTTATGCCAGGTTTCTGATCCTATTAGAACATCGGGTAAACTATCCGCATCCAGTTCGACTAGTGCCTCTGTTATAGGTTCCTCCACTTTTTCCGGAGATGGAATACTTTCGGGTGTGACCCAAGTGCCTCGGCTTTGGGATGTCTCGGTTTCCATCGGCTGAGAAATTAAAAAAATTTGAATGAATGATAAGAAACATTCCAGTTGATTCTACAACCATCCATCATGGGGTGTGTTCCTTACTTCTGAAACACTCTCTGTAGACTCGTTTTTCTCCATTTCGGAACTCGGAATGCGATAGACTAAGTAACGCTGTATATCTTCGAGAGGAACATTAAGCGTGGATGTATAATAACGAAGATTATTGACTGAGTTGATTTCTGCCCATTGCTGTAAGTCTTCAGGTACGCCCCGGGTGAGCAAACGCTACAATAAAACACCGTATTTTAAAAATAATGAAGATTCCTACTTTCAATTAGTGATACAGAGACGTATGTTCAAGTACGCCACGGTTTCCCTCAACGGATACTTACAACACAACTTTGAATTATGGCATCAAAACCTTGAACGCCGTCTTGGCAACAATGAATTATGATAGCCATGAGTAGTCTCATGTAGTTTCTCACTCGTTTTATTATAACGTGACCGAAATTGTCATTTTCGATATAACATGGATCCACTAACACTCCAATTATTCCAGGTATTTGTGACTGGTTAAAATTATGTATCGTGGCTGCTAGATCCACAGATTCCCTCAGTCTGGCCACTTGCTGGAAATTATAAACCAAAACAAGTTATCCAAAAAATCTCAGCTTCGTGTCTTTAACTAACCAAAATAAAATTTACCATGACGTTAATGTAGGGTCTCAGTTCGTCGTATAGTCGTTCGCAAGCCCTTGCGATGACTTCTTCTGAGGGCGGTTGACCCTGGAGCAGCCGTTGAAGCATGAAACTGCGTAGCGACGGATGTAACCTGTTGATGATGTTTTCGACTACACTCCTGCGCGCCATCGAGAGCTCGATGAGATCTGGCCAAGTCAAATTTCGAGCCTGGTCCGAAAACAATACAGCATTATAATGAACATAAATTAAGAGGGTTTTGAAACTTTTGTTACAGTCAGACAAAATCTACAATCACATTTTAATAGTATAAAAACTCAAATAACTATCCGGATATCTTTCTTACCAATGTCATGAGAAAATCGCTAATAACAGATTCGCCTTCAGTATAAGAACGATCGTAAATGGTAGCCAAGGAATCAGCAATAGTAGTTCCCGGTACAAATTGACTTCTATCGACTGGAGCATCTCTATTTAATATCTAAGCGAACAAAAAATCGTAATTTTACAAAAGGTGTAGGCAAAACTTAAGATCTAAGACAACAACACCGTCACAACAAAAAAAAACATCTTACACGAAAGTAATCCCAGAAGTTTCTTCTAGTATTGGGTGATGTTGAGGGTGCCGAAGAAACAGACCAGCCCGATGCGTTATTTGAAAGTGTCGTCCAAGCGAAATTTCGTGGGAGCTCATTAGCGTTTGGTTCGCTCTGGCTCGCCTGAGAGGTATTCTGCCTCAGATTTCGCGTGCTGGACGATGATGTTGAGGTAGCCGCATTCGAAGTTCCTTGTCTGGCTTGTCCTCTAGTAGTTACGCTAATCCTTTGAGGGTTAAGCAACTGTGACATCATCGCCAAAAATGCGTCTCGCTTTAATAACAAGAAAAACATCCATCAGTCAATTTTTTTGGTATCGAATATACTGAGTCGAATCATTCCCACTAGAAAATACCTCACCTCGGCATTACTATTATTATTATTATTATTGTTGTTGTTGTTGTTGTTGTTGTTGTTGTTATTGTTATTATTATTGTTGTTATTATTATTGTTATTATTATTATTATTATTATTGTTAGTGCGCTCGGCGTCACTCCCGTTTCTCATTGTTACTCCTTGTGCATTCCCATTTCGACTCTGATTTCTACTTTGCGACCTTATGTGGTGAGAATTGCAAGGTAGGAATGGATCGTACGAATTCAATGCAGCTTCTGAAAATGATATATATGAATGGTTAACACTCATACAAAATTTTCAAATTCTTCATGAATACAACTTAATTTTGACAAAAAAAATTCAAATACCTGGAATCGCTCGCGCAACGTGCACATGTGGTACGGCACCATTCGCCGAAGCCCCCGAGGCTCCAGATGACACCGTCGAGCTACTGCTTTGGGCACGAGATGATACAGACTGATTGGAAGTTGCGCTTTCGCTAAAACACCATTTCACAGCAAAGTTTAAGTGTAATAGTGCAGACTTTTCCATCCTACCAACTAGAGTCATCAAATCAGATAAAAAGATATTTACCTAGCTGTTGGTGCGCTGTTCGATTCGTAAGGAGGTGGTTGATCCGTTTGGGAAGGTGTATTCATGCGCCCCAACAAGTGGTTCTGAATCTGACCGGCAACAGCCTGGACCGACTGAAGGAAGTCTAAAGGAGTACGCCCAGACACTGCTGTAAAAATAAGTTGACATTTACCACAATGATTTATAAAAATAATTCCAAAAAACTTTGGTTGATTTAAGAAGACATCGAATCAGCAAGATTGGTCATCAAAAGCGGACTCGCCTATATTTCTCATCGGTGTACCATTTCCACTATTACTCCTCCCTCTAGCCTCATTATCAAGAATTACAGTAGTTTCTACTGATCCAAGAGTTACGCTTTCAGGTCTAAAATCCATAAAAACTTCCAAATTTCCAGGGCCAGAAAGAAAAAATCCAGGAGGATTGTTTGTACCTCCGCTTTGAGATGATTGAGATCGTTCCTCCGATTGCTGAGTCGCGGTAGAAGCAAGGGAAGAAGCTGAATTTTGAGGAGTAACGTTATCATCGACGCCATCCTAGATATCAATTAAATACAATTAGCTAACTGAACATGAAAACCGTCAACTTAAAACTCCCAAATTCCTTTCATTCCTTACCGTAGAAACATCTGTTCTCCTGGCGTTCGCATTTGATGAATTTTCAGCGGTCGAACGGCTGGCCTGCGCCTGTGTGCTTGTCGCTGTGGCATTAGTTGAGTTCGCCTGAACGGAAGCGTTTGAATTACTACCATTGCCGTTGACACGTCGAGTGTGTAAATTGATTTGGGCCTAAAACGAATTTCGGATACAGTAAAGAGAAAATCTGATTGAATCCCGAATTGAAACGACATATAATGACTGGATTATATTAATATTTCACCTGGATCGGAAACACGGTTTCTAAAATGGCCGAATGCTGTATTATGATAGGCCGGCAACGTAGAGTTCTCGGAGTGTCTTCGTTGAAATCAACCATGATGTCGCTTAGAGCATGATACGCATGGGCAAAATGATGCATTGTTTCAGAAACTCCGTTGAACAGTCGTTGACATTCTTCTGCATTTGGTGAACTCTGTTTCAATTAAACAATTTCAGCTTTAAAAAACTGTCTAGACCCAAAAAATAAATTAAAAATACACTAAATCCTTACGCTTTCTGTCAGAGGAGGATCATCCACCATTAACTGATGACAACGGTTTATAAGACTTTGAAATCTTCGTTGCTGATTTGAAAGTTGTTCCAGAAGAATAGCAAAAGATGCTGTTCGTCTGAAAATACATAAAACACAAACGTGACCACTCCATATTCTACAGTATAAATATTTACGAACAATAAAAACTATCTGAAGGCACTTACTCGACGCTTAGCCGAGGCGGTGCATTATTACTTCCCGACGGATTATTATCCAAATTATTTGCAATTGAATCTCCGTCGTGGCATTCGTCGACACTAACATCACTATTGGCTCCTATCTCAACTTCGACGGCCACATCTTCCGGTTGATTATCTGTAAAATCACGTGTCGTGTTATTAAAATCGAATGCGAAACTTTTCAGCCAAACGTTTTTTATGTCTCTTAAGTAGATATGCCCAAGTATCTCGAAAGTAGATAAACTAAAGAAATTGGTTGCTGGAATTTGCGTGACATATAACCTGTTATTTCACCTCGTCTGAAGGAACTTTACACTCATTCGGATGTTTGGGACTTTCTCCTGTGCTATTCACAAGAGTTAGACTATTCAGACGCAACGGTCACTTCAACAATAAGGCGAACGGTTGACTGTCACACAGAGCCAACTATCATTAAGAACAGGTATATATAAATCCTATGAGTGACTATGACCCAAGAAGGATTTTGACAATCGACCGAAACTGTGATGATGCCGACTCATTTGGTGACTCTTCAATTCCAAATGGAAACAAACAGAGACTTCCAAACGTATTTCTCATCCAACACCAAACATTTCCTGAGGGGCAAACATCTCACACAGGCATACTTATTATTCTTCTCCTTCTTCGATGAACGATTGTTTTTCTCCTGACGATCAAAGAAGCTGAAATTCTTTTGGCACCAAATTTCTGACATCTGACAACGGGTCATCAATAAAGTAACACCCAAGTTTTGGATTCAATCAAGTCTTCTCACACTTGCACAATGCAATGCCAATGAATAGCTGTCAACTAGAAGTTTCTCATTTTCAAAATCAAAGGTATCCAATTTAAAAATTACACCCGAAAACTGGGAAACTCGAAGCAAATCCTGTTGCTCAATTACAAATCAAGGGGGATAGAGATAAGCAATGTTTACTAATTTCCACGGTGAACTTATTTAAACAGGGACCTATTGAAATATTAGAAATTATTAAGTACCATCGATGTTGAGGTTAAGATTTATATCGCTCATATTCGCGTTCGAGTTATCCAGGTTGGAAATAGGAGAGTCATTCTGACCTGATGCACCTCTAATGGTGATGTGTGGAACAACAGCGTGCGCTGCAGACACAGCAGCTGCAAACGCAGCTTGTGCTGCACGCGCAATACTACCCGTTGTTTCTCCAAGAAACATATCATCTTCTTCCCTTCCTGCAAGCAACAATAGCATTACTGCCCAAAAGGTGGACGTCACCGGCAGCACAAATCAAATTATAAATTATAAATATATCCAAACGAAATAAAAACAATGAATGATGCTCACCACTACTAGAAGCATTCGTCGAAGACGAGTTTGATGCCCTTGGAGCCTCTTGAGATTCTGAACTGCTTGACTGCTGACCTCCATTATTCTCCAGAGCAGTAATACAATTTTCAGCATGGTTCAGCATTCTCTGTGCAACGAGTAAACGTCTTCTCGATAATCGTTGACTTGGAGGAAGTTGAGTCAATCCTAGAAAATAAATAAAACCATTCCGTCCTACAATCAAAAAGGCTTCATCAACTTAAAAACATCCCCCTTCTTTTCAAATCAGGCATTCGACCCACATTTCACAAATCCTTTGGGCAGAATAAGTTCCGCTCATTAATGACACAGAAAATGACGAAATTAAATTAAATTTATACCCTGTGCTTCCATCAGGTCTGCAGGGAAAGCCATTGCCCCAAAATAAGCGGAACTACTTCCATCGAATCTCTCACGATTATTGTTGTGCGACCTTCTAGTATTTGCTCTTTGATTACCTTCTGACGAGCCAACGGCATTTGAATTTCTGCTCGGAGGAGGTGGTCTTTGAACTAAATGAATCACTTTACCATGGACATCTAAAAACAAGTTTAATTAATAATTAGTAGAAAGCCTGAGGTGCGTTTTTTCTTGGAATAACTTGACCAAAACCAAAAAAATTTTTTTTTGTATTTATTAAAGAATTAAAATGATTAATCATCACTTAAACATGGTAAAAAAGGCATTAATACAGTGCTTGGTGAATTTTATGCTATGTATTCCTTTTTCCAGATTGAATAGTTTCCATTCATCGTATAACCCAGTGGTTCCCAACCAATTTTAAGCCATGCACCACCTAGGCATTTCTAAAATCCTGATGCCCCTCTTGTGACTGGGGAAACTGGAAATATCTTGTGTACCAATTACACATTTACATATAAATGTTTTATGTATGCATTAGCATGAACATGTACATCCACAGACTCACTAGAAATTGATTCGTTGTTAATAACACATTTTTGAATTAATTTAATCTTTGGTATAATCAGCCAAAGGGTGCATGTCCTGCCCATGACCCACCAAAATATTGCCATACCCCATGCTGGGAATGGCAGATGTAACCAAATATAATTTTACTAAATTTAAAAATAAATTTAGTATTGTGTAAATAAAATCAAATGAAAATAATATCATTAAATCTATTTTCAACACTGAAGTACATGTTAAATCAAATAAAAGAGTCCAAAAGTACCCAGAAACAATTAGTGTGAGTTTTAATTTTTTTAATACAAGTTAAGAATATTAAGGAAATGCATGAACAATTTAATTAATACACTGACTGCCAACTACTAAGTAACTTATTCTGTGCATCTTTATCTATAATGATAACAATGACCAGACTCTGTTAGTCTCTTCAAAAAGCTGACTGCTTTTTACAAGATAACTTTTAGTTAGTGCTTTTGTCTGAAGCACCAAAAGCTCACACTACAACTATGAGTTGGATTTTTACATCAAAACCACACAACCTACCACAGCAACAATGTATTAATAATTTCAAAATACCTCCATAATCAGTTAATTTTTTCTCATCCTGAAGAACTTTCCCATGAAATATGAGTCGTTGTATTTCAACTGGTACTTCCATTTTCTCCAGAATGCTCTCTTTAAGTTGACGTACTGTTGTCTGAAAGTTTATTCAAAATGAAATAGTTACGCAGATGACAATTGAAATTATGTACAAATTCATATTATGAGAGAATTAATTAAGACTGTGTAATGGTTTTCAGTTATCAATTACACACTGAAATAAACATCACATTTTGTAAATTATGATACTTCTTTGCAAATGCTAATCCAGTAAGGAAATTACTATTCTACCTGAACAAGTCATCAAATTTTTTCTAATGCTTTCTTATATGGAAACAATGGGAACAAAAACAATGCTTATGTACATGTAAAAGTGAAACATGACCACTATTACACTGTGCTGTCAGCCACTTATTTGTGTAATGTCAAATCTACCGAGCATATATGTTCCATAGGATTGCTCAATTTTGCTCAATGTATGAATTGACATGATAAAACAGCATCAATCAATTGGAATCAATCTCATAATATATCAATGTGTAATTTCTTAAAGACAAAAATTCTCATAAAAATAATCAATAATAAACTGGTAAAATACCTCAACAGGAACAGTGAATGAGTGATTCTGAGAATCCAAGGTTTTAACTGTAAGTTCTAACATTTTGGATGTAGAAATTTACATATAAACCTGAAATATAAAATGGAAAAATCAAAAACATGAAAAAATTGATTTATTTATTTTTTAAACATTGCTCAATCTTTATATGGTCTCCTTTAAGAAAAGTAAAAAAATCAATGAATTGCATCAGCCAAGATTGAAAATTAGACTCCCACGACTTTACGAATGTATTATACTCCTTATTTTAATATATGGCACTTAATTGTACATAAAACTCAAAAAAAACTTAAAATTTGGGTATAAACATTTAAATCATTTACTTATTTTTCGATTACTTTGACGCGTTGAAAAAGATAATACGTATAAATCGCAATAATTATGTGCAAAGACTAACCAATCACGTTTATTTTAGTTTACTTCTTAAATATTTTGAAGCTATGAGCTCAAATTCTAATTTTGACCAACAATTTTTTGGTTTATTCTAATGAAAGAAAATGTATAAACAATGTATCATCGTGTCAGAAAAGGTGATTATAATATTTTAGAAAAATTTCAAATTGCAGTGATTTATTTGTCACGAATCTATTTCTTAAAGAGATTATTTTAATTAAAAGTAAAAATTGCAAAATACACACCAAAAAAAGACGAATTAAAACGATGAACTTTACAACTATTTCATTTGAATGTAGGTTACTAATTAACATACGAAATTTTTAGTCAAAATCACAAGAAATGGCGATTCGGAATAATTCACGGGGAAATTATTCCCTGCAAAAACCAACCCTGTCGGAGGCAGAATACTCAGAGCGCTTACGGGAGGGAAATTTTATTCACGATTATTAGACATTACCTTCCTTTTTTAAAATTATGAATTTTTAATTAAATAATCTCTTAAACATTGAAGTCTTCTTAACTTCATTAAATTCTCCCCTGAACTTTATTGCCCTGAATGCAATTCAAATATAATCAAAGACCTTTTTTATGAGAAAAAATTGGACAGGCTGAATAAACCTCCCAATGGTCTCCAATTTGCCGTTTACTTTAATTGAAATTATTTATAATTGACTTAGTACTTAGAGTACTTGACAAATATATTAAAAAAACATTGGAAAAAAATGAATCTAATTCGTACCTAAATCATCAGCTCTAAGAATAAATTTTAGATTCTCATTTCAAATGACGTAGTCGATCGTTTAAAAAAAATCACTGAAATAAACTAAGCGCATGTAAACTTTTCGGAAAAAATAACTTCATGAATTAGACCTACTACAGGAACGGAATCAAGGGACTTTGTCTTGGAAATGAACAAAGCAGCCGCCTCGACCGAAAATTTTGTGTTTGGTTTGCTTGGGTTTACAACCCTGTCTATAAAATGGCAGACAAAATGGAAGAAATTTGGTTATTTGGTGTCTTTGTGCCCAATATGTCTTAGAAACTTTCGTATGGCAAAAAGATTATATTTAAATTAATTTCCAGTCAAATAATATCGATTTATGGATTATTGTAAGATTAGAATTTAGTTATTACCTTAGTAAACTGTGAATATTTATGAAGAATCTAAAAGTCTATTTATCACCCTACGTGGAACGTAATCATTTGATTCTGATAAGGAAAACATTGATAAAAAAAAAGCCTTCATGTCGTTTGACGACATTTGTATGTCAACGCGCAAACACAAAAAACGAACGTCTTGACACACAATTAAGTTAGGTTCATATGTTTCACAAATATCAATTTAGTGGATAATGGTACTCAAAGAGGTGAATCAGTACATTTTGGTGATAATGACTGGAACTGCAATATTTGCTCATGTTGCAGTGGGTGACTTAACGTTACCTATGTCATTAGAGGAAAAGGTAGAGCTGAGGTAAATTTTTTGACAAAGTTAATTGAGTCAGAAGACAGTATAATTCATTTCAAGGTTAATTAACCATACTAATTTCCCTTTAAATGATTTTTTTTATTTTCCTTTTCAGGGAAGAAGCAAAAGACATGTTTTATCATGCTTATAGAGCTTATATGGTAGGTAATAGTTTTAGGTTCACTAAATGTTCATTATACTTATAATTTGAAAGTATTTATTGGATAAAAAACATTATTTATTTCTGTTATACAAGGTCTCAATGAAATTCATGTCCATAACTCAATTGTAATGAAACTTAAATATTTTCACAGGAAAATGCATATCCAGCAGATGAATTGATGCCTTTATCATGCAAAGGAAGATGGAAGGATCCTCTTAACAGTCGTGGTGATCTAGATGATGTACTTGGAAAGTAATTACTTTTTAATTTTTTTTAAATTTCAATAAGAGTATTTACCCTTTGCCTTTCACACAATAATATTAGTTGATATTACCAATTAAATTTTGTTTAGGTGAATGTCAATTTTGGGTTTGTTGTGGCATGGATTGCCATCATTGTTTTTAAAGTAGTTACTCTGTCTTTACATGCCCTTGAAAGGCCTGAATAGAGGCTTTTAAATGCAATTTTGACATTTATAACCTAAATTTTTGCTACTCTTCATTAACAACTCATTTTAACTAGGTCAGGTCTAAGCTTAGTTTGATTACCTTGATGCTTTCCATAGAAAACATGTATGATATTTGTGTCATTTTGAAATGTTCATTTTGTCATTAATTCATCAATCATTTCAATATACAATGAACCAGAAATAATTTCCTAATTAAAAATATTTTGTATTTTTTTCAGTTTTTCCTTAACACTAGTGGATTCATTAGACACTTTGGTTGTATTAGGTGATTTAGAAGAATTTGAATCAGGAGTCAAATTAGTTATAAAAGATGTTTCATTTGACCAAGACTTGATTGTCTCTGTCTTTGAAACCAATATCAGAGTTCTGGGGGGTCTTTTGTCTGCCCACATTTTTGCTGAGTATTTTCAGCATCGAGATGGACTCATGCCATGGTATCATGGTGAACTTTTATCAATGGCTAAGGATTTAGGCTATAGGTTGCTACCTGCTTTTAATACCACAACTGGAATACCACATGCAAAGGTAAAAAATTATCTTTTTAGTAGATTTCATTTTAATTTCCTCATTAATTTAATTTTATTAATTATTTATTTCAAGGTTAATTTACGTCATGGTTTGAAAAACATGCGATTATCCGCGCACCAAGAAACCTGCACAGCTTGTGCTGGGTCCATGATATTAGAAATGGCAGCTTTGTCTCGGTTAACTGGTGAGCCCATTTTTGAGCAGAAAGCTCACAAGGCTATGGATGGACTTTGGAAGATGAGACACAGAAGCTCTGATTTAATGGGAACTGTTTTGAATGTTCAGTCTGGTGATTGGGTAAGATTTCTCTCTGAAATATTTTAATTTGTGTGATGAGAATCTTATAAGCTACTCAAATGAAGGGATTAGTTATGAAAAGATTTTGCTTCGATTTTAGGTACGTCGGGATTCAGGTGTCGGAGCTGGAATCGACTCATACTATGAGTATTGTCTAAAAGCTTATATTCTTCTGGGGGACGAAAAGTATTTGGGCCGGTTTAATAAGCATTATAATGCCGTAATGAAATATGTCAGCCAGGGACCAATGCTGGTAGACGTTCATATGCATAGGCCCCATACCAATTCCAAAAACTTCATGGATGCACTCTTAGCGTTTTGGCCTGGCCTACAGGTTCGCTTTTTTCTTTATCTCGCGTTAACAATGTCCGTTGTTTACACAAAATGGGTAATCAATGTAAATAAATCGTTTTATAGGTACTGAAAGGTGACATTAAACCTGCTGTTGAAACGCATGAAATGTTGTATCAAATTATGCAAAGGCACAATCTGATACCAGATGCATTTACTGTTGATTTTCACGTGCATTGGGGTCAGCATCCTCTCCGTCCTGAATTTCTCGAGTCAACTTACTTTTTGTATAAAGCTACAAATGATCCTTATTATTTAGAAGTTGGGAAATCAGCGTTGAAGGGTTTGCAAAAATTTGCCAGGGTGCCTTGTGGGTGAGTGTTGTTGGTTTCCACACTTCCTTCTCTCTGTAAAAATAATAAATCTTAAATTCTGATTTTTTTGTTTCTCTTTATTTTTAGTTATGCCACAATAAAGGATGTTCGAACGGGCGGTCATGACGATCGCATGGACTCCTTTGTTCTAGCCGAAACCTTTAAGTACCTCTATCTGCTTTTTGCCGAGCCTAGTGATTTATTAATTGACTTGGATGAATTTTTGTTCACGACAGAAGCTCATTTGTTACCGCTGAGTCTTTCCAGAAAGCATAATTTGTCCTCGTTCGACGTAAATAAGCACAGTGAAGATTTGGAAGGCTTGAACTCGGAATTCGCGAGGTGTTGTCCTAATACTCTCGATTTGTTCCCCGAATCAGTTAGAAAGTCATTGAAAAACTTTGTGATTGGCGTGTGCCCCAGGACAGTGAAGAGAAATCTTTTGGCGTCTGAGTTCACCGCTGGTTTGTTTCCACGCCATTGTTTTAAGACATCTTAACCAGAGTATATTCCAATAAGGAGTTATTGATTTGAAATGTCACCTGTTGTTGCAGGTAATCAAAAGCATTTGCAGCTGTTGAAAAACATGGGGATTGCTGTTTTATCGATGGCTGACGGACGCATTCAACTTGTTCATACAATAACAAGCGCTCGCTCTCAAGCAGACGCGAAGGAAGGGGTATTATTCATGCAAGAAATGCTCGAGTTATCTCAGTCGTATAAGCAGGTACCAGAGAAGAGTCCGCTTTCAGTTATTTTCAGGAAAAATGGCAAAATAATAACAGTTGCTGCTGGACCAGCTAATTTCGGGAGAGAATTGGTAGGCGGGACAAAGGTGACTGCAAAAGCTGCGGTCGCTGAACCCATTCGTGCTTGCGGTACGTTGGCGAATGCTGACGACCTTAAAGGTCGTGTAGTCATCGTCCAAAGAGGAGATTGTATGTTCGTAAATAAGGTAAATTGGAACTTCGAATAAAAGTTTATCTCAACCACGGTGCTCTGGTATTGAATTTTCTTTTTTAAATTTCCTCATGCAGGTTAGAAAAGTTGAAGAGGCTGGTGCTATAGCTGCAATAGTCATCGATAATACTCCTGGAACATCTTCCGCGACGTCGTCAATGTTTGCAATGTCAGGAGACGGAATGAACGACGTCGGAATCCCGGCTGTGTTTTTATTTCATGAGGATGCTGTTGAACTCATGAAAGTAATCGAAGAGAATTTAGAGACAGAAGTTACAGTAACCGACGCTAACACCACTGGTAACGTATCTTGAATATAATTCGTTTCACCGGCCTGCACGCAACCTTTCGAAGTAGAGAGATTGAAGTAGAAGGTATATATAGAACAATTGTCACTTTCCCAGTGAATAGTTACGGCTTATTTTTCTTGTAACAAACATTAAAGTAGTCTTTGTCAAGGTCCGGTTCACTGCAAATGCTCAAAACTCACTTCAGAAACGTCTGGTTTTGTATGTAATTTGTTTTCTAAAAATTTAATATTTTCCTTTGTCATATAACAAGTTTCGGAATTGTTTCTAAGTGACGAAATCTTTCATTCGTGCCTCGTGTTAAACTTTAGTAGAGGATTCGGGTGTTCGTTTTCAACTAATTAGGCCAAGTGCAATTTATTTTTTTTATTTTTTTGAATTCTGTATCTTCTTTAAGGCGAGGCTATCAAGAATTTTTTTTAAAGGCTTGACATCTGTCACAACTTTTTAATTTTATTTTTTGTACAAAATTTGTAAAATTGTTTTATTTTATTTATTAAAATAATTTTTAATTTTAAAGTTTTGCTTGAGTATAATTTATTTTTGAGATGAAGTTACATCACATCATGTGGCATAATTTGTATTCCAATATCTGTGTTTAAAATTTGAATTTGTGACGAAACAAAAGCCAATGAAAAACATAGTAATCTTATTTCCGGATAAGAATTTGTTAAGAGATTATGTTTGGAAGGAATCCTAGAAAATTTTTAAAGATCTTTGATCTCAGTGTATAATTTACAGTTTTCGATTAATTTTTATTCTTGATTTGGTCGAAGTCCTCAAATTTGAAAATTTTGAACCTTTTTTTTTATTTTTAAATTTCTTGCACTTGTATTTTGTGGCCTTTGGTTTATCTGATGTAAAAACGTTTTTTGCCAGAATGTCAGAAGAGTCATTATATCGATTTACTCTGGCGCTTCATTCAGTTTTTAACATCCACTTTCACTCTTTCAACTTCATCGAAGTCCTGTACGAACAAAGATATCTTCACGAACGGGCCGAAGTGATGGTAATGTAAATTTCAAAAATAAGGGTGGTGGAATCAATGAAATAAGATTACTCTGTTAATTTCAATTTTAAGGTCTCTAAGGAAATATTGTAACTGTGAACGGTCAAGCTGTAACTTTGTTGCTCATGTGCTTTCTTCCTGCCCACACCTGTAAAGTTATTTATTACTGGTAATGGTTTGAATCCTCAACCGATTTCCTGCATCTATATGCATTTAATGTTCCTTAGCTGATTTTTGGAATCTGTTCTCAGTAGATTATAAAAATACTTGACAGTTTTATATTTCAGGTGTTTTTTCTTACCATACCTTAGCTCATGATAACAACGGTATGGTTCTGAGGATGATTTTATTCTGAACCATGTTGTTTGCTTGTAAACCAGATGTATCACTCTTATTTTGTATTGTACATCATTTGGGCTTTGGGAATCACATGCAACTTTAATGATATTTTTTTGTTTGTCATCAGAAGCCTGAGTGACTAACTTTTGTCGCTGTTTGTTTTGTAGGTTTTGCGAAATTTGGCGGTACTTCGATATTTGAAGAAGTGAAGAAGGAAAAAGCAAGTGATCCAGGAGTGAAGAGGGAAAAAACAAGAGACGTGCCCCGGATCAAGAACGATTTTCAGGAAACCAGTGCAAACTTATTAAACGAAAAAGAAACTGCAAATGGCGGACAGAGAGCTCCTTTGTCTGCTGATAATGAGTTACATACAAAGTCGCAGTTAGATGCCAACCAGGAATGGGTTAAAAAGACAGCAAAGCTTTTAAAAAATTATGCGAATCTAGAACAAGATACGCAACCATTTAAAATCGACTTTAGTGCTATATTAAATGATTTGACCGGCGAACAAAAGGACAAACATTCATCTAGACACATCGACGAGAAGTTAAAAAAAGATTTCGGTTATGTGTTAAGGTTCAAAATGCACATTCAATTACTCACCAACAAATTAGATGAAACTTCAAACATTTTAAAGTCGCTGTTGGCTGTAAGGCCGGTTGACTGGAACGAAAATTATGGCAACCATCTTGCCAACGTGAAAGACACCATCAAAAAACTGGAAGAATCTCTGAAAACGATAGACGTCGAAGCCAAATATTTTGAAGATCCCAACTGTGATATAAAATTGAGTTCCGTTGATGCAGTTATATTAAATGCTAAATTGAAAATGGACGATATAAAAAAGAGTTTAAGACGGTGGGAGGATTCAAAAACTGTTATATTAGAAAAGGATAAAAATTTCGCGAGAAACGATGATATCATTGTAGTGGAACAAGTTAAGGGCACGAGTGGCTCGCGTACGAAGTCCAAAAAGAAAGATGAATTATGAACATTCTCATGCAGTTCTTGTCCTATCAAATTATTTTCCTCATATCAAAGGAACGAGTGGGACTCATTTCCGGTTTGGCTTGTTCAGGGCAACCAACAGAACAGTAAACTTTGCTTCTTTCGTCCCATAATTCTTTTTATAATAATTTTTTTAAATAGTTGTTGACAGAGACAGTAAGTTATTTGTGAAGTGCTTGACTTAACTTGGATCCCGGTATTCGAGGCAACTATTCTTTACCACGTTGAATATATACCAGTGTATGTCTATTTAAATGGTGGCGGTATAAAAACAGGCTTTCTGAATTTATGTATATGAGAAAAAACCCAAAATTAAGTAGCTCAAAGAGAATTGATTTGAAATTTTTTAAAAATATCTGTTTGATTTTAAGAAATACCTGAAGTCTCAGTTTGATGCTAGATGATACTCTTTTAACTGTAAATTGTATAAGTTTTAACTTTTTGAAGAGACTCCCTTTTGGGTTTCAAACACCAAGAAAACTCTTCTTCAACTTTTAAAATATTAAGAGATTTGTTTGTTAATAATTCAGTTTGGATATTTTTATGAAAATAGTCGTCAAGTTGCAGTTACGTGAACAGAGTTTTGGTTTTTTCTTCTCTTACATATTCCTCTTTGTCATGAAAAATTTGTTGGAGCCAAATTTCACGTGTATGTTCTGTGAGAAAGAAATAATTGATTGACAAGAGACTGCGTCAGCGTTCTGTGGATCGAATAATCAAGCCGGGGGTGTCTTTGTGCTGAATATTGGTGCCTACTATTTAGTTTTTAAAATGCAAACAAACTTAAAACAAACTAGTGATCTGTATTTGTCATTCTGTCAATTTGTAATACTTGTTTTTGTTTTCATGCTCAGGATGGGTGCTTTAATATTCCAAACGTTCGGGGGTGTAATATTATCATTCACAAGCAACATCATTTTTTTTTAATATTAATTTTTGGGTATGAGTTATAATCCTGTTGAAAAATATAAATAAAACGAAAAATTCAAACCAAATTTTGGAAATTAGGTGAGGTCGGAAAGTTGCATTTGAATAAATATTGTATATATTATAAATAATAATAATAATGATGATGATGATGATAATGATAATTATACATATATGATCTGATATAAAAATTCTGTTTTTAATTATGTTCTGGTTTGGTTTCTGTCTGCAAATTTTTGGAGTCAGATTTTGAATTTTCATGATTGTCTGCTTGCTTTCTTGTACAAGAATTTTTCAAAAAGTTCCTTTTACACAAAAATAATTCTAGTTGAAATATTCCAAGGTAATCAGTTTTATTTCCAAGTTCCAAATTGCGTCAACAGTTTTCTGTTACCAATTGAAAAATTCCTTTAAAATTGTAATTATTCAGTCGGCTTATATAGAGGTGTCGTATTTGCTTTAAAAATTTTTAAGCATTTTAATTTAAAGCCTTAAATATTTTCTGGTCAGTTGAATTCTCTGGGTTTTAAATTACTGTCACAGAATAAGTTTTTAGAGATTAACATGAATATTCGTTTTTTGAGATAAGCTCATTTGCAATCTGTGAGTGACCAGCTCTAATATCGTATTATAACCTAGTTTATCAGTTTAATGAAAAAGATAAAATTATCATAACAGTCACGAATAGGGGTGTTAAAAGGGTTGAAAGAAAGGAGAATTTGGAAGAAAGTAGAGGAAAATTAATGTGATCCTTAAATTTATTCATTGAAATAACCCCATAAACATAAAAAGAACGTTCCATAGAGTAAATAAAGGAAAAATGGTATTCGTGCAACAGGTTAAAAAACGTGACGGAATGCCAACTTTTGATTGGTTAATGCAAGTAATGTTTTTACAGTAACTTAATATGTGTTAGTAAGAGCCTCCCTATTTATATTTTTTCTTGTTACACCGTACCGATTGAGTTTTGGCCAGAGCCATCGTTTTAGGTTTTGTTTTTATAGTTTTATAAGTTAATTTCCTCTTTTCCGAGAAAATAATTTTGAGTAATGCGTGTGCCATTGAATCCCTTGATTCATTGAAATCTAACAAGATGGCGGATCCTAATTATTATCAGGTGAGATTTTTGACTTTTGACGAAGAAGAACATCAAATGTATTTTTCTCGGTGATACAAATCACCCCATTAAATTACCAAGTGAACATTTTAATTCAAAACCGTAAAGCCTTTTGTTTTTGCTTATATAATTTATGATATCTTCCCTTACGCACTTCGAGTGGTCGGGGATATTTATTTTAACAAGAAATCGTTTATGCTGCTTGTTTTTTTCTTGTCAAAATACTTGTAACAAACCAAACTTTATGTTTAATAATATTTTCTTTTCTTTGTTTTTCTGTTTTTTGTATTGCTTCATGTCAGGCACATTCTATCCTAGTTTAAAATTCGGTTTTATTCAGGCAAACATTTCACATAATTTGGTATAGCCATGCTTGAAAAGTTTTAATTTTTTAATTTGATTTACAGGGTAATTTAAGTTAATAACAACTACCAATTCTGAAGGATTTAATACAGTGGAAAGTCAAATTATAATATGATTAATTTGCAGTTCAATTAAATGGCTTCTTTTTTCTTTGAACTGGGTCCTCCTTACATGAAGTTAAAGATATATGCATTCTAAAGCGCAAAAAATATCATGAAATAAGCTTTAGTGTTTGAAACTGAAGTGTTTGGAGTCTTTGACTTAAGAAATTAGCACCTAATAAGTTTAAAGACTAATTTTTTGGTTGTGACCTAAGTAGGCCCCTAACATTTCCTCGATAACTCCCACTTTTTGAATGGTCTTGCATTGTTTTCATTTTGTATCACACTTTGGATTTTATGTTTTATAATTTTTTTAACTTGGCTTACCATTAGTTGCAGGTTCTGTATTTGAATGTCTATTGCTCTTTGTAAACTGTTAGAGATCATGTGGCACACAAAGAAATTATTATTGAAAGTGGACAAGATTTCACTTTATTTAAAATATCTGAAATGGCATTTGATAAAAATCTTTTTACTTTTGTTGTGAACAGGTTTTTTAGTGACATTTGGTGTTGTTCACAATTAGTGTTGAGTTGGCAAATTAAAAAAAAAATTCATTTCTGTTGTTTTTTTATTTGTCAAATTTTGTATCATTCTTTAGTAGGCTGCCTCTTTTTCAGGTTTAGGCAATTACTTGTTTGGTACATGAGTTTTGTTTTATGTAGCCTTTGTTTCAATAGACCTTCAAATCAGACATTAAGTACTAACAGCTTCCCCAGTTTGTTGATATTGAAGGCTTTGTCTTTATGTATTGAAACAATCAATAAAAAAATCTTGCATGGAGGAATATGTTTCATTAACACATTAGTTAAATTTCACATTAGGATAGTAGTTCACCGTTTTATTTAATTTAATTCGACCAAAGTGTGCCCACATATATGTCTAATTAATACCATATCACAATTTCACATTGCTCATGAATCTTTAGAAGTAGGTTTCTGGTCTAATATGTCCCAAGAACTTATGCTGCTCATTCTTGTGTTGATTTAATCGTTGTTATTTCAATCTTTTTGATTTTTCACATGATTGTCATCCTGTTCAATAGAACAGTTCCCACCGTTTGATATCTCATAAGAGGTGAAAAACTTCAATTCGTTTCCAAAAAGAATCATCCCCGAGGCTTTGATGGATCCTCTTGGCTGCATACAACAGATCTCCCATACTTGAATCCAAACCGTTTCTTACACAAATTGCTTTATAATTACGGTGAATCATTTTCTACCTGAATTTTTGAAGAAATTTTGTTTAGAGTCGAATATCACGTTCCTTGGTGATGTGTAAAGTTTTTAGATTTTGTTTTTACGGCATTTTCTCATTTCTTGACTCATAAAGCTTTTCTTGCTAAGAATCGTAAGTCGAAAGCATTCGTAACATCATTCGGAAAATCTCAAACAACTTTTGTCAGCATCTCCATGTTAAGATAATAAGACATCACAATGTATTTAGCCATCGATGTTCCTTAAAGAAATAAACGTCGGAATAAAGTTTAAAGACTAATTTTTGGTTGTGACCTAAGTAGGCCCCTAACATTTCCTCGATAACCCCACTTTTTGAATTATTGTTTCCGTTGGTTTGCATTTTAACTTTTACCATTAGTTGCAGGTACTGTATGAACTCTTTGTAAACTTTGGAAATTTAATTATTGAAAGTGGACAAGATTTCACTTTATTTAAAATATCTGAAATGGCATTTGATAAAATCTTTTTACTTTTGTTGTGAACAGGTTTTTAGTGACATTTGGTGTTGTTCACAATTAGTGTTGAGTTGGCAAATTAAAAATTCATTTCTGTTGTTTTTATTTGTCAAATTTTGTATTCTTTAGTAGGCTGCCTCTTTTCAGGTTTAGGCAATTACTTGTTTGGTACATGAGTTTTGTTTTATGTAGCCTTTGTTTCAATAGACCTTCAAATCAGACATTAAGTACTAACAGCTTCCCCAGTTTGTTGATATTGAAGGCTTTGTCTTTATGTATTGAAACAATCAATAAAAAAATCTTGCATGGAGGAATATGTTTCATTAAACACTTGATTAGTTATAGATTTAGTGTCCAATTAATTAAACCATATCAAAAGCCATGATCAAAGTTTTTGGTCATCCACCCCATTTGTTGATTTAATGTGACAATTTTGACAAAAGTTTTCACTGAAGAAGATTCCCACCTATATATCTCAGGGAATTAATTTTTTAAATCCCCAACAGGTTTTGGATCATTTGCTGCATACAAGCCCATATTCCGGTTTGTGACAAGATAATAGGTGAACCTAATTGAAAAAAATTAAGTGAATATTTCCTGATGGAATTAGATTGTTTTTAGGCTCGACTCACGTTCTGCTTCGTGTCCGTCTCAGTCTACTTCCAACTTTGCATAGTATTAAATGCGTCGGCCAACGTGTCTCTAGTTTTCGTTTTTGCTTTTTTTATGATTAATAATAACTTTCCTCTAAATTAATTTCAGGGGGATTATATTCGTCATCCTGTTTTGTATGAACTTAGTCACAAATATGGTTTGCCAACCTCTGACGGCGTACCAGAAGCTGTGTTGCCTAGTAAACTGGAAGAGCTCAAGGAGCACATTCGTAAGGAAATCCGGAAAGAATTAAAAATTAAAGAAGGAGCCGAGAAACTGAGGGAAGCAGCCAAGGATCGGAAGTCGTTGGCGGATGTCGCTTCCATCTTAAAAAAAAGTAACAGTAAACTTGCAGATCTGCAGGCAGATGTGCAGGAATTGGAGTCACAAATCATTCTTACACAGTGTCAGGGAAATGCTATCATCAATGGACAGAATGGTGAGCGAGCTCATAATTGTTTTCTTTTTTATCGATTTTTATTATAAATATTTGACTTAAGATTATTTTGTTTGCGATGACGAATTCAAACTATTTAAAACTGAGACTAATCATTAAATCGACTTGGTTTGTGTTGTCTAATCATGTTCTTGTCTCCCTTAAAAGCTAATTAGTCATTTCCCCTTAAGAAATATCCTGACAGTGGAATACCTTCTTCGAATCATTATCTTGTTTGATGATGACTGTTTGTAAAGCAAATAAAGATTTGTCCTAAATTAGGTCAGAGGGTAGAAGAAAGTGTTGTGCATGATTAGATTTAGTTAAAATAATCGATGATTAACGCCGTATTCATGGAACCCATCATTTTATGATCCACATCATTTTAATTATGAAAATGTTGTTAATTAGATATTACATATTGGTTTTGAATTATGTTAAAAGTATAATAATTCGAAATTCAACCAGTTCCCCACACCTTTCGTGCTTCACTTCTTCAAAATATGAAGCCCATGTCCGATGTACAGAAGAACATGTATTTCACGTTCCTACATTTTACGAGAGTCTGAAATGTTGTACACCCATACCTCGCTTTACGGCCTAGATACGTTCCACGAAACTTGGCCGTAAAGCAAAAAGCCGTATAACGAATCAAGTATTCTAATAAAAATTCGTACAAATTCAGTGAGATTAGTTCCAAATTTGTTAAAAATGTAACTTGGCTTGTCATTCAAAATGCGTTTTATCTCGTTTAAATCAGAAATACATACATAGCAAGTACATAGATTTGTACATAAAATAATAATAGACTACAAAAACCCATAATAATCTACAAACAAAATTGAAACAACTTCATGTGAAAAACTATGTATATGTATACATACATAATTTTTAAAAATGGCTTTGATCAGAAGACAATGAAGAAATGGTGACCTACAGATCACTGTCGTGATCATTTTTCGCTGGCAAAGATAGCTCTGGCTTAAAAAAATTTTCCAGCGTTGTTGGTCTTGCCTTTTTGTCCATTTCAGTTGTTTCTAACAACTAATGGCTGAGTTACTTTCTCGAGAAACTTTAGCGCTCGACTCCAGGATCGGTTTCAAGGAGGATGTTTATTCCTTGTTCGAAACAGCAAAAATCTTTCGACAAATTTTTTTGATGTGAGCTGTTTGGACACAACAGGCTCTGTCTATTCATCAAATCCCAGTTCTGCTTGCAACTGAATGAGTTCCTCATATGAAAGAAGTTTCCTATCGGCTTTAAGTAGATGAAACACATGACGTTCGTTTAAACCTTCAAAGCCGAAATTATGTTCTGGATCCAAAATTTTTTGCCTAATTTCGGAAAGGAAACTAACTTCTGTACCAGTACTTTGACTCATTTTGGCCGTTATATCGAAACATTTTAGGCCGTATATCGAAAACGTGCCATAATTGAAGAATGCCGTTATAGCGAAATGCCGTATAAAGAGCGGCCGTATAGCGAGGTATGAGTGTATATTTATGAAAAGGTCTTTAGTGAAAGTGAACAGTATTGATCATTGATAAAGGTAAGATATTTATGAGATCAGTTCTTTGTACAGGCCTGCATTATTTATGAAAATGTAAAATTTTGAGTTTAGTGATAGAGTGGATGGGTAGGAATGATGGAGAGTTGATAGAGTTACCCCCTCCCCAATTAATATTAAATAAAATAAATATATAAATATTTAGGAAGCTGGCCAACTAAATCACAAAGCCAAAAAAGGATAAGTCATTTGCTGTTTGCCGAATAATTTCACACCCTGCGTGATTTTTACCATAACAAATGTATTTATCAAATGTATTTATATTTACTTTCCCTAGAACTTTTATATATTATCATAAATAGAGCTTATATACCCTTTTTTGCGAAAATTCGTCAATTTGACTGGTGTCAAAGTTATATATGTTACGGTAAAAGTGATAAATCGGGCAGATATGATGTATACAATTCTTGGTGATTATAAATACTTGAAAATAAAGCCCGATTTATCACTTTTCGTGTAATATATGCATCAAATAGTTATAAATAAGTATGCCAGAAGTGTTCATAAAATATGGAGTTTACATGTAAAAAATGTATCGAGGACAACAGAAAATGAAAACGTGTAATTGGATTTTGGTATATCCGTCAAAAAAATGAATTTCTGTTTAAAAATTTTTGTTGGTTTTAGACTCGGTATTTTCCCCCGTAGCTCCCAGTGCTGGTCCACAAGATCAAAGATGGCTCTCATTGGAGAAACAATTAAACATCGAGTTGAAGGTAAAAGCCGGAGCTGAGAACATGATCGCTAGTCTCGGACATCGCGACAGGAAGCTCCTCGCGGAGGCTCAGCAAATGCTTCAAGACTCAAAGGCTAAAATCGAGTTCCTAAAGATGAGAATCAACAGAGCCAAGCAATTAAAAAATGATTCTCCAGCCAATGGAGACCGCTCAAGTAAAGGTATTACTTTTATTATAGAATGACGTTCTGTTTAAATTTTGAGTGCCGAATTTCATCATTTGTATATGTTACCGTAAAAGTGATAAATGGCGTATAATTTCCAGCGATTATTCATAATCACCAATTAAGCTTGGTAAATGTCACAAATTACTAAATATTTATCACATTCACCCAACTCGTTAAGGGTAATTTAATAAAGTTTGTTCAAATGCTTGACTTTTGTCAAGTCTTTGTCGTGTGACTTGTGAGTTGACACATGTGACATGTGACATCACGAGTTTCTTTAAACTAACCGGTAAATATGGTAAATATTTAGTAACTTGTCACTTTTACTAAATTTAGTGATGATTATAGATAATCGCTAGCGGTTGTATATAATACCCGATTTATAGTTTTCACTGTAAATGTTTATATATAAAATATGTTTTCAGATAAATACGAGCCATCTTTGGAACCTCCTCTGGAGGATAGAATAGAAGAATTGCGGCATCGACTTCGGATCGAAGCAGCTGTCGTCGAAGGAGCAAAGAATGCAATAAAACTGCTTCAAAGCTGTAAAGTGGCTGATAAGAAAGCTTTAAACGAGGTAAGGTAAGTGAAAACTCGAAATGCTATTTTTTAAAATGGTTACCCCACCAGAAGGTCAGTTGTTGCTGTTTCGTGAAATCAATTTAATTCCTTAACCGGGAGAGTGTGACCGCTGTGAACTATAGTCACTCAAATTACCCGCATGATATACTTGTCGTCGACAAGATTGGAGATAATGTTAATTTCATATTTTATGACATCACGACTTAAATTTTTGATCGTCATCATTTTATTATGTCTGAATCTGTTGAGATTACGAGTTAACATTTATTATTGCAGTCAAAGCTTTAAAGTTAAATTGTTGTCGTGGGGATGTGTTAAAGGATTTGGACTAGCCTTCGGCACTGCTTCCGTCAACACCGTCATTTGGCTTTCGGATTTTTTCAACGTGCAGAAAAAAAGAATTCTTTGAATGCTTGAAAGACCGTTTGTTCTAGAAATAGATCCAATTTGCTTTTTGATTTTTGGCTCGGTTGAACGCTGTTGTAAAAATCAAAATTGACCCGAGCTTTTGGACGGAAGCCCCTCCTCTCGTTGTTCTTCTTTCGATATCTACCGTGGAAAATTTTTTTTTTTAAAGTTATGACTCATTAAATGTTGTCAGCGATTTGGTTCCTTCCGCCCAATTTTTGTGTTTTATTTTTCATAAACAAATCAAACAAGGGAACTAATTAAATTATCGAGTGTCGTGTTCATTTCTTTTTTCGAGTCGTCGTGTACTCGGCATTTTTAATTATTATTCACAAACGTAAATTTATGAGACGTGAGATAATGGCGCAGTTTCGGGGTTTTAGGTTTTCGAAAGTGTTTCCGTTTTGGTTTTGTTAGCCGAGGTGAAACGATGTGAAGTAAAGCGGAAAAATTTCGGTCAGTCAATTTCGCCCCTGTATTTGTTGCACCGATTTATGAGGCCTCATCGATTGTAGTTTGTGATTTTGTCGTTTCCTAATTGCCTGGAGGGAGGTTTGATCATCTTGCAATTAATAAATCGTAGTGTTACCTGAGCGCATAAAAACATTGGCTTTGCTCATTTTGAGGCTACCTTTCTGCTGATGGTCGGTGGGACCAAGCCAACATTTCGAGACTTATTTATAAACGTAATTTCTCTTGCGCCAAATGAGTTTTGCCTGGTGACTTTAGTCATTATCGGAACTTCGAGTTGGATCGACGAGATTAGTATGAAAAATGGATAGTTCTTCCAATTCTATAGTCACAGAACGGTGGTCAGGGCATGCGAATTTAGTAATTAATTGCGATAATATTGAAAATCTTAGGAGGAGATTTAAACAAGATGAAACGTCGCCTTCTTGGGAACCGGAAATGAAGAGCATATGGGAGCCAGTGAGTGGAAAGTCGTACAAGCCCACTTACGGGTTTCAGAAGGGTTATCTGTTATTCACGACCATTCCTCCTCAGTGCGGTATCAACAGGTTATCGGAAAATTGGGCTTTGGGTTCTCAGACGTTTCCTCGAGCCGGTGCGAAGCATCACAACCGCTCAGGTGAAGTGTTTTACCAAGGTGATGTGAATGCTGTAGGAGGGAACGTGACACCTTGCGAGGAGTCGAGAGAACTGAAGAAAGGGCGGTGCAAAAGTACGTGCAATATCACTCTCAGTTACAACGATTCGGAGAAATGGCGAAGGAGTGTGACGGGGATGGATTCTGAGGAAATTGGGAAGTCACATGTGGGGGCGAACTTTTCAAACTTGAATCACGACCAAGTTGACGAGTCACGTTCACCAGGGGGCAGGAACGATTCGAGAGGCCTTGTTTTTACAACGCATTTTTGTACAAATATTTTAGACAAATCCAAGATTTTTTCCCCCAAGAGGAACGTAAGCCACAATCAAAATGAAAAACAGTCTAGAGTTTCTTCGGTGAAGAATACGGGAATGGAGCAATCGCGTGTAATAGAGTTTCCAAAAGGAAGTATAAATAACAGTTCAGAGGATGCTGAATCTTGCGAGCGGGTAATTATTAAAAAATCCTGGAAAGATGGGAGTTTTGTTAGGACAACAAAATTCCCCGAAAGTAACGTCAACACCGAAGAATTTAAAGTGTTAAGAAGTTCAGCGACGCCCAGCAAAAGCGTAAATTTGCAACGTCCTTCTTGCTTCGTTTGCCCCACATTGCTCAGATGTGTAAAAGTCACGGATGATGGGTTCCTAATAATGACCCTGGAAGCAGGTATTGGGATGATGAAAATAACGATTTTTACAACAAAACAGTACACGAAAGACCAAAAGTAGTTGCGGATTCACAAACGATACCCCAAAGACAGGAAGAATGAAAAGAGAATCGTTTAGCGGATGCTTCGACGATTGGATGGGGCCCAAAATACAACGGGACAAAATCCTCAATGGCCCTCTACTCGCCAATGGGGATTTAGAGCCCTTGTGCCATCCAGGGAAAGCGGAATTCTCATCGAGGGCGCAAAAGTTTGGAACCATTGCCAAATTATTTAAGAAATCGGATAAACATGTCGGGCCCGCGAAAAATTCGATTTGCACGTGCAATAATTGCAGATGGCACTTCGAAGGAAGTAAAACGAACGATGCCTGAGTGACGTGTAATCGATGAAGAACAAAAAAAATTTTGTGTTCAGTTTGAGCTTAGTGCTTGGCGATAAAACAGTAGTTGCTTGAGCGAATCGCAAATCATTCTAACGGAATCATTTATCGCGCAATTAAGTCTAATTAAGTGTAATCAAAGAAAATAATTTTACAATATCAATCGATTGATTAGAAGATGACTTAAATGGGTTGTGGTTATGTTGTTCATCTTGATGGAAGCGGATGATGAAATCATTCGGTGAATAGTTGCTTTTCTTTTTTTTTAACATAAAAAGGCTTTTGCCAAATTTCCGCAAGGTCTTGAACAGGGGCCCAGACTTCTCACGGTCACGATGATTGAAAATTTGTGGAAAATACGTTTTTTATATTAATAAGGTGGGATTGTTTTTAGGTAAAAATCGGTCGAAGAGCAAGATATTAGATGAGTTTATATAAAGTTAGAATTGTTTTATTTCAGGCGCAAGCAAGTTTGTCTGCATCTAGCAAGAAGTTAGATCTTCTGAGATATTCGTTAGAGAAGAGGCGACAGGAACTTCCTCCGGATTCGCCTGCATCGGCTCAGTTAAAAAAAAAGAATTACAAAGTGTTCAAGCTGCCAGTCCCGCTTCCATAACCTATACAAGCTTACAACCTTTTAGGTCCTCGGATTCGAGGCCAAACAATACTCCGTCCCATGCTTCATTTAGTCGATGCGCTTCCGTTACTGGAAAATTAGAGGTAACGTTATCCGTTCTCTTTCTTATGTCCTGCCGAAACGTGAGGAGACGTTTTAAAAATATTTTGTTTTGTGTTCGTAACAGGTGAGATTGATGGGATGTCAAGATCTTCTGGAAGATGTGCCTGGAAGGTCCAGGCGAGACAAAGATAATTTGTCTAGTCCGAGTGATCTCCGTTCTGTTTTAATAAAGGGGGTTACAGGAAGGAGTTCAAGTAAATCTTATAGCGTCAAAGACGAGACCAGTCGTAAGTGTTTTTGCGTCAGAAGATGGTACATTTTCGAATACGTGTTCACACTTAATGTTATAATTCATTTGCAGAAGAAATCATGGCTGTGATCAAATTGGATAATCAACAAGTGGCTCAAACAAGTTGGAGAGTATGTTCTCAACAAGCCTGGGACCAGAGATTTTCAATCGACTTGGACAAATCGAGAGAATTAGAAATCGGCATTTATTGGAGGGATTGGAGGTCCCTGTGCGCGATTAAATTTCTGAAATTGGAAGAATTCATCGACGACGTCCGCCACGGAATGGCTTTGCAGTTGGAACCGCAAGGATTGCTCTTCGCAGAGATCAAGTTCTTGAATCCGATGATCTCAAGAAAGCCAAAGCTGCAGCGTCAGAGGAAGATATTCAAGCAGCAGGAAAAATTTCCCAAGGGCTAATCAGATGAACATAAACGTCGCCACTTGGGGCAGACTGTTGAAACGCTCTTCGCCGTCCATTCAGAATTCTCACCGTACGAACGAAAGCTCTCAAAGTACGTCGTGTTTTTTATTTTAGACGCTTATAAATCAGATCTCGTTTGGGTTTTTAATAAAATTTATTTCGATTTTAGATTTTTCGTATGAAGCACCAGAAGAGAAGCAGGAAACTCCGGGAGAGGTTCCGGACCCGGTGGTGGGAGGCCTGTCGGGTCCAAGGCCTCTGGGTATAAATCTAGGCGTTGCCGTTTTACCTCCTCTTCCGCCCGATACATCGTCTGTACTGCCTTCAGCGATAGCACAAAACCAAGTCAAGAAACGGGGAACTTTGCCTGCGCCAGTGATGCCGCCAGTCAACGCGAAGATCGACCCAGAGGTAAGAAACTTGAGAAATGTCTTTTACAGGGTGATTTTAATGCACTGGGAAATCATTTTAACACCAAATCTCTCGTTTATTTATGCACAGAAAACGGTAAGAATCGAGTTGTTTAGATAGTTAGAAGCGCTGAATATTTTTTTTAATAAAAAAATTGCTTTAAGCTGTGAAAATTCAAATTTCCAGCCTCAAAGTACAGGTTTTTAAGTTACAGAGACAAAATAATTATTAAGATGGGAGGAGGAAGGGGGGTGGTTGATTAATCAAATCATGTAACAGTTATACAGTCGCTTAAGGTGGGAGTCACAATCGATGCACATTTTCCGAGCAATGCACTTCTTATTACCACTACTACTTGACACTATGCTATTCTAACACAATCCTTAAACTCAAGAATCATTCTGTACTAATTTACAGATAACATGAAAAGAGTATTAGATGCACTTTAGACAGAGTGTAAATCGAAAAGTTGTAAATCTGTTTAAATGTTTGTCGTGAACTTGCCTTAGGTCCTCTTTTCGGAAGTTAGCAAACGATTTATTTAATTTTAATGCGTCGAAAATGCTGACGAGTTCGCCAGTTTCAGTGAGGAATGTGAGTGTGTCAGCCGTTCCCATTATTATCATAATTATTTTTTTTTTTTTGTATAGAAGATGTTTAAGTGTTCGAAGGGTCAACGTATCGACGTGTACTGATAAGTGGCGTTGTCACAAAAGGACTTTGATTTTGCAACTGAGTCGGTTTTCTAAAATTTGGTCACGTTTGTTGACTGGTACTGGTGTTACGGTCATAACATCTCGAACATCATTGGATTCTCATGACAGTCGTGAGATTTAGAGGATTTTGGTGGGTCATGTTGCTAGTATGGGTGCAAGTAGGAACAGATTTTTGTTTTTATTTTTCTATTAATGTTTACCATTTGTCAGTGATGAGTATTGTGGTAATAAATGTTAGAATAGTGGAGGTCAAGGGTTTATCAACTGCAACAAAACAAAAGGCTTAGTTTTGCTTTCTCTCCGCTTTTTCGACGTAAACAAGGCTTACTGTTTCCGGACACAGCCTACGTTAAAGAGCTGTCGATTGCAGTGCCCAGGAGCTCTCATTTCTTTGACCTTAATTGAACTTTTAAAAGTGTTAGTGACTGAACTTATGACATTTATAAACATTGAGGGAACGGGGAGGGCAAAAGGAAGGGCAAATGTGACTCCCAGCTATTATCGACTGTATCTTGATCAAATATAATTAAGGAAAAGGTAGAAACAATAAAAAGACCAAAAGATTTTCCTGGTAAAGAGCAAAAACGATTTATGAAAGTTGCAGAATGTACTCGGGGAATTTGACTTCTTACACGAAGAAGATCGTTACGCTAAGGTTGGAGAAGACAAAACCGAAGCAACAGCCGAAAGATCGATACCGGAATCCCCGCAGCCCATCATTGAATTCCCAGACGATGAGGTAGAAGTATTTCCGTAGCTAAAGTGGGGAAATTTTTTTTTAAGCGAAGAAAAAAGCTTTTGCATGGCTCAGAATAGTTTTTTTTGTCATGAATGGCATACATTTTATATATATGAAGTGTTTTTCTGTGGCTAATCACTTGGATTTGAACAAGACAAAGAACTGTACACGAGAACGGCGTTGCTTTTTCAATTGGATTTTGGCGTGGATATGTCCCGGTGCCAGGAATATACATCCTAGAAGTCCTTTGATCGAAATTAGGGTTGCAGTCTCGTGGGGTTGGGTTGGGAATCGTCAATTTGGAATGCAAATCCTCTTAAAAATTTTTGGGCATTTTCAAGAGAGTAGTGGGAAACTGAATTGATTTCAGACCTGAGTAAGGAGTCAAAAATACCTGATCAGACTTTAGATAGATTTTTGTATTCAACTGTTAATCATAAACGACTTGTTTGTCTTTGCTTAACTAAGCCCCCTTTTCGGTATACTTATTGGTCGGTTCATCTCTTAACTCACCGTGTCTTTTGTTTCAGTATTACGGGGGTGGGTGTCGTGGGGTACCGTTCTCTTCTGTCACGACTGTTACCTTTTTTTTTTTTTATATTTACCTAAGTTCCTGGTATCGAAATAACCAACAGCAGTAACAATACAAGCTATGGTAACTAACTCTCTTTGGGTTAGTCTCTAACTTAGGCATGTCAATAATCTACTAATTGTTATCTCGTGGGTCAAAATGACTTGTTTCCGAAGAAGAATCAATCTTTTTCTCTGTGGTACACATTCATTTTGATTAAGAACATAAATGTGTCATAAACCCGGAGCGGAATAGTTTTTATATCTCTGACAGTATTACTCCTTTTTTTCTGAAATCAATCCAGATTAAACTTCTTCTCCTGTGTAAAATCAAGATTGTGCCATTTATTGAACCAAGGCGGAATGTCATGGTTAGGCTCCAGCAGTTGAGCCTTGAGCCTTGTGATGCTCTTATAATGGAGGCTTTTCTTTTCAAGTTCTATCTAGCTGATGAAACCTTGTGGTCCCGTCTACAGTCCTCAATGACGCTCTCTTGTCTGCTACCTGCTTCATTATCAGGATAGAATGGTAGATGCTTTTCTTAAAATCATCAAACCTTTCCCTATCAGTGAGGACTGTTTCAGTTTTCCCATTTATAGTTCTTCCCATATTTTGAGCTTAAATAAGGTTTATGAAGATCAACGTCAGGTGTTTGGCTCTGCCTACATTACTAGCAGCTTTTGAATTTTAGTTAAAAGTAATTAAAAACTGGCAGCAAAGGGCAAAATTTATACGATGTGTTCTAATCGCGGAGTGTACATGACAAACAAGTGACGTCACAACGGAGAATCTCCTCTGAGAAATTGTTTATTCGCGATTACTTATTAAGTAAGATGATCGTATATGATACAAAACAAGTCACATTGACCTCTTTCGTTGGTAGATTTAGTTCTTAACATTTCCGCGATATTTCTGAAAGGACAGAGAAACTGTTTTCAAGGTTGCCTTAACTCTTAGCTTATCTTAAATCCTAATTTCTTCGGAACTGAATCATCAAATTGTTGTCTGAGTTATTAAGGGTGAGTAAAAGGGTGTCGAACAGTTTTATACTAAATGAATTATGGTTGCGTCTGTTCTATCTGCTAATTAATTATCTAATAAACATTTTTTCATTTCTTATCATCAGATTTTGAGGCGTTACTTGGGTGTAAAAGGTTTTCTTTTTTAATGCGTTCTGCTTTCAAGAGTTACCCGTAGCAAAATCTAACAAGTTAATCTCGATATTTGTCGACAGCAAGATGTTTAACGATTTGGTGGCCTTGTGGAATCATCATTTCCTGCAGCTTTTTCTCGTCGCCATATTTTCTACGAGATCTGGTTGATTATAATTTAAATTGTTGTTGTTTTAAATTAAGGTATTGGATTCTCTTCCCGGACAGTCCCCTGACACTGTCAGACGTCCTTCAATATCCCGACATGTCGAACACAGGGAGAACAGAGATAGTGCTTACGAGTCAAGGCGACACTCTCAGTTCACAGGAATGTCTTTGGATAATTTCCGGTTGCTGAGTGTGTTGGGAAGAGGACACTTTGGAAAGGTGAGAGGGTGTTTTGCGTTTTTGACTTTTAACAACTCCCCCGTTATCCTTGCTTTACTTCTATATCTTTTGTTTTTAGGTTATATTAGCGCAGTATAGAAATACGAAGGAATATTTTGCTATAAAAGCTCTCAAAAAGGGAGACATAATCGCGAGAGACGAAGTGGAGAGTTTGCTGTCAGAAAAGAGGATTTTCGAAGTGGCCAACACAATGAGGCATCCGTTCTTGGTGAATTTGTTTGCGTGTTTTCAGACTGAGGTAATAATTCTTTAAGTCCTTTTCAATGTGAAAGACTTTATTTTGTGTTTTTCCACTTATTTATTTATTTAAAATTGCAACACGTTTGCTTTGTTATGGAATATGCTGCTGAGGCGATCTTATGATGCATATTCATGCAGATGTTTTCTCAGAGCCGAGGGCAATATTTTTACAGCGTAGTTCTAGGTCTTCAGTATCTTCACGAGAGCAAGATTATATACAGGTAAAAGAACAGTTCACGTTTGGATAAGTTAAAAACCTAGTAATTGCACTCGAAGGGCTACTAGTAACTGTAAATTTTTCTCTTCAGGGATCTGAAGCTCGACAATTTGTTGCTGGATACAGAGGGATACGTGAAAATAGCAGATTTCGGTCTGTGTAAGGAAGGAATGGGATTCGGGGATCGAACGGGAACTTTCTGTGGAACCCCAGAATTTTTGGCTCCCGAAGTGCTCACAGAAACCTCATACACCCGCGCCGTAGACTGGTGGGGTCTAGGAGTTCTCATTTTTGAAATGCTTGTAGGCGAGGTAAAGTTCTTTACACCCGACTTGGCCTTATGTATATATCCTCTCTTTTGCTCTTTTTCAAAAGGAAATAAATGTTGGCAGTAGTAACCCTTGCGCATTCTAAGGTTAATAAATTTTTAATTTTTTCAGTCTCCTTTCCCCGGCGACGATGAAGAAGAAGTGTTCGATTCAATTGTTAATGACGAAGTCAGGTACCCTAGGTTTCTTTCATTAGAAGCAATCGCCATTATGCGAAGGTGAGTGTTTGATGTTTTTAAGCTAATTTTGAAAGGTATGTTGTTTCTGGGTACTTTTGTGTCAACTATTTATTTAACATAAGATTCAGCGTTCAAATCGGGTTTAATGCTATTATTTTTATTTAGTTCATTTAACAAATAGTCAAATAACAATAACGCAAAGGCTATTTAGTTATAAATTTGTTTTTATTTTATTTTATTTCATTTTATTTATTTCAGTTGTTTGGAAAATCGAAAAGAAGATTAGGATCTAGTGAAAGAGATGCGAAGACGTGAAGAAACAAGCATTTTTAGACTTATATCGTGGAAGATCTCTG